>CM076572.1:1234283941-1234883941 GCA_034641835.2 Pinus albicaulis
ATTTGTTGAGGAGGTAAATCCCCTCTGCGGACAGAGGCGATCCCTACTAGCCCAGCAGGGGTCTAGCAACAAACAAACAATGCTATGACGCAAGCTCCTAGTTACGAATGAAAGACTTGGGATAAGAGCCACCCAGATTCCAACAGATCCGAAGAAGAAGTTTCGTCCCTCACTTCGGCAGATTGCTAACCTCTCCACGATCTTCCGTGACGAACACCGTACTGGCGAGAGACGAACAGACATAAGCATAGAACCAAAGACACGTAACTAAATATCGGTCAGAAAAGATATTACTCGCATTAACATGATTGCAAAAGGAGTGGAACCATAATCATAGTCATCTATTAAAGTGATAAACGAATGGAAGTTACAACCGAGTTCTGACGTCGCAGCCTCCTTCGAACGGGTCCCCGGTTGTCCACGTCTCGCAAAGTTCGCCAAGGAAAGGGAAACCTCTCCAGAGTCTCGTAACAATGGTCTCCTTGCTTAATGGGCCTTAAGGGAAAGAAGGGATTCTTTACAGCACAAAGGCACTTGGGAATAAGGAGATGCAAAGCTTCAGCACTTCAAGACTAGCTTGCCATGGATCTGAGCAAGCTTTTATAGATGGGGAAGGAGGGAGTTGGGATCCATATTATTATGGGATTGGCCCTATCAACAAGGAAGGTTCCATAGAATGTGGCAAAACTACTTCCCTTCCATAGAACTCCCGTAGCCAAACCTCCCAACTCAAGATAGGCAGTGGTTGTGAGTTTGTTTGAACTCAACTTCCGCCATCCATATATAAAACAGCCCCCCAAATGGCATGCGATTGTCGCTTATGACAGAAAGCGCCATGGCTACCCCTTACGTATTTTCTCGCAGTGGCGTTTAGCACCTAACTGCTCACTCGTTCAATGCAAGAGCTGCTTTTTCATGATTTTCGTAAGCGAGATGTCTCGCGAAAATGAAGCTCATACCGCAGGGGATGCAATGATGATGTTTTCGTTGTACGTACGTTGTTCAAAACACATTATGGGTCCCGTCAGCGGGATTGTGAATGGTGACGGTGACAAATTACTGTGTAACACCAACTTGTAAGCTCTGTTTACGAGTTTTAAAATCAGAATTCCTTCAATTCCTGTGTCTGTCTGTGGTACTTGGAGATTTTGTTTGAATTCCTCCCATTCTTTATCCATATCATTTATTATGATTTCCCATGTCCGATCCTGTGTAGAATTAATGTCCAATTGTTATTCAACCAAGGTTTCTTTGGTTGTTTCTCCATTATTTCTTTTTGTATCCTTTTCAAAAAATTCCTTAGGGTATCCTTCCTGATTTTTTGATTGATGCTCATAAAGTTTCGAATCTTGGCTTGATTTCTCTGGTGGTTCTTGATTAGAATTGTGATTAGAATTTTCTTTTAAATTATATTGGGAGTAGGCTCTATTGTTTCCTGAATCTGAAATAGGTTTAATGGAACCCTTGTCAATCTTTTGTTTCTGTATATATGAAAACAATTGAGGTCGGTTGGAGTTAATTTGATTGACGCAAAATGCAAGACTCGTGAGGAAGACTCGACCTTTTCAAATAGGTCGTAAAATTCATCTTTCTCGTGCATGAATTGTCTAATTTTAACCAAAGCAGTAAAGTCTTGAGCGACTTGGTTGGGATCATATTTTCTCCCTAGAATAGTAGCCAAATTCAAGAATGTAATATTCTGCACCTCTTTAACTGCGTGTCCAAAATAAAACAAGGCAAAAGAACCACATTGTACTGGAAATGTTGGCCATAAAGATTTCTTCATGTCTTTTAGGGTTTTGGTAAGACCTTCCCAAGACCTTACCATATTGTTTGGTATGCAATTTCTCTTGCCAATAACTTATCCATAACATAATAAGTAAGAACATGGGGAGCATCAATACTCCCAAAAACTATTATATAAGTAAAATTTTCTTCACCAAACCATCCTGCACCAGAAAAATATCTATCTTTTCTTCTTCTGAAATCCTGGGGGCTTTTACATCAAAAATAATTTGATAGATGGGAAACATGATATCTTGACAAATATTAGACAAATGGGGACGAAATTGATATTCCCATAAAATTTAATGGTACACATGGATAGGAGTAGGGTCTTCGAGAGTCCAATTCCAACCCATATTAGGAAATTTTGTACAAAATTAGATGGCATTCATCACATAAGCACTCATAAAAAAGGGAGGGATGACCCGAGTAGAGACAAATCTATATTGTCTATACTGTCTAATATCCATAGCCAAATTGTCGGATAAAATGTTACTCCAATTCATAATTGTGGAGTTGACAGATGCATCAATTAATTTAATCCATTCCATAGAAAACTTGGTACTATCAGCTTTCCCAAAAAGTCTATACATCATAGCAGCTACATAACTATGTGGAGCCAATAAAGGTGCAATTGGGTACATACCAGTTTTCTCCCGTTTGAATTTATTGGAGTCGGACCTCCAAGTCTGCATGGCATCTATTAGGTCTTCATTCTCTTTTGCGAACTGCTCGATGAAAGCTCTATCATAGGCCTTTTGAGCTTCTAGCAAATGATACATCTTGCGCAATCGTATGCAGAAAATGACCCCATGACCTCTTGTCTTGAATTCCTGAATGTCCTGTTCAAGATATCTGCATTGTCAATAATACACTTCACCACATATTTGTATGGCAAGATTTTATGCCTCGCGGCTATTCTTTATAAGAAAGAATAGGCTGCTTCAAAATAGGAAGCTTCAGATGAGACTTTAGTGTCAGTCGTTGCTCTGATTACCAACACCTTTAGATTTTTGTCCTCTAATAGATTATACATGGCTTCCCACGATGTAGCTCAACCATATTTTTTGCATGTAGTATCACTAAAGAGCAGATGCATGTCTGAGTCCTCAGATGCAGAAGGCTCTACTGTCTTTTTTCCTTTCTTTGTCATCCCTGAGCATTATTCCCTGAGATTGAACAATAGAGAAATAAAAATGAACATAAAGCAGAGATAATAGCAGAGATTTAATTGTAACAATAGATTTGATAAGGATGGGACTTTTATTGCAAGTACGAGTAAACATACAAATATCCTCGAGCCTTTAAAAGAGTAAATGTAGTTGCTTTCTATTAATTACCCATTATGGCTTTCGTGTGATTCTTTTCAAGTCTTGTCAAAACATTGCATCGCAAACCCGAACGATATTTCGAAACTTTAAGATTTAAGTGCAATGTCAATTTTGTGATTTTGATAAATAACAATATCGCAAAATCGCAATATCATGTTATCGCAAAATTGCAAGACCGAAATATTTTCCATGTCGCAGTATCACAAGATTGGAAGATTTGAGTTATGGTATTTCAAAAGTTATTTATGTTTTGTGATTTGCAATGCACAATGTATTCTTTTAGCGGTTTTGTCCTTATACGAAGAATGCTTTAAGCGGTTTTATGATTTTTTTAGAAATATTTCATGACCTTTATAAAGAGCGTAATATAATATTTAATCTTAAAAAGGGGTTTTATTTATCGTGTATCATGGATTCCGACTAATGATTATTTACGTTACCTTTGACTTCTGCAATCTGCGATAAAGCGAAAAGTGCTTAGTCCTAAGTGACCTAGCTCAATGCTTTAAAACTTTCTAAAGGGAAAAACTCTTGCTCGCTAGATTTTTTGGAAAAATTTAAAAGGGTCCCCATTTATTATTACAATATTTATTATTATAAAAATGAAACTTGGGGGTTTTTGAATAGTACAACACCTAGGTTCCACAAAGGATTTTTTAACTAGGGATATTTATTATTTTTTTTTTCTTCTTCTTTTCTTATTGGCTGCCTCCAAGAGCTTTTCAATCTTGGAGTTGATCTGATGTTAGGTCCCTACATTACTAGTGTAGTCCCTTATTATGTTAGTGTAGCCCCCCTTATTTTTATTATTCTACCCCTGTAACCCCAATATTGCTATTATTGTGCCCTTAAATTATTATTGTTAGGTCGGCTAGGATTACATTGTAGCCCCATGGACTCCTATATATAGAAAGGAGGTTTTTTCATTTATATCATCCAAGAATTGTTCATTTATGTAATGCATTGGAGGTTTCCCCCTCGAATTGGATTATTTCTAAGGCGGTGATCTCTCTTTTATTCTATTTTTGGAGCTGGTTTCACAACATTTGGTATCAAAGCTTTGGATTCTAGGGTTTCTCTGCTCCAAACAAGTCATCATGGAATTTTTGATATAACTTTTTTTCTACGATTTTTCAAAAGCTGAAAGTTTTAGAGTGCGAAGCCAAAATCCTTAGGAAAATCGTCGCAAACTTTCAGAGCTTGGTTCACAATATGTTTGTAGATATGATCTATGGAAGTTACGGCTTTTTGCAGGCTCCTGAATTTAACCTAAACAGGTCACCGTGGAATTTTCGCTATACATTTTTTTCTATGACGTTTCAAAAGCTGAAATTTTTAGAATGCAAAGTTGGAATCCTGAGGAATATCTTCACACAATTTCAGAACTTGGTTCACAATATTTTCGGAGATATGGTCTGTGGAAGTTAGGTCTTTTGCAAGCTCCCTAATTTCATCTCAAAGAGGTGATCGTGGGAAAATCTTCTTAAATCTCTCTCTGAACATCGGATTGGAATTATGTAAATAGTGGACACAAGTACATGAACTTTGGTTTCCTGTCTATCAAATTCAGAGCTAAAGGAGGAAACAGTGACACGTGGCAAGTGGTACAAGTTCACTCTACTGAACCAGTCCATAATTAGGTCATCGTAGGAGATTGGGCACAACTTTTTCTTCAAGAATCCAAATTAGGTCAGACCTGTGGCATTCGAAAGAGAATTTAGAGGGCTACCTCAATGAAAAATTTCAGATTTTTAAGTTCTGAAATCACAGAGATAATTTATTTTCAATATTGAGCTCCTCAAAAGAAAGAAAAAGGTGTGTATTTGTTTTCAAATTGCATAAGTCTTACTTGAAAAAGCAGTTTGAAGTGTTTCCAAGTGCATATTGAAGCATTTTTATCAGTATTGGGTTCTATAATGGCTCCCAAAAATAATTCCATATTCATTAAGCCCTCAAAAAGTTATACTATGATGCATGAAGAGGAAGAATTGCAGTATGAGATATCAAAATTACGGTACCAAGTGCAACAAATTTCGATCTTACGAAGAGTAATCGAAGATGACATAGATGGTTTAAAAGAAGAAATGGAGGCTAAGTTGGATGGTTTGAAGGATAAAATAAAATATAATATGGATGATAAATTAGTGGAAGATGACATCGACCATCAACAACAAGTTCTCCAACTCTCAAATGATAACCTAACTTTGGTGCAGAATCAAATGAAACAACAGGAATATCAACATCACATCGAAAGCAGTTCTGAAGCAGCTACAGAAACAAGAACTCAACAAGTACGATCAATTTTAGAGTATCTAAACAAGTGGAAGAACTTTCCTGTAGAAGATTCCACATGGGAGGATGAGAATTTTATAAGGAAGCATCAAGAAATAATCAAGCGTTGAGGACAACACTTGTTTGAAGGAGAGGGGCATGTTAGGTCCCTATATTACTAGTGTAGTCCCTTATTATGTTAGTGTAGACCCCCTTATTGTTATTATTGTACCCCTGTAACCCCCATATTGTTATTATTGTGCCCTTAAATTATTATTGTTAGGTCGGCTAGGATTACATTGTGGCCCACTAGGATTACATTATGGCCCCATGGACTCCTATATATAGAAAGGAGGTTTTGTAAATTGTATCATCCAAGAATTTTTCATTTATGTAATGTATTGGAGTTTTCCCCCTCAAAGTGGCTTATTTCTAAGGCGTTTATCTCTCTTTTCTTCTATTTTTGGAGCTGGTTTCACAACATCTGAGATGCCTCATAGAGGTTTTCGTCCTAGCCTTTTTATTTTGTTTTTTTTTTTTTTCAAATTTCTAGGAATGTTATGGACTGAAAGCTATGAAACTCCCAATCACATTTAATTCTTGGATGACTAGACTGATAAATTATTCATTTGACAGAGGTCTTATATATAGCTTCAACCTATGACCATTTACAAGCAAGGGAATGCCTTCCTCATCAATGGTTCTGATATGGATAAATCCATTTTCATGACACTTTTCTACTAGGTATGAACCCAACCATCTTGTCATTAGATTCCCTTTTAAATCATTGAACCTAGAATCATATAACAGGGACCAATCCCCTTCTTGAAAAGTATTTTATTTGATATGATTTTCACACCAAAACTTACTTTGCAGTTATATGACTTCAGTGTGTAGGAGAGGTTGAATTTTGAACTCAACTAGGACATTCAGTTGGAGCAACATTTCTTGTTGTTCTCTGTAGAAATCTAAGTCCAATTGGGCTGCCATTCTTAAAGTGTTATATTCAAACTCAATAGAAAGAAAATATTTCTTCTAGTAAACATAATCATATGGAGTGAACCAACTGGTGGTATTTCAAGTGGTTTTATAGGCCCAAGTGGCCTCTACTAATTTGTATTCCCAATATCTCCTAATGCTGCTAACAAACTTAGTGAGGATCTCTCCAATGCTCTATTTATGACCTTTACATACCCATATTCTTGAGGGTGATAGGAAATGGATGTCTTGCGCTTGATATGGTTCTACCTCATGAGATAATAAATTAAATTTGATGTGAATTGTGCTCCTTGATCAATGATTGTCTCCCTTGGATACCCAAACTTGTAGAAAATGTTTTCTCTCATAAAGTCTGTGACTTTCTGCTCAATTGTTGCCTTCCATTCCTTGGTCTCATCCCACTTTGTCAAGTAGTCAGTGCACACAATGATGTACCTTTTTTGTCCTGATGGTGGATCAATTAACCCAATGAAATTCATGCCCCAGTTTTCAAATGGATCTAAGGCAACTTGAGGTTGTAAGGGAATCACATTCTCGGTTGTGTTTTTCCCATCCTCTGGCACTGATCACATCTGGTGGTGTATCTCCTTGCATCTTGAAGTAAAGTGGGCCAATAGTAACCAACTTGTATAAATTTAAAGGTTATTTTGAAAGGATTTTAAAGAACTATTCTTCCCTTACACATCCCCTCAAGATCTGATCTAGTCCCATTTTTAAAATATTTCCCCCAATCCAAGTGAAAGGGATGATTTTACTTATAATCTGTGTCTTCTCCCAGAATGATATATTAGGAGGAAACCTCCTAGTAATAAGGTAGTTGGCTATGTCAACAAACCAAGGAGAAATATCTGAGATTGAAAAGAGGTGTTCATCTAGAAGATGATCATCCACCATCCCCTCATTACTTGCAGGAAAATTCAGTCTGGACAAGAAATATGAAACCACATTCTCTTTCACTGGATTTCCAATAATAGTCAAATCAAGTTGTTGCAACAGTAAAAACCATATAGTTATTCTAACATTCACATCAATTTTATTCATCATATATTTAATGGATGCATTATCTGTATGAATAAAATTTTGATATGCAATGATATATTAACTGAATTTGTTCAAATAATGTACTACAATTAAGAGTTATTTTTCTATGACAGTGTAATTCAACTCAGCTTTAGACAGATTCTTACTAATGAAATAGATGGCACAAGGAAATTTATCTTCGACTTGTCCCAAGTCTTCCCCCACAACTTTATCTTATGCGTCAATATAGATATGGAAAGGAAATGCTCAGTTGGGACTCCTAAGGATGGGTGCAGTGGTTAGTTTTTCTTTCAATATTTCAAGGGCCTCATGACAATTGTTTACCCAACAAAAATCTGAATCCTTGGCCATTAATCCAAATAATGGTGAAGCCACTTTACTAGAGTATTTTATGAACATTTTTTAATACCCAACTAATCCCAAGAAGCTCCTAACATTTCTTTGATTTTGAGTGATAGGGACCCTTTTGATGATGGAAATATTGTTTGGGTCAACCTGCATCCCTTCCTTGGATATGGAATGGACAAGGACAATCCATGCATTCATTAGGAATTCACATTTCTCAAGGCTTAATGAGATATTCATTTCTATACATTTCTTTATGGCTTTGCACATATTAGAGAGAGCCTCCTGGAAGTCACACCCATAAGGAGTGAAATCATCCACGTATATTTTAACAGAGTCATGAACAAGTTCAACAAATATACTTAAAACTTCCCTCTGAAAATTAGCAAGGTAATTACATAGACTGAATGGGAGAAATATATAAGAAACGATACCCGAAGGGCATGTAAATGTGGTATTGCCTTGGTCTTTAGGGATGATCTGCATCTGATTGTAACCACTAAATCCATCCAAGAAAGAAAATAATTTCTTTCTTGAAAGACCATCTAGGACTTGGTCAATCGGAAGGGAAAATGAAAATGGTATTTATTTGTGGCCTTGTTAATATCTCTATAGTCAACATAGATCCTCCACTTCCTATTCTTATTTGGGACTAAAACTAGAGGGGACACCTACTCACTATCTGAGATGGGGTATATGAACCCTGCATCCAACAACATTTGCAATTATTCCTTCACAATGTCCTTAAGAGATAGGTTCATTCTCCTATGGGGTTGGAGAATAGGTTTTCATCCCTCTATGATGTAAATATGATGAGTACAAACTGAGGGATGCACCCTGTTGTAGCTCCTAGAGACAGCCTAGAGTTGTGATAGACCAGTGCCTAGGACATCTTAGCATAGCAAGGAGCATATAATATAATGTAAGAAGTTGTCAGCCTCAGCTCACATGCTATCTCCTGTAAACAGGGAAAATGAAGTAGAATGGGACCAAACTCTCAGAAACTAACACAGGAAAAGAGATACTGCAGAGGCAAGATGCAGAACTCTAATACAAAGCAACAGACAATTCAGAGACAGTTTACTGTAAAGCGGGCCAATTCAGAAATACCTCACAGACATAAATTATCAGAAGGTGTATGTAGTGAAAGAAATAATGAGAAGATATTAGTTAGCACTGAGCTGGTACCCAGATATACAATACCACCATGCATGGGCTTACCAATCTAAGAATCCATACATGATAATAGCATTTTAAAAGCACCCTCCCAAAGCAACTAATATAGCAAAATCACGGTTCAGATGAGTAATGAAACAGAATATCATGCATGAGCCATCTTTAAAGCGCTTGACCGATCTAAGTATGGGCATCAACTAGGATGAATCCTTACCAGAAATCAGTGAGCCACTCGCATTCCAAAACATGATACAGGAAAGATGGATGAGATGAAATGATGTATTAAAAACGTAAAAGAGAGTTACAGACTATGGAATACCAAAGACCGGAATCCTCTTTGACAGATAGAACTCCTCCTCACTGAGACCCTATGGGCTCTGAGCCTTCATACAAGAGTTTTACAAACTGTATACAAAAAGCCTTTCACTGCATAATTTTTTGATAAAAATCTGGAACCTCTACAATGCGTTTCTTCATGGTTTTTATAAGAGAAGCTAAAACCTAACAAAAGAGGTAGGTGATGAACATTTAATTGTATCATTAAAACAAAATGGTGGAGAAGTGTCCGCCCATACTGCTTGACGGCGCTGTGTTGTTTGTACTATGCTTCCTGCCTTCTGAAGTAAATGCACTGGGTGAAAATTTCTTCAGGAACACGATATGAGGATGACTGCATTAACATTCTATCCTTTTCTTGAAGGTAAATTCTGCTGAGATAAAACCTGGAGGATATTGTTTCTTGTGCATTGTACCCTATACCTTCTAAATCTTGAATTAAGATTGAAAATCTTCAATATTGGACGCTGAATTCCTGGATCTTCGACTGATACTCTTTGCCGCAACATTAATGTCTTCATCTGCAAAAGTATGCACTTTGAATAACTCCAGAGGGTTTAGCAGTTTTTCTACCCTAGTTTATTAATGCAAACGGTGTCATAACAGCCTCCCAGATCTTTTCTTCATAAATTATGCCTCTGAATTATTGTCCTTTGACGTGATTGTGGCCTCTGAAATGGAGGCTGTAATTTATGATAAATCTCCACCACTGCGAACCTGCAAAACCCACAAATTTGTTAAGGAAAACCATGCACGAAAGGGTGAACATAGTGAGGATCATGATGAGACAACGCGACATGGTGGGGCGGTCGAGAAATGCAGAACAATGGTGGGAAGTGCAGCGTGACGGAGGAAGGTGACAATGGAGAAGGTTGGCGGAAAGCGATCACGATCGTGGAAATACATAAGAAATGAAGAAATGAACCAATATAGGTCAGGGTGGCGAAGAACACGTGGGAAAGACTAAGGGATAGGTGGTATGACATCGAGACAGTAGGAACGGATGACGTGGAATGCTGACTGTGGGAGCCGGTCAAAGACGAAAATAGTCAAATCTCGATCATCCGATCTCAGGAGGAGATCGACGGTCGGAAGAGCACCGGAGACAATAGACAGTGGGCTAGGGGTGCTTTTGGCTTGGGTTAATGTTCGTGCAGCTTTGAAGCGCGATGACCATCGGATGAAGGCTCCCAGATCTGACGGTGGTGATGAATATCGATGTGTGTCTTCATCCGAAAGATAATGCACGATGGGGTGGTAGTTTTGGAACAGTGACGGAGCCATGTGTCACGCAACGTATGGCATCGCTGCAATTTGAGGAATACCTCCTGCCCTGGATAAGCGGTGTGATAAATACTACCGGTTTTATAAAGCGGTTTTTAGTGCGGGGACCACCGGGACAGATGGGCTACGGACCGTCGATTTCATGATTTTATCGGATGGTAGGCAGGTGGGTTATGGGTACGGCAGAAATGAATGATCATCGTCCGATCTGTGGAGATCGACGGCTCGGAGAACGCTCGATATTCATTTGATTAAGCGCCTATAGAGCTTAGCACTCGGTCGAGCGCCTGGGTTATATGGATCGAAAACTTGAGGGGCTCAAGACTGAAAGGGGCTGGGTCTTTTTATATTTTTGGATTTGATTTTGTGACCATTTTTATGTAATTTTGAGGCCGAGAGAAGGCAATGATAGGTGGATACTGAGTTTTTCAGGCCCAAACATGAACTTTTAAGGCTAAAGAAGAGGGTTTCGAATGGCTTTATGGGGCTGCCAAACAAAATTTTAGAAAAAGGGGGGGCTAATATGATCAACATCGGCTCCAATTGGGGACGGCACGTTCATTCCTGGACGTGTCGAGAACTCGCAGACCTTCTAATCATTATGTATGCAGACTCTACTCTTCAGCACCTTCATTTTTCACTTTGTAATCCATCACAACACCCACATTATTCAAACTAAAACAAAAAGGAAACTATCATACAATATATTACATCAGGCTGTCTGGCCTAAATCAGAACTGAAAGTAGGGCTTGAGAAATTGACCATTTACAGGGGCATCCAGCAAGTCGCCCTGTAAATTCTCCAACCTGAAAGTATTATTGCCCCCCTATTCCACAATTTTGAAAGGACCAAACTAGAGGGGGTCGAATTTGCCATGTTTTCCCTTCTCAGCTCTTCGGATATTCCATCTGAGCACCAAATCACCAATCTGCAGTTTCATGTCTTTTGCACGCTGATCAAAAATATGTTTCATTTTCTCTTGATATTCTATCAATCTCTGATTCACCTGGCCCCGTGTTTCTTCTAATTCCACCAATTGATTGATTCTCCTAATCATGTCATCAGGTTCCTCCTGGCTTTCTTGCATGAAGCAAGCCACTGGTAAAGCCAACTATACAGGAAAAACTGCTGCTCGTCCATATACCAATTCATAAGGAGATTTCCCAGTTGCTCTTTTACTGGTGATATTATTAGCCCAAAGAGAAAATTTCAATTGGGAATCCCAATTCTTCTAGTTTTCATTGATAGTCTTCTTAAAGGCCCTCACCAGAGTTTTATTTGAAGACTCTGCTAATCCATTTCCCTGTGGATAGTAAGTTATGGAGTGACTGAGTGTGATATTGTATTGTTGGCAGAAATTCATAAACTTTGCAGACTTGAAGGCCTGTGCATTATCAGTCACTATCCTAGCAGGACAGCCAAATCTGGATATGATGTTTTCCTCCATGAACTTTATGATCACAGTATCTGTAGCATTCCTTGCAGGTAAGGCTTCCACCCATTTAGTGAAATAATCAGTGGCTGTTAATATCCATTTATGTTTTCCACTTGATGGAGGATGCATCTCACCTATAAAATCAATGCCCCATTGTTTGAATGGTTCATCCACATGCACTGGAATCAGGGGAAATGGTGCAGATTTCTATCTCTCAGCAAATTTCTGACATTTATCACATGCTCTCACCCTGGTAAAAACATCCCTAAAAATATTTGGCCAATAGAAGCCAGCTTTCAGAATTTTATGAGCTGTGGCCCTCCAGCTGTAATGACCTCCACAGATCCCTTCATGAAATTCTGCTATAATACTCTCTACTTCATTTTCTGTGAGGCACAGGAGTAAGATACCTGAGGGATCTCATCAGTATAGCCGGCCATTGGCAACTATATACTTCCATGATTTCAATCTTAGCGCTCTGTATTTAGTTTTGTCACAACTTGGAGGGCAGCTAAGTGTAAGGAGATACTCGACTATCTCTTTGTACCATGGACTGGTGAGGTACTTTACATGTGTTTCGGGAGTAGTTACTCCAATTCCATGTCGTTCTTCTTTCTCCTCAGATTCTTCACCTGCTATAATGAACAAACTTATGCCCAGGGCTTGATTATTTGACTCAGATAACATTTTGGCAAGCCCCTGTCCTTTGATGAGCTTAGTAGGGCGTATGTCTAAATCATACTCCTGTATCTTAGCAATCCACCTCCCTCTTTTCCCTTCACTATCCCCCTGAATAAGGATATCTTTTACAGCAGCTGCAGGCACAAATGCAGTGATGAGGGATTGTAAGATATATACACGAAAATCTTTGAGGGATTTCACTAGGGCGTATGCTTGCTTTTCCAATATATTGTATTTTAATTCTGCATCACGAAGCACCTGACTAAAAAAGGCAATAGGTTTTTCATAACCTTCCTCATTTTTCTGCAATAATACTCCTGCTATCATATGAGGTGATGCAAAAGAGAAAATCATAAAAGGTTTATCATAATCTGGTCCAGCCAGTACAGGGGCTTCTGCAAAAGCATTCTTTATCCTTGTAAATGCCTCCCGCGATTCTTGTGACCACTTTACCTCATTATTATTTTTGAGCATGTATGTTATATGCCTAACTATCTCAGCATAGTTAGGGATAAACCTTCTCAAGAAATTAATGCGTCCAAGGAATACTTGTACCTCTTTCTTATTTCTGGGAACATAAATACTATTTATAACCTCTACCCTCTTAGGGTATCTTCACCCCATCTTTAGTAACGATATGGCCTAAAAGCTTTCCCTCTTCTAAGGAAAATAAATACTTTTGAGGATTCAGAGAGAGACCATACCTTCTGCATTTCTCAAAATTTTTCTGCATATGTTCAATGTAATCAGCATCACTCCTTGAAAATACAGTGATATCATCGAGGTAGACCACCAAGAATTTATCTTGATCCCCAAAAAAAGCAATATCCATTGCCCTCTGAAAAGTAGTCCCTGCATTAATCAATCCAAAAGGCATCCTGGCATACATGAAGGTACCCCACGGTGTGGTGAAAGCAGTCTTCTTTTGATCCTCTGGAAGCACAGCCACCTGGTTATAACCAGAGAATCCATCCATCATTGACATCCTGGTAGATCCAACCACCTTCTGCAGGATGTAATCCATTTTGGGTAATGGATAATTATCCTTTAAGGATGCTCTGTTTAAATTCTTGAAATCCACACACAACCTTATTTCTCCATTCTTCTTGCGTACAGGGACAAGGTTTGCCACCCATTCAGAGTACCTCAATGGTACAATTATTTTGGCCTTCAGTAGTTTCTTGATTTCCTTCTCAATAGAAGGCAGCAGCAGGGGATTTATTTGCCTGAGCTTCTGCTTATGGGGCCTTCCATCTGCCTTTAGTGGAATTTTGTGTTGCATAATATTGACATCAAAAGTTTTCAAATCCTGATAGGACCATGCAAACACATCTTTGTAGGACTGAAACAGTTTCTGATATAACTTTTTGTATTCTCCAGGGATTTTCTTGGACAATCTGACAATCTTGGGGTCGGCCTCAGAACCCAAATTCAGGTCTTCAACCTGATTTTCTTCTACCACTTTGTTTGGCTGCAATGAGACATCATTCTTGTCAAATAATCTCTCTAGGGGCACCAACCCTCTAGGTATTACGTTTCCCTTTAACTGCAACACTTTGTTACTAGCCACTTTGTTCTCCCAATTTCTCTCTGAAGTATCCTCGGATTCTACCTCTTCTTCATCATCAATCTCCATATTGGAGAATTCTCCCACTATTTCCAGGAATCTCTTCATCTATTCTTCATCTTCAAACACCTGCCAGTGTTTGATGTTGTCTGGAATCGAAGGCCGATAACGCACCTCAACTTTGTATCTTAAAAGAGGGTTCTGAGGTGGTCGAAATGTACTAGCAGCCACAGCAAGGGAATCATCCATCCTATTTTGTTCTCGGGGCATGAACTGGATATTGAATGCCAAGAATAAATTCTCCACCATGTCCCAAACTTCATTCCTGTAGGCCCTTAGCCTAGGATGTTTGGTCTGACACTAATTCCTGACCTGTCTTACTACTATTTCTGAATCTCCCAGAACTTTTAAACTTTGTATATTCATATTCCTAGCTGTCTGCAATAGTGCCTCATATTCAGCCACATTATTGGTGGCTTCATATTCCAATTTGAAATATAGTGGGATCCATTTGTCTGCAGGAGAGATTAATAGCACTCCAGCTCCATTTCCTTCTCTCGAATTTGCTCCATCAAAATGGAGTGTCCATATTCCTACTTCATGCCCTTTCGAAGGGTGCTCAGTCTTGATCTGGCAAAAGGATGGTTCATGAGCATAATCTTGATCTTCTTCCAGCATCAAGCATGAAAATTCTCCTTCCCTACTGTAGACTGATGAATTCACAGAATTGTCAGCCTTTGTCACCGTCTTGACAAATATAGTCTCCCTGTACAATCTCCTCTCTTCGCCACATAAAACTGGGATAGTGGCATATGTTAAATCCATTTTAGTTGATCCACCAATTTTTTTTCCCCAGGACCTTGACAGCAACATACCAAAACGAGCTGGAATGTCAGCCACCACTATGTCCATTACCACACTTTTTGTTGGGATTTGGGCCAAATTGACTACCAAATCTTTGATCATCCCCAAGCATTTAACTCTTTTGGAATCAAATGAGTAGAGTTCTTTATATGGACGTGTGATTTGTAAACCTAGTTGTTCCATGACTGATAGAGGCATAAGATTATGAGAAGCTCCAGAATCTAACATGCAGTTATGTAGTAGCAGGTCATGGATTACTAGAGACACATAGAAGGGAGGATTAGAGGGGTCTATCTCCTCAACATGTGGGCCAAAAACTACCATGGGTCTCTCTTCTTGGAGGTTGAGACTATTTGGGATGGTTGGAACTTCTGGAAGGAGCATGAAAGATGTGACTTGAGATTGATATGCTGGTTTTTTCAATAGTTCAATTAAAGGGACTGAGATTTTGACCTTTTCTAGTTCTTTTTGCAGACTGAAAGCAGGAAGGGACTTTTCTATCACAAGCTCTTTCAACTCTTTATTTTCAACTGGGGGCTGGGCTTCTTTTGACACAGATTTTACATTAGGAGAAGTGACTACTTTTGAGGAAGAAGGAATTTGATCATTAGACTGCAAAGGTTTGTTTAGAAGCTGCTTACCTTTGTCTGTAGCTTTCTGCGTTGTAGACTCCTCTTGAGCAGGTGATTCCTTTTGGGGTAATTCTTCTTCTTTCTCTTCGGTACGAGTCCTCTTCCTAGAAGATCTGAGATCGTATCTTCTATTTAAATGTGCTTGCAGGCAGTCATCAAATTGTTTACAATAATGATCAAATTCTGCTTCTTCTACATCTTTGACCTTCTCTTCTTCTTGCAATGAGCATCCAGCTTCATCATTCCCTTGCAAAGGGCATTCTTCTCCATCGCTATTTGAAAAGGCAAGATTTGCATCCTCCAGTCTATAGGTGGTGTCTTCAGTGGAGTCATCTACTGGACCTTCTAAGTACAGTGGGTGTGGTACTTGATCTTGCTGCTCCTTTGCTTCCCTTGGCAATATCTGCAAGGGTGGTTTCCTATATTGAGGATTATAACCTCTATTTGGAGCATTCTTGAAATTCCTGAAGGCTAAATTCTTGGCTTCCAATTCAAGCTTGACCATTTTCTTAATCAATTTTCTCATTTCCTCCATTTTGTCTGAGTCTCTGTCTTGGTTAGAAGTAGACACCTCTTCTTTACCCCTTCTTCTGGAATCTTGTTTTGATTTTCCTTTTAATTTACCAGTGGAGGCAAAGTTTGCTTCCAACTCTAGTGCATCTACCTAAGCATCATCCAGAGTAGCAGGATTTCTTTCTCTGAGAGAGAAACCAAACTCCTAATCAAAGGCTGCTACAAAAACAACTTTAGGAGCAGTTTGATGGGGTTTCATATCAGCAGGGAGACTCAGGTACAATTTATTGAATCTCTTGATAAATTCTGACACTCCCTCATTGTGTCTTTTCTTTAGTGTATTAAACTCAATAAGACAATTTCCATGATCTTTCTTTTCTCCCCATTTCTTGAGGAAAATGTCTTCCATGTTGTCCCAAATGGTAATAGAACGACCAGCCAATGTCTTAAACCATTTTCGAGCTTCACCATCAAGAGACTGCACAAATAGTCTTAAGACCACATCTAAATGTTCAACATTAAAATTCTCTACAAAGGAGCAGAAAGTCTCAAGGTGTTTTTGAGCACCAATTTCATTTTCTCCATTGAATCTGGGAAATACCTTCAGATAATCCTATGGCATATCATTTAACACTTGAGGTAATGCCAGGGGAGCATATTTATTCATCAAAAAGGCCGGAACATTAGCCATTGGAGGAGGTAGTGCAATAGTTTGGTGATTCAGAGGAGGAGGAAGAAGTGGAAGTGGAGTGTGAATAATAATAGGAATATACTCAACTGCAGTTTGAGGAGTTGAGGGGAACAGAGGTCTGTTAACATCAGATACTTCGGTTACTTCCTTAACCTCTTCAATCTCAGGAGTAGGATGAAGACTGTTTTTATTTCTGATACCCTCTCGGGGTGGACTGTCTAAATAATAATAATCAGTATCTCCTACAATGGAGTATGGAATTTGCAACTGAGAATCTTGAGAGGAGGAGGAAGGAAAATCTTCTATAGGCACTTCAGGAATTTGGGAACGAGCTGATTTCCTTCCCCTCCAATTTATTCTATGTATAATCTGTTCAGGGTCAGACACTGAAGGTGACTTTGGTTTAGACGAATCTGACCTCAAGTGTGGCTTACGAGGAGCCAGGACTACAAATAGGTTTATCAAATAACAAATATGGAGTCGCCAAGGTGAGGGATATACAACTCTCAACTCTCTGTGCTCACCTATTTAGAGAGTGAATATGATTTTGTCGAGGCCCATGGATTCTGATTTTCTTAAATTCATCCCTGGCAACGGCACCAGAAAGATGTTGTAGCTCCTAGAGACAGCCTAGAGTTGTGATAGACCAGTGCCTAGGACATCTTAGCATAGCAAGGAGCATATAATATTATGTATGAAGTTGTCAGCTTCAGCTCACATGCTATCTCCTGTAAACAGAGAAATGAAATAAAATGGGACCAAACTCTCAGAAACTGACACAGGAAAAGTGATACTACAGAGGCAAGATGCAGAACTCTAAAACACCACAACAGATGGTATAGGTGTCGAGATAGATGAGACAACATAAAAGGAGACATAATGAATTCCACTAGAGGGAATTCCAAAAGAAAAGGGGCCATATTGAGAAGCATATGCTTGGGTGCTTCCAATCGAAGATGGAATAGAAGTAGAGCCAAACATAGCAGCACTAGAAGTGATTGTCGATATGGCAATAGTTCCTCCTCCTTGGACCAAAAGAGGAGTATGAACACTTGCAGTTGAAGCTGTGTTCCCAGTTGTGGAAATCAAAAGAAAGGGATATGAAGGAAAATGACTAGCCGGTATCTGAGACTCAGGCCCGAAGCACAAAAGGATGTTAGGAAAACTAGCAGGAAGAGGAGATGAAGGAGTCTCAGTAGGCTGAGGAACTTAATCAACTTTGACTTCTTCTGGTGGAAAAAATACTCTAGAGATGAGTGGAGTACTCCTCTCTACACTAGCACTAGCACCAAGACCACCTTATGTGATACAATTCATCCTCTTCCCCTTCTTCTAACCACAAGGGTAAATCGTGTTCAATAGAGGGTTGAGTAAGAGGATACAATACTAGTGTTTTGATAAGGGTCCATTATTAATAGTCATGTTCATATCCCTACAACTAATATAGGCATCAACAATGGCCAACCATTTCCTTCCTAATATGAGATTATAACCATTAAACTTGGTTTTGGGTTGGAGAACCAGGAAATCAATAGGAAATTCCAAAGAGTCGATGGAGAGCATGACATCCTCAAAAATTCCCTCGGTAGCTACTATGGATCTATCTGCAAGTTGCAACACTGTGGTGGTCCTCCTCAAAGGCCCTTGGAGTATTAGGGACTATAATTCCATCAATGTTCACATCCACTACTAGGCTTCTACGGTCTAGGTATTTTGGAAATATCACTCTCCCGACCTTTAGATCAGATAATTTCCCAACAACATTGATGGTGAGGGTGTCTCTCATTTTTCTCCCATGTTTTTTGAAATGTTTCTTTTTGATAAGCTTATTATAAATGGGAAAAGCCTTAATATTCTGGAGAAGAGGTATCTTGACACACAAATTCTTTAATTCTCCCAGAAGTTCAATCTCTTATGGGGTGTGTTGGCTAGGGTGGATCAAAATTTTAAGAAAATGAAGTGGATTTACTTGAGGATCACTCTCTTCCTTCTCTTCTTCAAGCTCTTCAAGTGGAAAAGGTGGATAGTTGTTCGGGAACACTCTCCCATACCAAAGGTTGATATCCTAGATTTCCACAGTATAAGTAGGATAATATTTCTCTCCATTATTTACCTACTATGCTTTCTTGTAGTTCGGGTTTGGATTGGGTTGAGCATACATCTGAGGTTGCTTAGGTGGAGTAGGAAAAATGAGTTGTGGTTGAGGTAGAGGCATTAAAGTAGGAGGTTGGTTGATTTGAGGCCTCCACCCCTATTATGGATTTCTCCATTGAGGAGGATGGGGAGAATATGGCTGAAAAGGATAGTTGACAAGTTGAGGAGGATATGGAGGATCATAAGGCCAAGCAGGAGGTGTGGGCCATGATGAATGAGTGGAAGAGTACCAAGGATGCAAAGGTGAATTTTTATTTGAATTGTAATAATAATAAGGTGCACCTTGCTTGCCTTATTGGTATGGCTGAGGTCCTTGATGCCTCCTTTGATTAATGAAACAAAGTTGCTCTGACCCACCTTCTACCCCTTGGTGTACAAGGGAAAATAGGGTAATTTGTATGTTTCATGGTTTTCCTCATAGAATGAGAAGACTTCTATGAAATTCATTGGACATTCATTCCTAGGTTTTCTTCTAGTGCTTTTAGGGCAGAAAATAGCTAGAGCCCTCTCTGCTTCCTCTTGTTTTATCTTGATTTGCATGGCATCCATCTGTAATGCAAAGGTATGCATAATTTCACTTTTGAAATCCTACAACGTGTTCCCTATATCATTTTTTATGGATGTTGTGAAGGGAGATGAATTGACCAAGCCTTGAATAAACCTACCCTTCTTCCTAGCAACCCAAAACTGATTTTTTAACACAATTTTGATGTCATCATAGGCTAATTGATAGATATCTCCTCCAAACAACATGTTCAGGGTTTACAACACTTCCTCCCTGATTCCTCATAGAATAACTAACTTGAGTGACTCAGGATCAAGGGTACAATTGTGCCTCCTATAGTTAAGTTCAAACCTTTCCTTATAATCTTTTAAATATTCATCAGGTCCTAGGGTCTTCCTAAAGATTTCTTCCTTGGTTTCTTTCAACCTACAGTAATCCTTGTCATTTTTATTGAAGGACTTTTTCATTTGGGCCCAGGTAATGATTTTTCCCTGAGGAAGACCCATAAACCAGCACAAGGATGCATCCTTAAGGGTAGAGGGGAAAAACTTCATCTTCTGTTCATCAAAGGCATAGTCATAGGTCGTACAAACAACAACAAATTAAAACATGAAGGAGACAAGATCCTCATAGGTTAGACCATGGAAGTGTGGAAGGGCATAGGGCTTATGTTATTCATTCTAGACTCTCCATTGGTTTCTTTGATGGGAAAAATCTCATTGTTTCTATTTTCATCCATAGCTTGGGTTGGTGAAATAGGTTTTTCTTCTTACCTAATAGGTTCTTCAAAAATTTCAATTTTCTCACCTAGAGGGTCTTCTAACTCCCATGTAGTCAGAGAGGGAAGCTCACAATCATTGAAAAAGAGTGAAGGTTGACTACTTGAGAGTGTGGGGGTTTTTGGTAGAAATTTTCCTTGATTATCCCTTCTCCTACGAGGCATGAAAGCAATTTTTTTTTGGTTTTTTCACTTTTTTCAAAACTGAATGCAAAACAGAAAGAATAAAATAATACTTAAGCATAAACAATCATCTACTTATACACTTCCCTGAAAATGACGCAAAAAAAGTGGTGAGCCCTGGTATTGCACCAAGAGTGTTCTAACTCCCAAGGGCTCCTCAACTCTATTTATCAACCCAGGGTTCATACAAACATAGATATGATAGTGCTATATGCACAATATATGGGATTCTACTCATGTCACCTTAACTATGAAATTAGATCAAAAGTGCTTAGAGATCATTCCTGCTGCTGCATTAGAATGAAAGATTGTCGATGAAGGTACAATTGAAATCTATGTATAGCTATGAAAGAGGGAATTACATTTATTCAACTTGTAAATGCTAAATAATCAATTCATGAAAGCACAAGGGCTAAACTACTTGCAGAAAGAAAGCTATTTTATCTTGCAATATTCATCAAACTACCAAATCTACTTGTAGAAAGGAAGCTAATTTCTCTTTCATAATTCATCAAACTACCAATTAGAATCGCATGAACCATCTACCTAGTTCACACTTGCTTGTAAACTAGTAACCTACTTGCATAATATTTGTGATAAAGAAATTAATTCTACTATGTTTTTGTAGTGAAGAAAAGGAAGGTTTGGAGTGGCCTAGGAGCTTCCCATGTTCATAAAATCATATTTGGGGGTCATATTCATCTAGAATAAGTCAAAATTGCAGTGGGGGTAAAAATTGATGAAGTAAAGTGGTGCTACAAGGTTGCTACAGGAGCCCTATATTGCTACAAGAGGGTCTGTAATGCTATTAGGAGGGCTTCCGAGTGGATTTTGAGGGTGAAAATGATGTATTGAGAGTATGGAGAGGTGGATGGAGGTTGAAGCAAATAAAGGGAGGTTTGGTTAATCCCCTAGCCAATATCAGGGCCTCCCATAGGCTTCTCTTGCACTAGGATGAGTGCTCATGGTGTACCAAGGAAAAATGACTTTTGAAACAAAGTTTTGGGACATAATTTGGAGGTGACAAGAGAAGATGAAGGAGATCAATATGGAAGTGGTAAAGGTTCTATTTCCTACAAATAAAAATAACCTTGTAATCAATCACATGCATGCATCCATTTATCATTATAAAAATGAGAAAACTTATGATGGAAAAGATGAGTTGAATTTAAATAAAATCTAGTTTATTCTAGAAATCTGATCCAATCACTAAAATGACTTATAAGCTACAGAAAGAAAATGTAAAACATGAAAACTAACACTAATATATTTCCAAGAAATCATAAACATAATACTTTTGGACTGTGCTTGTGAATCCTTCCACACATTATCCCACAAAATAGGTTATGTAGAGGTTGTAGCCACATATTTTGATGAATTAACCTCTACTAAAATGAAATAAACTAAGAAATACTTGAAGCTAATAGAAAAAAAATACACAAGAGGGACATCATCCATTGCATTGGGCCCAAACCTAAGGGTGTCAGCCCTCTGAAGCTACCTTAGATGCAACTTAATAACCATCTTCTCATTATCATAAAATAAAGGTCTTATACATCAGATAAAATTCAAAATAAGAGTTGCAACCTCTTGAACTCAATAGCTACACCTAGCTAAAAAAAAATGGAATCCTAATGAGCCCTTCTTCTTGATTATTTATACAAAAAGGGTACCTATAGTAGCTCCCTTGAAAATAGGAGTGATTTCCTCCTTCATATCGAAAATCATGGATATTTTCCTCCTTTAGCTTCACTTGCACTAGTAGTGGCTTGATTGCCTATGAAATAGAATTGAGGTGAGAGAGTGTTGTGATAACAAGCTGATTTAGGGAGTTAAGGAGGTGGAAAACCCCCCTATATTCTCTTTGTTTTGTCTCCTTCAATTCCTTGCATAGTAAGCATCTAAAAAATGCTCCATTTTGCTGCAATTAAACCACATTAGTCCACATACTATGAAAAACACCTTTTACACTTCTCACTAAGCATAATATAACAAAAAATGTGAATAAATGTGAGAAAATATAGTTTTAAGGTTGGAGGATGGCATCATGACCTGTTAAGATTTTGGGTTGTTGGGGCAGCATCAGATGGGCTCTAGCACCAAAAATTTGTGGAGGGACTAGAGTACATAACATATCCAAGACCTAGAAAGAGTTTTGGGAAATTCCATCATGTTTAAGAGATATTTAATTAATTAATCTTTTTAATTAAGGACCCTAAGTCTAACTTAGGAAAATTAAAAGATTAAGGGTAATTAAATCAAACATGTGATGAAAATGACTTAAGTCACGCGGATCAATAATCTTCTAATCTTAACCCTCAATTCAATATTAGATCACAGTCATTGATGTTTAAATGAGAAAAGTATAAGAAGAGGGATTGGGGTCAGTTGGAGAACACACGCATTGGTAGAGCACTAAAGCTAAGATAGAATTCTAGGGCGTGGTTTGTTAAGAATTTCATAAGTGTTTCAGCTACAGTGAGTGGCATTATTTGCGAGGAGGATGGCATATTCCCAGGCCAAGAGTACAATGAGGGCATAGAAGTAGCAGACCAGAGCAGCGCGGAGGAAGCAAAAACTATGCAGCAGCTATGCAGAGTAGCCTAGAGCCTAGCAGGGGCAGTGCAGAGGCAGCAGGAGGGCTGACATAGGCCCAACCAGGGCAGTGCAGGGGCAGCGTAACCCAATCTAGGGTGACGCATGCCCTTCCTGAGCAGTACAGAGGCTAACGCAGAGGGTTTCAAAGCAGTGATGGGGTTTCTAGAGTCCGAAAAAGGTTGAGTTCTATAAATCCCATTTGAGGGTGTGAATCAATCAGTTTTTCTCTCTCGGGAAAAGAGGTATTGCTGAAAATTTATTTCTCTGTCGAGTTAACCAGTTTGGTGCCCATGTCTGTTGTACTTAGAATCTTCTTAATAATGAAAACCCTCCAGAAGCTAGCAGCATTGTTTTTCCCACATTGGGTTTTTCCGGGGACAGTTTTCCATAAAATCCTTGTGTGTCACTTTTCCAATGAGCATGTTATTCCATTTAGATCTACATGTGTAGGATGTTAATGTATTTACTTTGATGTTAATGCTGAAAATTTCAAATTGATAACTTATGTAAGTAGGAAAATTAAATCTAGAATATAATAGTAGGGTTTATGTTTAAGTATATTCAAAAAATTTCACATGACCCTCATAATATACCTATTGATGGGCCTCATCAGTAGTTCCATGGGGTTGGGATGAGAACATAAGTGGAATATTCCACTGAGAAGCCCCTCAAGAGTGCAATCTTATTTCTTAAGAGATAATGCAACTGATAAAACCTCCTCACTATATCTATATCTCTCTCTTCAAGGTCAAACTAAGACTCTTTGCACTTTGCATGAACCCCTTGTAGCCACTGTGGTGTAACAACGAGAAGCTATTGAGAATACCTGATAATTGGGATTTTTTAATGACATGTGTGTGAATTCCTGAGCACCCATTCAAGGGAACGGATCTGGATATGGAGTAGATAAAACACCGTCGATTCTGGAATCGACACACTGATTATTGTGCCTTGGGGCTAAGAAAAAACTTAGTGTTGGTAACCACACCGGGTGGTTAATTGAGAGATGCGCTAAATGTGGTTCCTTGGAGGTTGAGAAGAAATTTAAATGGGATAAACATAAAGGAGAAGGAAATCAAGAGGAAAGCATGGGAATTTCTTGGTTTGGGTGAATGAAGCTAGCTGAAAAGAGGTACAACAATAACTTGAAGATATTAGAGTACATAGAAAAAGCACTAATAATACTACAAAAGAGCCACTAAAAGATGGTCGATTTAATGGGTATATATCCATTGAGTTTCTATTAAAACAACTATATATGTAATTTGTTATTTTAATCGAGCTATAAATGTAAAGCTCCAAATTAGTTTTATTTGGTTTAAAGCATGTTTTAATTTGTGTTTGGTCATAAAACACTAGACAATGTTCCTATAAGGGGGAGGGGTTTGTGAAATCACCCATGGGTTATTTCCCCTTGTAAAAATTGTAAATAATTCCGTGTGATTATTTAACAATAAAATTAAAAAGGTTGAGAGAAAGGGACACAAATTCCAGAATTTTAGGAAGGAGGTTTCTTGGGAGTTTAAGGAAGTAGTTATGGGCATCAATCATGGGATAAATGGCATGCCATAATGGGGTTGCTTATATAATGAATTGAAATGGAAAAGAGGATAGAGAATCCATGCTTTCCTTGGATAAATTCACAAGGAAGAGAGGACAAAAATTAAGAGGGATGGGTTGCGTTGGAAAGTGGGACAACCTGAAGTGAACCAACATGAAGTGGAAGGTGGGGCTCACATAATAACATCCCAATGACCACATAAATATAGAAGCAATATGATAGAGATGGAAGGCTGTGAAATAGGACATGCATGCCCACACACAACCAAGAATATGGTTGCAGTAGCATAGAGGGAGATCATGTAGGGACTTATCAACAAGGGAAATAAGAAAAGGAAAAAATAATGAATGGAAAGATTAGTCACACTATCCATAGGTTGGTTTGCGTAGAACACAAGGGGAATTAGATGGTTGGTAAGTGGTAACATAAGGAAGTGGAGTCCGAGAGGCCCTAGGTGGTGGGGGAATTCATTCATGACTAGCTCAATCATTAGAAGGAACATGAAGAAGGGGAGGCAAAGAGGTTCCTAGTGATCAAGCCGAGTCATTGAGAGGGCATAGAAGGATATCAAGACTAAGAAAATTTAGGGATAGAAGAAGCTTTGATGATAGCTCAATTAATAAATCCATGAGGCTTGCTAGTTGATAATCACAAAGTAAGCTCTAATGATAGCACATCTGATAAATCCATGAGGCTTTTTGAATGATAATCATTGAGCATAAATCTGATGGGAGTCCAGTTGAGAACCCCATGAGGCTTACTAGCTGACAATCACAAAGTAAGCTCAGATGATAGTCCATATGAGGATCCCATAAGGCTTGCTATATAATAATCGTTGAGTAGTGGTTGTGCCTTATAGGGCTAATAGATACATTGGATATTGTGCTAGTTGAAAACTTCTGACAGGTGGAGGCACCTAGGGCTACTGGGATGATAACACCTGATGGTAGTTCTAAAGGGTTGGGATGAGAACAAAGGTGGAAGTTTCACTGAGAATCTGGTGGAGAGTGCACTCTTATTCCTTTATAGGTAACACAATTGATAAAACCTCATTATTATTTACTCTCCTCTCTCTCTCTCTCTCTCCACATATGAATTGAGACTCTCTATTTCTAAATCCCTAGATAGAATGGGATGTTGTATTATAAGTCCCTCTCTATGAAATAAAGTTTGCACTGCCTTATGTGAAATTATTATATAGCTAGTGGGTGAAGGTAGTGTGTCCTTAAGACGCCCTATTTCAGTTGATGATATTGATTTGATTTCTGGATTGGATGATGGTTATATGAAAGTGAAGTGGTTCACTATCTTTATTTGATTAATTTGATAGCTGGTGGGTTAAGCCAATGTAACCTTGGAACACCCCGCTTTAGCTAATATTTTCAATTTACCATTTTGAAAGAATTCTTCCTCAAGCTCTGGAATATGGCTTAGGGGTGAAAAATATAAAGAAATATTTGAATGTAGCCTTCCTAAGGCTGGCTGCATATTTGAAGTCCCAATCTCAGTTGCTAGACATTTGAATTTAATAAGATAAGTTTCTTACCTGTACACTTGATGCATCAAAAATATGAACGTTGTTGTTATGTGATGCATTCATGTTTTAACATTGTTAGTGTAGGAATATGTTATTCCTATCTGTCTATGCTAAGATTCCTTATGAATATGTGTAATTCTCATGATTATAAGGGGATAGGAGGCATTTATGTTATTTTAATACGTTCAAGAAGTGAAGAGTTATTTGTATGGTTCCTTGTGACTGCAAAGTGTGGTCGACCAATCTGTTACATTGTGTGCATGCCTTGGTGGTTATTATAGTTGAAAATAAGGCTAGGTAAATGATGTTATAAGAGGGTGGTTGTTATACTATATAATTTTTAGTGGAAATAAAATAAGGCATGAGTCTATGGTGAGGAAACTGACGTAGATTCACTTTGGGTTGACCGAAGGGTACTCGAATTCTACGATCAATTAAGCCTCGAGTTGAGCCAATAAGTTGTGTTGTGTGCATAAATATACATTTTCCATACTTCCATGTTGATGCTCAGTAGCTGATGTGGGGTCCATTATGAGAAATCATAGATTGTTGGTACGTTATTAATTTGAGGTCATTTACTGATGAGGTCGGGGCTTGGTTGTTACTTACGTGTATAAAATTGTCGGCATAATACAAAGGTCGAAAGAGCATGGGACACATTCATCATGGTCGACTAGATGGAGGCTTCAATTAGTATTATGTAGTCGAGTGATTCAACCTATTGGTTATTTTAACTAATCTTGTTAGTCAATTGGTTGGGTTCGTTCGACTAGTCTTGTTTAGTTGAGGTAAATGAACTAGCTGGGTCTTCTCGATTTATTTGGTCGAGTAGAGCCAAGTTGACTGGTTGGGATTATCTTGATTAGTATTATCTTCTCTAGTTGATGTAAGTCAACCAATTATTTCATTTATTTGATTTTGTATAGTTGAGGAAAATAGAGTGGCTAGGTCTTTTTGACTTATTTGGTCGAGTCGAGCAAAGTCGACTGGTTGGGATTATCTTGATTGGTCCTGTCATGTATTCCAGATAATTCTATGTAAATTTATCTATGTGAATTCAACACGTTTTTTTGATGGTTTGGGAATAATGAACCATGTAAGGGAGTGCATATAGTGATTGGATTGATAGGTTTAGTCAATTTCTTTGGGCACATCTATTATGGCCTCCATTTCCAGAGTGCACTAGAAAAATTCTATGCATAAATAGGTCACACATGATTGAGGTTTATGTGCAAAAATCAAATTTCTAAATTTCTAAATGTTGAGAACTGATAAGGCAAGTTGGTTCTACAAGTGGGACCTCAGGTCAGGGGTCAGAAATTCAGGAAGATCAGGTAGTGGAGTTTGGTGGATGAGTAAGTCCTGGTCGTATGGTTGGGCTAGTCAGCTAGATTGAGGTCATGTTTGGTGGACAAGTTGGTCCTGCGGTATGGGTGGGCTAGTTGTCCAGATTGGGATCGGGTCAGTCAACCAAGTCGTGGTCGGGCCAGTTGGCTAGATTAGGTCAGTCACAGTTCAGTCGTCAAGGACAGATTCAGTGTAAGGCCCACACTTCATGGGACGCGTTCAACACAACGAGCACACCCACTGGGACGTTTGACAAAGTTCGGGCATCGTGCACCATAACGGGCGCGGGGGTGTGGTGAGGGGCGTGCGGGCATGCGTTATAGAGAGCGCGTCGCACTAGCCGACGTATAACTGTTGACATGTGGAGTGTGGCTGAAGCTACCCCATGTGCGGACGAGTTGAGCAGAGGGCGTCGGGTGGGTCGGCTCGGGTCCACCAAGTGACCCACGACACCCCCAACGCACACTTAGTACGCATATTAATAAGAGCGTGAGGATGATGGTGGAAAATCGTCCAAGGAACAAACAATCAATGATCAAGGCATAAAGAATTGGACTCCACGAGCTAGCCAACAGCCCGTTGGTGGAAAAACACGGTTGCGGTGGAAGGAAGGCAAAGCGTGGGTCGAGTCATGTTCTGGACGTGCAGGATGTGCGGAAAACTTCCGCAGGGCGTCTGCACCGCAGAACGGATGATTCAGGCAGCGTGCATGGTGATTCGGGCGATGGATGTGCAGGACTTCCGCAAGGCATCCGCGGACAGGTTGGGTCATGGCAGGGCGTCTCTGCATGAACTGAACTTCAGTTCGGAGGGCATTCCGGGAGCATCGTAGGTCAGAATTGAGTGTCGTAAGTTGCAGTAGGTGTTTATTGATAGGTCGCATCTAACCATACAGTTGGGGAGTGGATTGGACACATAGGGAACTTGTGGGACGATCTGAACTGATTTTTAGTGCCGATTTGAGTGACCCAAGTGACCCGACAGCACTTGGGCAGTTTTGTGCAGGAAATTCCAAAGGTGAAATTCAATGTTGTAAAATGATTGTTGTGGGCTAGTTTGATGGTTAAAAATCCTTGAATATTGGTCAAAAGGCTAACTTGCCTTGCCAAGGAGCAGAAGTCGCTTCTGCTGGATTGGAACATATTATTTCATATTTATGAAACATATTATCAGGTGGACTCATTATTAACAGGGAGTTTCCCCTCCCTTGTATGTATGGGCGTACATCTGGTATGGTAATGATGTTTATGTTTATTTCCGCATATTGAAAGAACATTTTCTTAATAATGAACAAGTGTTGCTAAAAGTGTAGTCTATATACTTGAGTATTTGGAAAAATAAAAAGTATGGTAGTGCCGCACCCGTTTATAGCGTGGTTAAAAGACACCAAAGGTATAGGGGCATGAAAGTTGGTATCAGAGCTGCTGATACATGGTTGTTGAAGTCTGAATGCACAACTGTTGTTGCACAACAGTTGGTATCAGAGCTACCATCTTTTGGGGCTTTATACTAAAGCAAGCAGCGACAACTCACAGGTTGAAGTTGAAGCTTTATTGACGAAAGTAGGGACACAGTTGCTGGTTTGTAGGTGGTGTTGAAGCTAAACTTGTACATTGGGTTTCTTTTGAGACCTTAGATGAAGCAAGACATTTGTGAGGGCTAGAGCTACAATGGAAGAATTCATCTGAGAAAATATGAAATTTGAAGGACTTAAAGAAAGATTATTGAATTGTGTAAAGAAGAGGAATGCATTGAAGAAGAGGCTCTCTAAAGTGAGAGAGGCTTACAAACCATTGGTTTGAAAGCAAAGATATGAAGAAGATCAATATGACTTCGATCTACTCATGGGTGAAGAAGATGATTTGGAATCTGAGTATGATAAGTTGACTGAACAGCGAGGAATGCTTCTCTGGAATTATACCGAGTTTAATAGAATTATAAATATGTATAGTGACATGAAGTCCACTATGACCGAACTGAAGGATGTTGGGAATGTAGTTGAGGAGAAGGAAGAACGTGTATAACAAGTTGAACCCGAACCAAGCACATTAGAAGCATTACAGGTTGATCCACTTAAGGATGTTGCAGATGTAGAAGATGTCAAGGATGAACTCAATAAACAAGTTGGACCAAGGCCAAGCACATTGCAAGCATCATTGGATGATTCTCATGAGGATTTTATGACGATGGAAGAGACGAAGGATGAACTTGTGATACAAGTTGAACCAAGACAAGACACATTGCAAGCATTAGTGGATAAACCACATGGAGATGTTGCAAATGTGATTGTGATCTAGGAGGAACTTGATGAGCAGGTGATACTAGGATCAAACACATCAAAGGCATTGATGAGGATGGAGGACACTCACTTGAGGAGTCTTCATGGAGAGATGAATTGTGTTTCATTGGAGCATTTGGAAGAGGGACCGTATGGAGGAGCAAGCAAAGACATGACTTCCTTGCCAACACCATGGAGGACCTTTCCTTGGATGACTACTATGATGATACCTTGTACATTGATGGATCAAGGAACATGGGATGTTACAAACCTTGATGGGGCAATTTGTGACTGCACTCTAGATGGTTCAAATGCCCTGGAAAAGGGTGGAACGTGATGACCTTTATGATGGAAAGGGTCATGCTTAGCCACATAGAATGGCAAGTGCCCGGCATGATCCATAGACTACCTTGGTGGTAGGGCACGTTGGTGGAGTAGACTTCTTCATGGCTTCAACCAAGATGGACCTCTTGGCATACCTTTAGTGGGGGAGTAGCCTTGAAGGAAGTACTCATATGATGATGGATGAAGGTAGGAGTGACCAAGAGCACTTCACCTCAATATGTATGACATGAGGATGATGAGAGTTGAGTTTAGTTCACTTAGATGAACACATGGGAAGCCAAAGTCATGGACATGGACTACATGGAGATATTTTATAGATGGACTGATGGGACATTGTTCACTATGAGCAACAAGGACATTGGTTGGAGAGCAGACTGTGAGACAGTCATATGATTTTCAGGGTGAGAACTTGTGATGGCACTCATGGCCAATACAAGTAGGCTTGCCAACGCTTTGGATATGATGAGGCATGGGAGTTCATGATGAGTTGCATTCATTGGAGACTTCATACTATGGTGATCTTGGAGTATCTGATTCATTGAGGAGCTGAGGTCAGGATTGGTCTTGATTTTGATGCATTATGGGATGCATACCTTGGAGCACATTTATGGGGTGTGTTTGGGAGGAGTCACTTGATGGGGATGATCGAGCCAGGACATTTTGGAGTTTGATGGAGATGCAGCGATGGAGATGCCTTGGTGGTACACACTTTGGCATGGGCTTGAGTCTACTTGACTTAGCCACACTTCTTACTTTTGATGATGCTTGGAGGATGAGACTACTTTTTATACAAATAGCACATGGATTAGCATCATGGACAGCATGTTGTGGATGAGATGGATACACTTCATGGACCCAAACATGGCATTTTGGATGAGATTGAGTCTTGATCGAGTTGATGGATGTGACAGATTGCAGAAGGAACAACTAACACATGGTATGAGGATGGGCATTCTCATGATGAGGATGTTATGGTTGGATTAGCTACCCAACTAGTTCGAGTTGTGGGGTCGCAAAGTGTGCAGAGTTATGCCGGATACACAGTAGCTTTTGTTGTGTTGAGTTGGTTGGAGTACTTGATGAAAAATTTCACATGACATTGATGATATGTGATGGGTTGATACGATATGTTGCAGCAACATGTGACCTTGTTGAGGAGATTGAAGTCCCACTATGGTATAACATGTGATGATTGTAGCAGATGTGTTGATGATCACGAATTGAGAAGATATCTCATGGATATGTTAGACATGAACCTTGACGGTTTATGCGACAATGTTGCAATGATATTGTGCGATGAGACCTTGCAATGATATGATGCGATGATGGTAAAACTATCGAGGACGATAGTCATATTTTAAGTGGGGGAGTATGTAAGGCCCACACTTCATGGGACGCGTTCAACACAACGGGCGCGCCCACCGGGACGTTTGACAAAGTTCGGGCGTCGTGCACCATAACAGGTGCGGGCATGTGGGGAGGGGCATGCAGGCGCATGTTGTAGTGGGCGCGTCACACTAGGCAATGTATAGCGGCCGACTTGTGGAGCGCGGCCGACGCTACACCATGTGCGGACGAGTTGCGCGGAGGGCGTCGAGTGGGTCGGCTCAGGTCCACCAAGTGACCCACAACACCCCCAATGCACACTTAGTACGCGTATTAATAAGAGCATGAGGATGATGGTGGAAAATCATCCAAGGAACAAACAATCAACGATCAAGGCATAAAGCATTGGACTCCACGAGCTAGCCAATAGCTCGTTGGTGGAAAAACACGGCTACGGTGGAAGGAAGGCAAAGCATGGGTCAAGTAGTGTTCTGGACGTGCAAGATGTGCGGAAAACTTCTGCAGGGTGTCTACACTGCAGAATGGGCAAGTCGGGCAGAATGCAGGGTGATTCGGGCGACAGACGTGCAGGACTTCCGCAGGGCGTCCGTGGGCAGGTCAGGTCACGGCAGGGCGTCTCTACACAGACTGAACTTCAGTTTGGAGGGCATTTCGGGAGCATTGTAGGTCAGAATTGAGTGTCGTAAGTTGCAGTAGGTGCGTATTGATGAGCCACATCTAACCATATAGTTGGGGATCGGATTGGACACATAGGGAACTCGTGGGATGATATGAACTGATTTTCAGTGCCGATTCGAGTGACCCGAGTGACCCAGTAGCACTTGGGCAGTTTTATGCAGGAAATTCTCAAGGTGAAATTCAATGTTGTAAGATGATTTTTTTGGGCTATTTTGATGGTTGACAAGCCTTGAAGCTTGGTCAAAAGGCTAACTTGCCTTGCCAAGGAGCAGAAGTGGCTTCTTCTGGATTGGAACATATTATTTCATATTTATGAAACATATTGTCGAGCGGACTCATTATTAACAGGGAGTTTCCCCTCCCTTGTATGTATGGGCGTACATGTGGTATGATAATGATGTTTATGTTTATTTCCGCATATTGAAAGAACATTTTCTTAATAATGAGCAAGTGTTGCTAAAGGCGTAGTCTATATACTTGAGTATTTGGAAAAAGAAAAATTACGGTAGTGCCGCACCCATCTATAGCATGGTTGAAAGACACCGAAGGTATAAGGGCGTGATAGTCAGGGCCCCGATGGGAGTTGTGATATGTATTTCGTGCAAGTAGGCCAACCACCGACTATGATGGATGAATGCGCTTGTTTCACATGGACTTGTCCTTGGTGGTAGAATAGCTACATAATCGTCACTTAAGATGACATGTGGGTGCCACATGGGACCGATGCTGATGTGGTAAGATTTTATTGGAAAAAATTTAAATTATCATGTATTTTGATCCATATATCATATTAAGGTAAATATTATATTTCCGTAAAGGCCTTGATGAGACAAAAAAAATGGTATGCTTATTTTATTTTTGATAAGTTTGAAAAAGACTGAAATTTTATATCCCATCTCTATAATAGGATAGTGGAGGTAAGGTCAACATAGTAATTGTCTCTTTATAGCCTTAGCATGGTCCATGGGTGGTAAGGGGGAAAGTTACAAAGGTAAACAAGTTTAATGGTGGTTAGATATGGAAATATTTAAACTAGATGATGTAGAAAGAGATGGGGATATAGACTTTGATGAAGATGGAATTCTGAAATTTAAATACAGTGGGCCTAAATATGGGATAATTTTAGGAACTCACACTCATTGAGTGAGAGATAAAACACATATAGGAATACTCAAGTGATGAAAGCCTTGAAACCTACAATATAGTCTTCTTTGGGGCCTAATGATTCCTAGATGTTAATACCTCCCTATAAGGTAACCAATTATGTAAGGCTAAAATCACAAAATAATCCAATCAAACAAATAAAATGAAAAAAAAAAAAACACAATACATGCTCAAGTGGTGAAAAGGTAATTTCAATTTTTTTGAATGAAAATAATAGTAGCCTAATTTTTCATCCCATCAAAGAAAAAGACTCTAGTCTATGAGATAAAATAATAAAACCAAAACGAGCATAAATTATGGCAAAAGTGCCTTCCTAACCAATGCCAATAGGAGTGATGATGTATCCTACAGAGATGAGTGAAGTTATTAATGATATAGTTATAACTAGGAGACAATGGTTAATTAAGTCCCTAAGACCCATATAAATTTGTATTAGGTTACCTCCTTCCTATCTATATGACTTCAACATGATTTTTTGATGGTTTGGGCATAATGATCTATGTAAGGGATTGCATAATATGATTAGATTAAGAGATTTAGTTAATTTTCTTTGGCACGTCGATTGTGGCGTCCATAGCCAGAGCGCACTGGAAGAAGTATATACATAGATAAGTCACACACGATTGAGGTTTATGCAAAAAAATCAGAGTAAAGTTCTAAATTTCTAAATTATGAGCACTGATAAGAAAATTTGTTCTACTGGAGAGACCTTAGGTCAAGTGTCAACAAGTCAGTAATAGTGGTTAGTCGAGTTCAGTGGATGAGTAAGTCCTGGTGGTATGGTCAGGTCAGTCAGCTAGATCAGGGTCGGGTTCGGTGGAAAATTTGGTCCTAGCGGTATGGGCAGGGTAGTTTTCTAGATTGGGGTCAAGACAATTAATTAAGTCGAGGCTAGGCCAGTTGCCTAGATTGGGTCAATCACAGTTCATTCATCCAAGTCAGAGTCAGGGCTCCGATGGGAGTTACGATGTGTATTTCGTGCAATCACACTAACCACCTAATATGAAGGAGGAATGTGCTTGATCCACATGGACTTTTTCTTTGTTGCAGAATAGCCACATAATTGTTGCATAAGATGACATGTGGGTTCCACATGGGACCAAGGACGATGTGGCAATATTTTATTGGAAAATACATAAATTATCATGTCTTTTGATCTATATATCATATTAAGGTAAATCTTATATTTTTGGAAAGGCTTAGATGAGATGAATGCAATGGTATGTTTATTTTGGTTTTGAGAAGTTTGAAAAATATTAAAATTTAGATCCCATCTTTATAATAGGATAGTGGAGGTTAGGTCAACATAGTAATTGTCTCCTTATAGCTTTAACAAGGTCTACGAGTGGTAAGGGGGCGTGTTACAAAGGTAAACTAGTTGAATGGTGGCTAGATATGGAAATACTTGAACCAAATGATGTACAAAGGGATGGGGATTAATACTTTGAGGAAGATGTAATTCTCAAAATTGAATATAGTGGGCCTAAAGGTGGGATAATTTTAGGAACTCACACTCATTGAGTGAGAGATAAAGCACATCTAGGAATACTCAAGTGATGAAAGCCTCGAAACCTACAAGATAGTATCCTTTGGGGCACAATAATTCCTAGATTTTAATACCTCCCTAGAAGGTAACCAATTTATGTAAGGATAAAATCACCAAGTAATCCAATCAAATCAATAAAATGAAAAAAAAAAAATACATGCTCAAGTGGTGAAACAAGTAGTTTTCATGAAAACAATAGTAGCCTAAGTTGTCATCACATCAAAGAAAAAGAATATAGCCTATGAGATAAAACAATAAAACCTAAATGAGCCTAAATTATTGCAAAAGGGCCTTCCAAACCACTACCAATAGGAGTGATGATGTCTCTACAAAGATGAGTGAAGGTATGAATGAGATAATTATAACTAGGAGACAATGGCTAATTAAGTCCTTAAGGCCCATAGAAATTTGTCTTAGGTTCCCTCTCTCCCATCAAAGCCACCTGGATAAGAAGACTAATAGAATGGACTCTAATATACCTCTTCATATATATGTGAAATAGGTTCCCTTTCCTTCACGATGGAGTCAATTGTTAGGGGATATTTAGTAGTGAAATATCTCTAAGTCTCAACCAAATGTCTTGTCCCAACCTTAACAATATGCACTATGAAGAGCACCCATGATTTCTAAATAGATGTTTATTGTATTTGACACAAATTATTTCAATTTCCATAAAAGTGAAACACTATTTCTTAAGTGTGAAATGGATGTGGCAAGTTATTTGGATGTCTACCCCCACAACTCTAACTTAACTACAAGATTTTTTAAGGTCCTAAGGGATGATTTTCTAATTTGAAAATATTTTACAGTAATCTAATGCATACATAAATTCTTAATAAATATACAATTAAAACAATGTAAAACACATATTATGTATATTTTTACTTGGGAATCCCAAATTGAGAAAAGAAGAAAACTATTTAGAGCCACACCTATAATTTTTATCATCAATCAACTTCACTTTTTACACTATAATGTAAATGATTCTACAACATCCAAGACCCCTAATACATTAGAATTATAAGAGTAGAACCTAAATTCCTTAACTGTAATTAGAAAACCATGGGATGGAACACCATGCACCACAAAATAATAAAAAATGGATGCAAAAAACCACTCAATTTTTTTATTTGGTGGTGGACCAAGCAAGGGGGAAATTCCCCCCTTTTCAACCCCCAACCACTATTCCCAACATAAAAAATCACATGTGGGTCTATTTGTATGAATAATATAACATATACCCAACATATTTAGTGTGTTAAGTTAAGTGGGTTATTTTAAGGATAAACTTGGGGCCATGAACCAAGCATATGATTAAGGTGTGAAGTGGGTGCATAAGTGTTGAGATCAACTCCAAAATTAAAAAATCATAAATAAAAGAGAGTTGAGATTGAAATACAAGCTACAAAATAAGACAAATACTAAAGTTTGAGATATTATTTATCGTAATTAAGTTTAAATGGATAAAGAAGCATGCAATAATCTATATATACAAATAAAGGATATTACTTCAACGTAATTAAGGATTAGGGATAAAGAAGTATTAAATTTCAAACTAGAAGGTGAAAAGTAACAAAATATGTAATAAGAAGAAAGGGAGACTCTTTTCTTTAACTTTCAAAACTTTTCAACTTGAAATAAAAGGCCTACTCTAAAACAAAATAAGGGTTGAAAACCATAAAAGAGCACACAAGGAAGATGGAAAAACCAAACACTAAAACTTCACATAAATTCATAAACCTTAGCACAAGTATTAAGGCCACAAGGGAGGCACTTATTTGTTCAAATTTCTTATGAATGAAGCACATATAAGGGATTTTCAAATAATCTATGGTTTTATCCTAAGCATATTGAAACCAAAAGATTCAATGCAACAAAAATAATCCTAAACGTGGAATATTCTAAGCACCCAGGGGGATCTTCTCTCAACTTACAATATCTATTGAAGAATGAATTACAAATACAATATAAGTATCTTAAAGGGATAATTAACCCTATAGGAATACTTATTCGGCCAAGATAGAACCAAATATGCCAACTTTTTTAGTTTTAGTTTTTCATGGATATAGTGTAGAAATTTACCCTAATTTTCATGTTGGAGGAAAATAAATGTACCCTATTTTCTACATTGTATAAGTGTATTAAATGGAATATAAAGTGCATTGAATGAGTGTAAGTTATGGGGGGAAACATATGTTGAATGAGTGCAAAAATAGGGGCAAAAGTGCATTGGTCTAGAAGAATTTTGAGGAAGTTGTAGGTTTTTTATTAAAGTAGAAATAGAAATAATCCTTTAGTAGACTCCTATACACATAGAATAGAAACAAATATAATTCAATATCTCCCAAAATCACATTATTGAAGGTGGTATGGAGAATGGGAGACATACCTATAACTAGGGAAGAAGAAATGATTATTTTCCCTACTTCAATCACTAATAGGTTGGATATAATTTGTAGCAAGGGTGTAAAAATAATATAATCTAATGCTTGTGTGTTAGAACCAGACAAATGGGTGGTTATATTATGACAAGCATAAAATTCCATCCACAAAATTTTTTTTAATATTTTTTTGAAACCACTCAATTTTTTAATAATTTTATATAGTTTATAAAAAAAATGGTGGATTTTAGAGTAAAGCACATAATTTGAGTGAATTTTTTTAGAAAATATGGAAATTAGTGAATAATTATTGGATTAAGATAATGCAAAATCAACCCATGGGAAATCTAGAACCTCAAAGTTTTCTTGAATACATGAAACAAAACTATAGCATTAAATATGAACACGTATTTTGAAAAAATGTAAAGAATATATGCATTACCAAGGGAAAGCCAAAATAATACATTAGGTGGATAAGGCTTGTTGAATATGTGTGGCTTGAAAGCGTCCTCCTTTGGAAGGTCCTTGAATTTCTTCTTATGTGTAAATCCCTCAGTTGAGAGAGTAAATAGCACAAATACAAAATAACTGCCAAGAGAAAAGAGTCCTCAAGACTCTAGTTGATTTCAATAACACGTACATATTAAAAATGGATGGATTAAAAAAGGATATAAATTAATCCTTTCTTAATAGGGAAAATAAATGTTAAATCCCCTTTACATGTTCTTCAAAATATATGTTAAATTTGACCAGATAAATGTTAAGAATATAAGTTAAGGTTTATAAATGCCCACTTCTAACTACTTTCCAATTTTTGAATGTTTTAGCTACAAAATATGCCTTTAGTTTGACCATGCACAATAGATTGGGTAAAAAAAAAAATTGGCCAAAAAATGTAACATGGAAATCATTACAACCTAAGGGGAAAGGCCATGGTCTAAGGAGGGATACCAATGTATTAATGCCTATAATATGTTTTAACATCTCATGGTCTATGCATAAGGTCCCAACTTGACATAGATATTTTAAAGTGAATATTGGACCCATGATTGTAATATATGGAAACCATTACAATCTTTTGACAACCACTAATATATTTTGGGGCCTCGGACATGGTTCAAGGATTAATATTATCCCTTAGGGAATAAAATATTCCATTAGGGATCATGTACCATGCACAATGGTCTTGAACTACATGTGCCATGTGGTGGGAATCCTTATCTAATAAGTGTATTAGGTGTGCCAACGCAAAGTTTTCTATAACAAATATGGGACTTGGAGCCATAGTTATGGTCCAAATATGAAAATGAATACCTTAGATACTAAAATATGCCTTTTTATTTGATGAACTATAATTATTAGGTGAGCCTTTCAAACGGAAGCTTTGTTCAATGAGTGATTAAGAGGTTTTGTTCCCAATCAAGCAAATGGAATATTTGTTCAGTAAGTGATTATAAGGTTTTGTTTCATAGGAATGCCTCTCTAGGACACAAACTAGTCTGAGGATGAAAACGAACATCTTATGGCCTAAATGGTTTTCATCATTTGGGAATGAGAATCTAGTTTGTAGGCCCTAAAATATTATAAACTTGAAAGCTAGTGGATCTCGCACAAAATTTTAAATCATCTCACATGTATTATAAATGGAATCTTTGGCTTGTATATGAAATTTGGGTTTCATTAAAAGTTATAGAATAAGATAGTAAATTGCATTAATTCTATTAATAATGATTTTAAAAAAAATGTTAATAGTAATAAAAATACATTATAAATTAATTTGATTCACTAATTACTACATTAAAAATGGGTTTTGTTTATTTATTTAAACGATCAAAAAAATAATACATAATACAACAACATAATGAAAAATGTTCCATTACATTGTTTTTAACAACAATATACTATAAAACAATAAAAAAATGCATTAATTTCCAAACCAACGTAATGTAAAGTGATCAAATACACTAGAATTTAAAATGATTAAATACAAAACAATTTAAGTCACTCATTTTACAATGCAAGGAAACCTAATAATACACATCTCGAATAACACTTTCTAAACACTTTTAAAAAAAAAAGCAATTTTATACTTTGTATTTATATTTGTATGGGTGAAACAAGACATGAAAGCTATTACTTTAAGTTTGAGTGCGCAAGTGAAAGAATATACAGAAATGTTTGCGATGAGAATATAAACAAATTATAAGTAATTTACATAGTTACGTTGTATATACATGCTTCATTTATAGCTATTTGAAGTCTTAGAAATTTCTTAATGTATATTCCTTTTGGAATATATTCGACCAAAATAATGAAGTTTAGCCTATGCTACGAAGTTCCAATGTCTAAAATATTATAGCTAAGTCACAAAATAATTACAGGGTTACATTGGGTTGATAGCCTAAGTTGAAATTACACATATAAATATTTAATTTTCCCCTTAACCCAGGTTATTAAGTCTTGTAAAGGGGCGATTTTTAGATGCGGTTAAACTTTCATCAATACCTATTTCTCCATTTCCATCCAATGGTTGGACATAATTAATTCAACGAACAAAAATGATTCAGGTCGCAACTAGCATAGACATTAATGTTCCTTCCACCACTTGAAACGATCTGGCTATAAAAAAAACGCGCTAGATTAATGACTCATGTTGCTTTCTAGCTGCCACTAGCACCTGTTTTAACGATCATGCTTCCACTCGATACACCGTACGATTCACCTTGTAATTGGTCATGCAACTGCATTAAACGCTTTGTACCATTTCATTAATAATGAAAGGGTAGCATACTTAGCAATAAAAGCACTGTATGTTTAATTGTGTTGTAAACATAAGGAATATCATAATTTTCATGGTTTTTCCTCATATAAGCTCTAGTTCTAGTAAATATTGCGACATTCAAACCTTTTGTCACAAAGACATGTGCCAAAAATAGTGGTAAGTACTTAAAACCTAACTCTTGCATGTTGACATTGTTTCTAGTTGATCTCTTGAGCTATTTGGTAGAAGATGACTCAAAACCTACATAAGATGTTCTTCTCGAGCCTCTAGCTCATGTTCAAGATACCCAAGTAGTTAATGTTGATATTTTTACATTAAGAGAGGTTTTACAGACTAGTAGTAAGCACACCATAGATGCATGTTTGATAAAGATAAGACTACCATGGGAAACTTGCTACCTTTGTGTTTTGACCAAGATTCCATTATGTTGCTTATCAATAATTTAAACCATGAGTCAATAAATATCATGTATCCCGCGAACAATTAGGTTTTTATTGAAGTTTCTTAGGAATCCTTATCTAAAATGTTGAATTTACCAACGTATGGTAAATTATTCTCACGTAAATAATTGGATGAATTATTCCTCGTATGGTCTCACAAAGACAAATTAAAGTTTTTACGAGGTTTACTTAAAAACCCTAGTGACATCTCTGAAGTTTCCATGCCTATCTCAACTAGATATTTCATACCCTTATATCAAACATTGGCCTCTCTCCTAGTTGTTATTTAGGGATATTGAAATGATTCCAAGGTGAATAAATCAATGTCGGTCTTCATGAGAGAGATACTAAAAGACTAATGATATTACTATAAATTTCCCAAGGTACTTGTTTAGAAACATCTATGTGGACTTGACCATAGCTCAAAGGTTTCAATTTTTTAGATATTGTACATATTTAGTGCATTAGTTTTGTTTAATTATCCTAAGTATTTCATTAGCAAAAAGTTAATAGAAACATATAAATATGAGACGGGAAAGGAAAAGGAGATAGAGTGTTGGTCACAAATATTGTATCCAAGAAGAATTCTTGGAAGCTATACAAAATTTATAGATCATTTCTCCTTTTATTTACAATTCCATATGTTGCAAAGTGCTTCTAATATGATATCAAAATAATCCGAAAGAATTTTATATTTAACAAAGGAAAATAATATTGGACAATGGTTCCTTTTACCTGATTACTCTGTCATTTGAGCCTATTTCTTTGAAGGAGAATCATATTGTTTAACTAATTTTATTCCTCCCCAATTATTTTCTTTAGAAATTTTTGGACAAAATACGCAACAAATGCATCTCAATAAGATTCATTTTACCTCAAATAATAAGAAAGTTGTGATTGTGACACCTTTTTCCATAAGTAAATTATTGATCAAACATAAAATTGCTATGGAAATCACAGAAAAAGAATTGTTAGCTTTGGGTCTTGATAAAGATATATCAAATGCAAGAAATTCAGTTGGTATACCAACATATGTTCATGATCCAAAGCCCAAGCTTGAAAAATTAGCTAAAACTAATTATCCTCCTCATAATAATATGAATCTAACTAAAATGAATATATGTCAAGTGGCTATGGATGAGAAAGCTTCTGTAAAAGGGGATCCTATGCAACAAAGTTCACTTTCAACCACTCATGAGGAAGGATAGATAGTTAAATCATAAAGGAGTATTGTAAGTGATCAACCCCAAGGTAATTCTTTGAAGAATAAGGAAGGGGAAATCAACTTAGATGAACTATAATTGTTAAAGAAAATAGCAAAGGATAGTAATGATGGGGATAAATAATCCATCATGTTATAGAAAGGCAATGATGACTTATTAAAATAGTTGGAAGATACGTTGGAGAAAACCTAACCTAAGGATTTTGGAAATCATGCTTTATTATTTTATAACAACATAATCATTGAAAAGATTATAAAGGATAGAAGAAAGGGAGTTAATGTTAGTCTATGGAGAAACTGAAGCCACACATGATATTGTGATGAAGGAAATCACTTCATATTCAATGACAAGGTTCTTATGAAAGATTGACTTTGATACCAATATGATTGAGTTGCACTTGTACCCTTATATCATGCTAGGGTTGCAGTTAGGACTAGAGTTAATTAGATAAATGAACTTGAAGAAAAAATAATCAGATAATTAGGCATGCTGAAATATGACTCAATAACAAAGAAAATATTCGAAGATAATGATAAAGAAATAAAAGTTTTAAGGTTGAGTATGAAGAATCCAGCTTATAATCTAACCTGCAACCTGGTGGAAATTTTTCAACAAAGAGAAGAACGAGTCAAAACGCTGCAAAAATTGCAAAATTCATTGAATATGAGAGTATCAATGCAAGGAATTTAAGTATAAAATTGATAAATTAGTTGAGGAAGCAAAGGAGAAAGAGAAAGGATACTTGGAGGAAATGAAAAAAATATGAAAATAACCTTGGCGAAGCTTTGAAGGTAAATTCCCTTGGAAAGGTGGATCTTAATAAATTTTAATTCTCCACTTGTTCTATGGATTTACAATTACTTTAGCCCAATTCTTAACTTCAATTAGAAATCAATTCAATCCTCCAATAAACAATATCAATTTTAGATATAACAATAAATGATAATGAGCTGTAAGAGACTATTAGAAGCAATGACAAGAGACACCAATATTGGTCAAAGGCCAGAGAAAAAACCCCATGAGGCGGAAAACACTTTCAAATTATTCTTCTTATTATATTGTCATAAAATGTTCAACATAGAGTACAATAATCCAATTTCAAAAATGAGTCAAAGTCAACATTTAAATATCCAAATAGACAAACCAAAATGCACCCAATGATGAGCCTCAAAATTAAACTCTGTTCAACTATCAAATTCTGCAATTTTGTCCAAGTCAACAATAGTAAAAGTGTTCCCTAACTAGTCCACTAAGTCAACGGTCGAATGCTCTAATAAGCTCAGTCAAAGAAACAATAAATTTTTACTCAAATTTTGGTCAAATTCAGCCCAAAACAAACAATGAAACTTTGTCCAAAAAGAAATACAAATATGTGGTCAAAGCTTCAACTATTATGTGTTCAACGCAGGTCACAGTCTATGGTTAATTCAAGTCAACATGCTAATAAAATCTCAATCCTTGTGCTAAGAAATGCGGCCTTCCAAAATAGGTAAACATTTGGTCAAATAAATTCAAATAGAGAAAGAAAAAGTATGGTCAACAATGGTCAAAGTCTCCTCAACATAATTAAAACTCAATCAATATAAAATAACCCTTCCTACTTCGCATGTGTGAGAGACACCTATAATTTTTAGGGTTGTACAAACAAATTCAAGAAAGGGCAATAAAATATGATGAGTTGATGTGATTACAAATGAGGTTGGATTGAAATTTATTTATAGGCATTGGAGGAGGGCTAATTAGCCTCTTAGGACAACCTTGACTTTGGTGCCATAATGGTTTTTATTATCAAAAATATATCTTTCGTTAACCAAATTGAGTGCTTCGAGGGGGGATTTTGGGTCTCTCTAAATGAGAAATAATGTCTAATAAAGGGAATTTTTCTATGAGTTTCCAAATTAACACTCCCTCTCATCTAGAATAAATTTCTGACTGCAAAGTATGTCCCATCACGAATGTCTTATCATCATTAAATAAAATTTTGTCTCTACTTAACTCTACTCATCTTTATACTTCATTCGTTGAACACCCTTGAACCTAAAAGAAGAAGAATATGACATCATAGGGTAGTTAAAGCCACAACCCTCTATCCAATCATAATATGCGATATATATCTACCAGCAAGGATCACAACCATCCTGTTGGTTAATCAACAGATGAGATCATACTTTCTATATAGGGTAGAAAACACATACATCCTAACGTCCAAGTGACAATTGGGCAAGATCCATCCTTGTTACCAAAAATGATCACATCCATCCCATTGTCTAGTCAACAAGGTGAGATCAACTTTCTATATAGGGTAGAGATCACAACCATCCCAATCTCTTTTGATCTTCCCAAGTTGAACCTGAAGAGTCAAGTGGTACAACACTTGCATCCTCTATACTTGAGGGAGATCAAATTTTTAGACAAGGATCACACCTAATCAAGCCTACCCAAGGGATATCCACTTGTTATGCAAGGATCACACCTACTTAAGTCATCTCAACCCATTGGCCAAATGGGGAGGTAATCCCAACAACCCTGCTTGTGGGTAGGATGCATATTGGGGTATACTCTTTCAAACGTGTTAGGGGGAGATACGCATCTTGTCATAAGTGACAAGGATCATGCATACCTTATGGTGACAATAGGTGAGATACACTTACCTAAGAGGGTACGGATCACATCCATCCCATTTTCTAGAGACACCTCAACCCCATGAGCTCTCATACTCAATTATTTTCTTTGTGACCTCAAACAGGGGGGAAGAGCATATCTTAGTGTTCTCTATCAGTCGAGATCCTTACCAAGGAGGGTCACATCCATCTGTCCAAGCTTCTTTATAAAGACCAAGAATTTACAAGAGAAAAGATTCCACAAGACTCTAGTTGATGTAAATAACATGTACATATTAAACATGGATGGATTGTAAATGGATATAAATTAATCCTTTATTTATAGGGAAAATAAATGTTAAATCCCATTTACATGGTATTCAAAATAGAGGTTAAATTTGACCAAATAAATGTTAAGAATATAACTTAAGGTTTATAAATCTCCACTTCTAACTACCCTTCCAATTTGGAATGTTTAGGCTAGAAAATATTCCTTTAGACTAACCATGCACAATAGGTTGGGTAAAAAACATATTTGGCCAACAAATGTAACATAGAAATCATTTCAAGTTAAGGGGTAAGGCCATGGTCTAAGGAGGGACACCGATGTCTTAATGTCATTAATATGCTTTAAGGGCTCACGGTTTATGCATAAGGTACCAAATTGACATAAATCTCATAAAGTGAATATTGGACCCATGAATGTAATATGGAAACCTTTACAAGAGATTTTGACACCACTAATATATTTTAGGGTCTTGGACATGGTTAAAGGATGAACACTATTCCTTAGGGCATAAAATATTCCTTTAGGGATCATGTTCCATGTGAAATAGTGTTGAACTACGTGTGCCATGCAAAGGGAATATTTAGCTAATAAGTGTATTAGGTGTGCCAACACAAAGTTTTCTACAACAAAGATGGGCCTTGGAGCCATAGTTATGGTCCAAATATGAAAACGAATTCCTTAGAGACTAAAATGTGACTTTTTATTTGATGAACTATAATTAGTGGGTGGTCCTTTCAAATGTAAGCTTTGTTTGATAAGTGATTAAGAGGTTTTTTTCCCAATCTGGAAAACATAATAGTTGTTCAATAAGTGATTATAAGGTTTCATTCCCTAGGAATGCCTCTTTAGACCACAACCTGGTCTGAGGATGAAAATGAACATATTATGGCCTAAATGGGTTTCATCATTTGGGAATGGGAATCTATTTTGTAGGCCCTAAAATATTATAATCTTGAAGGTTAGTGGATCTCGCACAAGGTTGTAAATCATCTCAAATGTATTATAAATAGAATTTTTGGCTTGTATGTGAAATTTGAGCTTCATTAAAAGTTATAGTATAAGATAGTAAATTGCATTAATTATATTAAAAATGCAAAATGAAAAAAGGGTTGTTGTTAAAAGTAATAAAAAAATTGCAAATTGATTTGATTCACTAATTAGTACATTAAAAAATGATTTAATTTATTTATATAAACGACCCAAAAATTAATACAACAACGTAATGAAAAATGTTCCATTACATTGATTTAAACAACAATATACTCTAAAACAATTAAAAATACATTAATTTCCAAAACAACATAATGTAAAGTGATCAAATACACTAAAATTTAAAATAATTAAGTATAAAACAATTTAATTTATTCATTTTACAATGCAAGGAAAACTAATAATACACATCTCTGATAACACTTTATAAACCCTTATTTCATTTTTTTTTTTAATAATTCAATTTTACACTTTGTATTTGTATTGTGGAAACAAGACATGAAAGCTATTAGTTTAAGTTTGAGTGTGCAAGTGAAAGAATATACACATCTATGTGATGAGCATTTAAACAAATTATAAGTAATTTACTTAGTTACATTGTGTTGTAGTTACAATGATGCTTCATTTATAGCTATTGTATGTCTTAGAAATTTCTTAATGTATATTCCCTTTGGAATACATTTGACCAAAATAATGAATTTTAGCCTATGTTACTAAGTTTTAATGGTTAAAATCTGTAATATTCCCAATGGGAACAAGCAGCAATATTAAACAATACTACAAAGAAATAACGCAGTTCAACTAAGTAAGAGTAGGAGGCCAATATGGAGACCCTTCTTTAACATTTATAACAGAAAATCGGATATACAATGAAGCCCATAAAATGTACAAGAGAAAATAGAAGTCTCCAATGAAGAAAAATCCTCAAAAAGAGGTGCAGCAACCATACATATGAGCAGAAACTGCCTTGACAGCGTTATTTTTATTAGGTTGCAACAGATGTTGATTAAAACTTAGATCTAAAGGAAAATAATTCATGAAAATTCAGATCTATGACAGATCCATACACTATAAAGGATCTCCTTCAAATACCCCTTGGGGTTTTCAGCAATACATGAAGCACATGGAGTAGATCTGAGATCTAAAAGCTGCAGATCTGTAGAAATATTTAGATTTACAGGAATGTTTAGATCTGATATGATGTATACAATAACATGATCCTCTTCAGTGGATCTCAAAGGTGAAGGGCAGATCCCCAACACATGAAAAACAATCCTCCAAAATGTTATGCCAAAAGTCCCTGCAACAGCACCTACAGGAAAATGCAGATCTGGAAGTAAAACTGTGTTGTAGGGTTTAAGATAAGTTTGGCCTGATGCCAAGATCTGGATCTAATGCTCCAATGATCCAATACTCTCTTGTCAATAGAATAGAAGACTTTCCCACTGAAAATAGGCACTAGATTGGCCTAGATTTGAGTAGATCTAGCCTCCACTTGCTGCAGCTTACAAAGACAACCAAACCCTCAACAGGATTTGTGTTGTAGTTGGAAGAATAAGCTTGGCCTTCAGCCTGATAGTGGAAAAGAAAAGCAAGACTCTTCCAAGAGGCCTCTCAAGGAAAGAGATTGGATTCCTAAACAGGAAATCCTTGTGCTAAATAGCACTATTCTCTGCTAAACATCAAGGAGAATGAGATATGTCTAAACAGACAATATACTCTGAAAAATGTAATCACATCAACAACCTTCTCATGCTTCCATCCTCTTCCTTTTATAATTTAAGAACTTGTAAACCCTAAACCACCTTCATTGAAATGGCTCCTTTCACATTAACCATCTCCATCTAAAAATGCATTGACATCATTGTTGATTTGGTCATGGTTGACCCAGTCAAAATATTTAGCCCCTTTCACACCTATGGGTGCTTATTTACATAGCCCAGATTTAGCTTTGTTCACATGTGGCATTGAATTATTCACTGTTTAGGATTTTTATGATCCTCCTTTACAATTGTATTCATGAAACAGAAAAGCAAAAACAAAATTGAATATTCCCATTAGCTTGGGATAATTGGGAATATTACAGTCCTCCCCTCAAAAATGTTGCTTGTCCTCAAGCAACTGATAAGGTGAGTGTTGCAACTCCTCTCTTCCTCCTTTGGTTACACACACATGAGCTATACTTCCTCCATAGGCCAAGTGTTCACCAAACCATCCCTCCATGACTTGTTCCTCCAAAGTTCTCATGAGATGCAAATAACCCATCTCATAAGGAGACAAAAGATCACATGAAACAAACATGGTATGCCCAATGTTCTCCCTGAAATATGAAACATAAAGTACATGGGGAATATACATCCCATAGGGCACATGCATACCTTCCCTCCTTCCTCCATACATCCCCATAAAAAGTACAAGTACATCATCAATATAGGGGATCAAAACAATGTACATACAAACAGAAATTTGTGCATATGGAGGTGGGTCATAGTCCCACATGTGGAACCAACGCAGTGCATCTCCTGTTTGCATCAGATTTAGATATGGTAAGTGGTTTTCCCACCACTTACTTGCTGCCCATACCATCTCACCATAGCTTAAAGTGTGAGATATATTTGGTGCCTTGGGGAAGCACCCATAATGTTGCAGAATTCCCTCTTTCCTCCAAGGGAATGGCCAAATTTAGAAATTTTTGTGGCCCAATATTGGCCATGAATTTTACAAGATATAATACTCCTCCTTGGGGCCATGGCCTACATAAATATGGTGAAATAATGCATATAATCAAAATATAAAACAGGTTTTACAAGAGCATGTTCTTCACCAACAATCCTCCTCATATCAGTGAAGTGGTGCATAGATCTATCCTCTTCCTCAAAGAGAGAAAGAGAGAGTTGATTTAACTCTCTCATAGAGTTACGTTTCTGCTCCATCTCCACAAGGTTCATGCATCTTTGACAATGCTGATATATTTATTTCTCAAAGCCCTCCCAATAGTAGCTCCTAAAGATGATGTTGTTGAGCTTCATGGAATATGTTTGGCTGAAATAGAACTCTTCATAGGCCCTTTGTAGTAACTTCCCCTTGAGCTTGGAGGCTCTAGATAAGAATATTCTACCATGATTATAGATGACTCCATCTAGGATTGAATATCTTTCATCATGTAGCAAGTCATCAAGAACCATGCAAGTGTGAAGATCCTTGGAATATTCCACCAACAACTGTGATTTCCAATATGGATCTAATCTCTTCAATAATGACAGCATTGATAATGTGTCAACTGAATTTTATACCATGTTTTTGCTCTTCTCCTTGACATCTCACATGCCAAAGGTGTATGTTGGAAGGTCATGCCTCCCATTTTTCTCCTCCTTGACATCTCCCATGCCAAAGGTATAAGGTGGAAGGTTTCCATTCCTTCCTTGCTGCCCTTCTTGCATATGCACATGCTCAAAAGAAAATGGAATTTATTGGAAGTCAGTCTCCCATGGAAGGCTATCATCTATCCAAAACCTCCTTGGCTTTGCCAAAGTATGCATGTGTGACCACCATCTCCTATCATGTATGGAAGATTGCTCTCCAAATGAGTTTGTCCCCTGATTCTTCATAATCAATGATTGCCTTCCTTGCTCAGTGATGGTGTCATTCTTCATCCTTGCAGCACCTTTTCTCAGCGCAGTATGAGATGAGAGAGTATATAGTGGTGATAAGGGGAAAATACTTTCCCTCTCCTTGAGCTTCCTCCATACTCTCAACATTGTAGTATGGTCTTCTAGTGCTCCCTTCCTTCTTAAATCTATGAATGGAGCATCAATGCATGAAACATATTTCACCAAATCTGAATCAGGTGGTCTCCCAAGTGGTTTACCACAAGATAATGATGTTTCATGGCTCATTCCCATGTGTATAACAGGTGATAACATCATAACATTGCTTCCACTGCGCAAATCCATCTCTGATTTTTGTCTGGAAGTCTCATAATAATGGGGCATCACTCTTATGGATGCAAGAGTGGTTCTGATTGGAGCAACTCACCCATCTTCTCCTCCATGCAATAGTGGATCACCACCTATCATATCAGCGTTGTGATCCTTCCTCTGTTCTCCTTCTCCTACCTTCTGCAATATCTCGCAGTCTAAGGTGCTTCCTTTAGATGTAGTTAGCTCATGAACACCCAACATCTCCTTGGTATCAAGAGTCTTGATCACAAAGGACTGATATGTCCTAGTGTGTGTTCTCAAAACTGTATGCAATGTTGGGGCAAATTCCCTCCATTATTTTGTCTCATTGTCTATCATCATAGACACATGTTGCTTATTCTCTTCAAGTGCAATATCCTTGGGAGCTTCTTGCAAAGATACAAGAGTCCTCCTAGTGGAAGCAATTGTTTCATCTCCATCTCCCAATAAAAATAGATCTCCTCCTACTGTCATAGCGTTGGAGGATCTTTCTAGCTCTTCTTATTCCTTCTCTTCATCAATGGAGCATACCTCATCATTAAGAGATCCCTTCTCTTGATCTCTTCTGGAAAAAGGAATCCTCATGTCTTCTTCTTGAGAAGAATGTTCCTGCTGAAGTGGGGCCTTTTCCCTTGGCAAATCATGTAGCAGATCTTTAACCCCTTCAACAATGTTCTGGAATGGAGTTATATTCATGGACCCTCCCATCTCATGAAAAGGTTATAATTTCTTGGGATTAGTTTTCTCATTCAAAGAAGTTTCAGATGGCTTAACATCAAATCTTTTCACTAACCTCCTAGTGAACTTTTCATAAGTAGAGATATTTACATTTTTCAATGAAGAAGATTCAAATAACCACCAGGCATAAGCCTTACCTTGGAAGTGTAGCGCCACTACTCTTATGGCCTCTTCTTTTGAAATTTGATGTATTTTAAAATATGTGTCCAGCTTCTTTACTCAAGACTTGGCTGAGCTCTTAGGTGATCCATCAAAAGTAGGTAGAGAAATCCTACCCAAAGTGTGTTGCATGCACCCACCTCTTCTCTTGTATATGTTGGATCTTCTTTCTTATTTAAGTTGACAAAACTCAAAGAATCTTAGATGCTCTTTGAATCTTTTATATTGAGATTCATATTCTTGGAGATAGCCACCAAGAGTCTCCTCTTTTGGTGTCTCTTCTTCTGCTTCTTCTCTTGCTAGGAATGTAGGCATGCTACAACGTTGTAGATCTGGTTGTGTGGTTGAATGCTCACACACATAAGATGAAGAATTTGGGCTTTCTTCATGTGAAAATATCTGCAAAGGATCTACAATTCTTTCATTCCTCATTCCCCTGATTTCACTTTTCAGCTAATGCATAGTTTGGAACAGATTTTTTGAGAACTCTTTCCCTTTCATTCTTCCAGATAAGGGGTTTCACCCTTGTCTTCTTTGTCTTCTTGTGTAATCAATATTCTTATTCTATATTTTCTTTTCTTGAAAAGACTTGTTGGCTTCTTAGAAAGCACAGGTTGTGCCAATATGATGCTATGATACCATTGTAATATTCCCAAATGGGAACAAGTAGCAATATTAAACAATATTGCAGAGAAATATGTAGTTCAGCTAAGTAAGAGCAGGAGGCCAATATGGAGACCCTTCTTTAACATTTATAACAGCAAATAAAATGTACAATGAAGCCCATAAAATGTACAAGAGGAAAAAGAAGTCTCCAATGAAGAAAAATCCTCAAAAAGAGGTGCAGCAACCATACATATGAGCAGAAACTGCCTTGAAAGTGTTATTTTTATTAGGCTGCAAAAATTTCTTATTACAACTTAGATCTAGAGAAAAATAATGCATGAAAATTCAGATCTATGACAGATCCATACACTATAAAGGCTCTCCTTCAAATACCCCTAGGGGTTTTCAGCAATACACGAAGCACATGGAGTAGATTTGAGATCTAAAAGTTGCAAATCTGTAGAAATATTCAGATTTACAGGAATATTCAGATCTGATATGATGTATACAATAATATGATCCTCTTCAATGGATCTCAATGGTGAAGGGAAAATCCCCAACACATGAAAAACACTCCTCCAAAATGTTATGCCAAAATTCCCTGCAATAGCACCTACAGGAAAACGCAAATCTGGAAGTAAAACTACATTGTAGGGTTTAAGATAAGTTTGTCCTGATGCCAAGATCTGGATTTGATGCTCCAATTATCCAATACTTTCTTTCCAATGGAATAGAATACTTTCCCACTGAAAAGAGGCACTAGATTGGCTTAGATCTGAGTAGATCTAGCCTCCACTTGCTACAGCTTACAAAGACAACCAAACCCTCAACAGGTTCTAAATTGTAGTTAGAAGAAGAAGCTTGGCCTTCAGCCTGATAGTGGACAAGAAAAGCAAGACTCTTCCAAGAGGCATCTCAAGGAAAGAGATGGGATTCCTAAACAGGAAATCCTTGTGCTAAACAGCACTATTCTCTGCTAAATAGCAGGGAGAATGAGATATGTCTAAACAGACAATATACTCTGAAAAATGTAATCACATCAACAACCTTCTCATGCTTCCATCCTCTTCCTTTTATAATTTGAGAGCTTGCAAACCCTAAACCACCTTCATTTAAATGGCTCCTTTCACATGAACCATCTCCATCTAAAACTGTGTTGTGCATCATTAATGGCCACTCCTCCAAGACAACATTGTTGATTTGGTCATGGTTGACCTAGTCAAAATATTTATCCCCTTTCACACCTAAGGGTGCTCATTTACATAGCCCATATTTAGCTTTGTTCACATGTGGCATTGATTTATTCATTGTTTAGGAGTTTTATGATCCTCCTTTACAATTTTATTCATGAAACAGAAAAGCAAAAACAAAATTGAATGTTCCCATTAGCTTGGGCTAATTGGGAATATTACAAATGGAAGCCCTCTCACCTTGGGTCCCACTCATTAGGGTTTCCTCCACCAAGGAATCTTCCTCCCACTATCACTGCGTTGTCTCCAAAGATGATCTCCACCTCTTGTCCCAGCGCTTCATTTATAGCTATTGTAGGTCTTAGAAATTTCTTAATGTTTATTCCCTTTGGAATATATTTGACCAAAATAATGAATTTTAGCCTATGTTACTAAGTTTCAATGGTTAAAATCTTATAGCTAAGTCACAAATAGATCACACGTTTATATTGAGTTGATAACCTAAATTGAAATTACAAATACAAATCTTCATTTTTCCACTTAACCCAGGTTATGAAGTATTGTAAAGGGGATATTTTCAAATGCGAGGATTAAACTTTCATCCATACATATTTCCCCATTTCCATCGAATGGATGGGCCAAAATTAATTCGATGAACACAAATGATTCAGGTCAAACTAGCATACACATTAGTGTTCCTTTCGCAACTTAAAATGATACGACGATAAAAAGCATACGATATTGATGACGTGTGTACCTTTCGAGCTGCCACTAGCACCCACTTTAATGATCATGCTTCCACCTTATACTCCATACAATTCACCTTGTAATTGTTCATGCAACTGCATTAAACACTTTTTCCCATCGCATTAATAATGAAAGGGTATAATACCTAGCAATAAAATTAGTGTATGTGAGGATTATTCTTGTGAGGCATTTTTTGATTTGAGCTGCTCCAGACCTAGAGCTGCTCCAGACCTTGCGCTGCTGCCCCTGCGGCTGCGCCTGCTCTTGCAAGGCCCTCTGTTCCTTGCCGCTTCTCGCTTGGTGATTCATAGTTTGACCAGCGAAACCTTGAGCTGCTCCAGACCTTGCGTTGTTGCCCCTGTGGCTGCGCCAGCTCTTGCAGGGCCCTCTGTTCCTTGTCACTTCTCGCTTGGTGATTCCTTCCTCTGGTGTCTGTTCCTACCTCGGGCTAGTCGTTCTTTCTGTGCCTCTGATCATTCCGTGCCTCTCTGTTGGACTCGGTCTCTTTTGCTTTCTGCTCTATGACTGCTTTCGAGCTTCTTTTGGCTTGACTTTGTGGCCGTTCAAGGGCCTTTAAGCATAGAGGACCTGGACTCCCACCATCCTCCGTCGCCTCCTCCTCCGATCTCTTCCTTCGAAGCCTTTAGCAATATTCTGCCAAAGAAGAGCACTTCTGAAGCTGCGAAGTTTGTCAAAAAGTTGGATGACATTCCTGAGATCTCGCTGCCTAGTGAGGGTCCTATTCAGGTGGCACTCTCTCTGGCCGATCGTGCTCTCGTTGGCCAGTTCACTGGCCTCTGGCCCTCACCCAAATCCATTGAGATCTAGGTTGCCAAGAACTGGGCTCCCCTCATTATGAACAGCGTTTCCTCCTACTTCCTAGGTTGAGGGTATTTCCTGTTCGAATTCGTCGATAAGGAGGATAAAGAGCTCATCTTCAGGAATGGCCCTTATTTCATGGGTCCTCAAGGGCTCTATCTCAATAAATGGACCCTTGATTTTGATCTGGCGGTATATGTTCCAACCACTGTCCTAGTCTGGTTCAGACTCCCAAATCTTCCCATGCATTGCTGGAACTGGGAATCGCTAAAGCATATCAGAAACACCCTGGGAAAATTCATAGACCGCGCAAATAATAAAGATCAGTACGATTGTGCTCGTATCTGTGTCGAAGTCGACCTGGAAGTGGGTATCCCGGAGGCCATTAAAATCAAGGTTGGGAGCTGGTCTCATATTCAAAAGCTCGACTATGAGCAGCTTCCATTCAAGTGTCGCAAATGTCACGTATATGGACACTTCGCTAGAGGGTGCCCGAGAAATGCCGAAGCAAACAAAGGAAAAGATGAGGGTTGGAATCAAGTCAAAAGGCCAAAGACCAACAAAAAAAATGTTGGAGCCCCGGCAAGCAAAGGACCTCAACACTCCGCTGGTCAGCATACCCAGACTTCTAAAGGGCAAGGTAATAAATTCAAACCTCTCAGTCTAAATTCAATGGATTTTCATGAGGTTGAAACACAGAATGACTCCTTGGGCAAAGACGATACTCCAGAACCAAAGCAAGGTGTTAATACACCAAGCGGATCCAAGGGGAAAAATGCAGAGACGGAGGACATGGTACAGACCTCAGAGGAATCTGAGGAGGAAGGAGAAATAGGAAAATCGCAAGTCTCGTCCAGAATATCAACAAGAGGACGAATGCTTGAGCGGGAAAAAAGAGAGCAGGAAACATACAAAGAAAAACTCCAAGGCATCCAGCCAACTCTTGAGAAACTGTTGGAAAAATCGGCCAAGAATACAAGAAACCAGAGTGGCTCCAAGAGAGCCCAACACTCCCAAAAAAGTAAGTAATGAAAATCGTCTCCTAGAACTGTAGAGGCTTGGGCAGTAAAGCGAAATAAGAAGCTATCAGGAGTACAATCCGAATAGAATCCCCAGACTTTATTTTAATCCAGGAGACCAAGATGGAGGAAGTTGATTTCCTCCAAACAAGTCAAATTTTTTGGAATAAAGGTGGTGGGCAAGCTGTCTCTTCTAGAGGAGCTTCTGGCAGCCTGGGTACATTATGGAATGCAAACAAATACTTGCTGCTCAAAGAAATCCCAAACACTCATTGGTTGTTCCTGAAACTTCAGCTCATTGAGTCTAAGGACGAAATCAGCCTTCTCAATGTCTATGTTCCAGCTAACGCAGGAGAGAAGAAGTCGTGTTGGGACTCCATCAGAAATCTTGTTGAGACTGAGAACCTTGAAAACATCATTATAGCGGGAGATCTTAATACCCCCCTGGCTCTATCTGAAAAGCGTGGTGGTAGCACCATGAGAGATCCAGCTAGGGAATGGGTGGAGGATCTCATGCAAGAGTGGGATCTTATTGACATCAAGCCCTTAAATGGTAAGTTTACTTGGTCCAACAAAATAATTGGCCCTGGCAACATAGCTGCTAGATTAGACAGATTTCTGGTCCAAAGCTCCTTCCTGCTTCGTGGGCTAGAATCTAGATCGCACATTCTCTCTTGCAGTGCCTCATATCATAGGCCTATTATGCTTGAGCTTTTGCCACATAAGGATATGGGGCCTATCCCGTTTAGATTTAGCCCTCTTTGGATCTAGCTTCCAGGCTTTAAGGAAAGAGTCAAGGAAGTCTGGGATCATCCGGTAAATGGCTCGCCTTTCTTTGTGTGGGAAGAAAAGCTCAGAAGGCTAAAAACTGAGCTAAAATGTTGGGCCAAATCTATCCTAAATCTAGCTTCAGAGCGGAAATATGCTCAAGTTTCATTAGAGGCTCATCATATTCATATGGAGGACGCAGTCATTACTCCTGAAGTTATTAATCTGGAAGCGGACCTTCAGCAAAAGTTTCACAGGGCCTGCATGGCGGAAGAAGAACTTTGGAGGAAAAATTTTTGTAGCCTTTGGCTCAAGGCTGGGGATAGAAACACCTCTTTTTTTCATAAGCAAGCTAATGCAAGAAAAAAATTCAACACAATCTCCGAAATAAAAGATGGGAATGTTGTTCACAAGGATTTCGTGAGCATCAAAAAGGCTGCCTACAACCACTTTAAGATTTTGTATACCGAGGAAGAAGTTGGGATACACTCTAACATATTCTTAGAAGGGATTCCCAATGAGATAACTTCCATCATGAACAAAACTTTGGAAGCGAAAGTATCCAAGGAAGAAATTAAGACTGCTCTTTTTTATATGAATCCAGACAAATCCCCTGGACCTGATGGATTTACTTCTAGATTTCTTCAAGACTGCTGGCAAATAGTTGAAAAATATTTATGTAAAATGGTTACGAAATCTCAATCCTGCCAAAAAATTGGGGGTAGTACCAACTCAGCTTTGCTAGCCCTCATTCCGAAGGAAAAGGGAGCTAATGTCTTTAACAGATTCAGAACTATTTCTCTATGTAGTATTGGATACAAAATCATAACCAAGGTTATTGCAAACAGGTTGAAAGGCATTCTTCCCAAAATTATTCCAGAAAATCAAGGAGGATTTGTGCAGGGAAGACAGATAGTAGAAAATTTCATTCTTGTGCAGGAGGCGATCCACTCTAGCATCCAGCGCAAAGAGAAAGGAATGGTAATAAAGCTAGATCTTGCAAATGCATTTGATCGAGTAAAACATAGTTTCCTCGTTAGAGTCTTACAAAAGTTTGGCTTCGGGGAGAATTTCATTAACTGGATCAGTGCATGCATCTCTGAGCCTTAGATCGCTCCTTTAGTGAATGGGAGAGCTGCCGGTTTCTTCAAAGCCTCGCGTGGACCTCGCCAGGGATGTCCCCTTTCCCCTCTTCTTTTTTTCCTTCAAGCTTTTGTTCTAAGTTTCTATTTGAATAAGGAAATTACTAAGTAGGAAATCCTGGGTCTTAGCATTGCTAGAGGTGTAAGAAACATTAATCACGCTTTGTTTGTTGATGACACCTTATTGTTGGGCGCAGCTTTGCTGCACTCTGCCTCTAAATTCAAATATTTCCTCAACAAGTTCTATGATGCTTCTGGCAGTATGCTCAACAAAGGAAAGTGCCATGTGTATAGCTGGAATATATCCTCCACTCTACTCACAGCCATCTCCAGGTGCCTTGGCTTTGCAGGCTCGGCTTCCTGGTCATCATTTAAATACTTGGGTCTTCTTGTATTTTTCAAATCTTCCTTTTGTAGAGACTGGGCTCCTCTCATTGATAAGTTCAAATCTCGAATTCAGGCTTGGGGTCTTTCTTGGCTAAACTTGGCAGGAAAAATTGTTTTGGTCAAATCGGTGCTCAGCAGTTTACCCATTTTCAAATTCTCAGTTATGTTAGTGCCCTCCGGTGTTCTCAAGAAATTGGATGATCTCATCCGGCACTTCTTCTGGAAAGGGGGCAAAAATAACGAAAATTGCATTCCCTTGGTGAGCTGGGAGAAGATCTCGAAACCTGTGCTGGAAGGAGGTTTAAATATGAAATCACTCCGTGCGTAGAACTCTACTATGGGTGCCAAAATCACTTGGCGCATTGTTGACACCAGTCCGGGTTGGGTACAGAATGCTTTGTGGTGAAAATACTTCTCGAGCCCAAGAAATCATTGCCTAGACAATCCCCGACCTGTTCCCTGAATGCAACTGGCAAAGCTCTGTTTTATCTCCGCTCCGCTCATCCAAAAGCATGCGTTCTGGGTGCCCGGGAATGGCAAATCAATTGACTTATGGCATGATAGGATTATGATGAATCAACCTCTTTCTGAGGTGACCTCTCTGCAGCCCCTTCGTTTCTGGATGTCTAACACAGGTTTAAATTCGCTCTGGGACCTTTCGAGATGGTCGGAGAACAGATGGATTGGTTGGATCGATATTCAAGTGCCACCAAATTTGAAAAATCTGTGGGAACTTTTGTTGTCTCTCCTTCACGATCGAGTGCCAATTCGCTGCAACCAATCTGACAAGCAAGGTTGGGGTCCTTCAGGCTCCTACTCTGTCACTATGGGCTATGTAAAGCTGTTGGAAATACCTCACGTCCCCCCGAACCCTGTTGTCTGGAAAGGCCTGTGGAAATTAAAAACAATCCCTAAAGTCGAATATTTATGTTGGCTCATGTGTCATAAAAGAAATCTCACTGATGACAGACTTAAAAAAAGAGGATTTCACGGCCCATATAGGTGCCAGATGTGTTGGGCAGATGAAGAAAGTATCAGTCATATAATGCTGAGTTGCAAGTTCGCTATTGAGGTTTGGCATGAGCTTCTTCCTCCTTGTGGTGACAGCTTCCTTTTTCCAAGCTCTATCCCTGAGCTCTTTGCCTCTTGGCCCTTTAATTATCCTGGAGGTTCCCCTAAGATCAGCAGCTTTGTTTGGATTTCACTCCCTAAATTTACTTATTGGCAAATTTGGCTTGAACGGAAGAGCAGAACTTTCAGGGATAAGGATCATAAAACAAAAACCGTTATAGCTAAAATCAAGGCTCATCTTAAATAAAGTTTGGTTAGCTACCTTGATGCCTCTAATCTCAGCCAGAGTGACAAGGATTGGAGTAGCTCGATGGGCTTCACCATTTCGGAAAATCCAAGGCAAAATAATATTAAAGAAAGTTGGCAGATTAGACTCAATGAGAATGACTTCTCCGTTTGGCTTCTTAAACATTCCACCCCCCTCTTGTTCTTTGATGGTGCTGCTAAAGGTAACCCCGGAAAAGCTGGGGCGGGTGGTGTGATTAAGAACAATGAAGGCATTATTGTTCACAGGTTCGCCTGGGGCTTGGATCACTCCACTAGCATTCAAGCTGAGGCGCTTGCTCTCCTTCAAGGCCTAATGCAAGCTAAAAATCTTGGCATCAAAGATCTTGTTGTGGTTGGTGACTCTCAATCAATCGTCAAATGTCTGGTGAATGGCGTTGAACCAAAGGATATCAGCTTTGCTAGATTGATAAAGTGAATTACTGTTATCTTCAAAACTCTCCAAAAGGTCACTTTTTTTCATGTGCTCCGAGAAAATAACAAAGATGCTGATCTTGAAGAAAACAAAGCAGCCCTTCTCCCCGCTGGCTCTTTGTTAAAAAATGGACATGAGGATTGGGCTCCCATTCCTTAGCTTATTAGTCAAAGTTTTCTTGTTTTAGCTTGCTTAGCCATGTTTTTCTGCATTTTATTACAGCAATTTGTCTGCATTCATAAATCTAGGAAAATTGTGGAACTCGTAGCAAGGAATATCTGTAAGAAACAAGGGTATAGGCACAGTAATTTTCTAAATACTGTGGCAATTGAGAAAGCCAATGAAGCAGGGCTTCAATTTGTAACCTGTTTGGAGGCCTCTTTGCCCAAGTTCTAATACAAAATCATAATCGTTCTTGTTAGAAAAAAATAATAATAATTAGTGTATGTGAGATTTAATTGTGATTTTAAACATAAGTAATATCATCATTTTCATTGTTTTTCCTCGGATAAGCTTTGGTTCTATTAATCTTACGACACTCAAACCTTGTGTCAAGAAGTCGAATTGGTGCCTAAAATATTGGTAAGTACCTAAAACCCAACTCCTACATGCCAAAATTGTTGCTAGCTCATATCTTGAGCTATTAGGAAAGCGATGACTCAAAATTCTACAAAAAATGTTCTTCTACAGCCTCTAGCTCATGTTCGAGATACCCAAGTAATCAATACCGATATTTTTACATTGAGAGGTTCTACACACTGATAGTAAGCACACCATAGATGAATGTCTGATATATAGACATGAATCCTATAGGAAACTTTGTCGCCTCCGCATTTTGACCCAAATTCCTTTATGTTTCTTATCAATAATTAAAACCTTGAGTCATGAAATATCACGTGTCCCACAAACGTTTAGGTTTTTCTTGAAGTTTCTTAGGAATCCCTAGCTAAAATTTTGAATTTACCCACGTCTCGTAAACTTTTATTAGATAAAGAACTGACCGGATTATTCCTTATATAGTCTGATAAAGAAAAATTAAAGTCTTTACTAGGTTTATTTAAAAATCCTAGTGACATCTCTGAAGTTTCCTTGTGTATGTCAATTAGTTCTTTCATACCCTTATATCAGACATTGGTCTCCCTCCTAACAATTATTAAGGGATACTCAGATGAATCCAAGGTGGATAAATCAACGATGGTCTTCATGAGAGTGATACTAAAAGAATAATGAGATTAATATAAATTTCCCAAGATACTTGTCTAGAAACATCTATGTGGACTTGACCACAGCTCAAAGGTTTCAATTCTTTAGATATTGAACATATTGGTGCATTTAGTTTTTTTTAATTATTTGGAGTATTTCATTAGCACCAAATTAATACAAACATGTAAATATGAGATGGGAAAGGAAAAGGAGATAGACTATTGGTCATTGACATTGAATCCACGAAGAATTCTTGGAAGCTATACCAAATTTATAGATCATTTTTCCTTCTTTTTACAAGTAAAAATGTTGCAAAGTGCTTCTAATAGGATATCAAAATAATCCAGAATAATTTATTATTAACAAAGGAAAACAGTATTGGATAATGATTCCTTTTACCTCATTACTATAAAATGCGAGCCTATTACTTTGAAGTAGAACAATATTGTTTAAATAAGTTTATTCCTCCCCATTTATTTTATTTGGAACTTTCTAGACAACAAATTCAACAAATGCATGTTAATAATTTTCATTTTACCTCAAAGAATAAGAAATTTTTGGTTATGACACCTTTTTCCATAGGTCAATTATTGATCAAACATTAAATTGCTTTAGAAATCATAGACAAATAATTGTTAGCTTTAGGTCTTGATAAATATATATCATGGAAATTTGATCTTTTACAAGTTATATCAAATGCAAGAAAGTCAGTTAGTAGAGGAAATTTTAGCCTAAAATTGCCAATGAAATTTTCATGTAATTTCCATGTTATTATATGTAAACCAATCAAGATCCTTTAAATTTAAAAAGAGGTACACGTAAATATTTTGGAGGGAAAAGATGAAAAACTACTTTTTTAATTGTATTTTTAGCTTATCTCCTTATGGATTTACTCCAATTTCAAGTGTATACACTCATTGAATGTGGAATTAAATTCCACATCCAACGAGTACCCATTATGCATACTTTTGAGAAGACCCATATTGATAAAAATTGAAGATCCATTAAAAAAGTGTATTCAACACGTTTTTTTTAATGTATATTAATTTTTTATCAATGTGGTTCTTCTCAAAAGTATGCATAATGGGTACACATTGGATCTCGAATTTAATTATGCTCCAACGTGTGTCTACACTTGAAATTTGAGTAAACATATAAGGAGATAAACCAAAAATACAATTAAAAAAAGTAGTTTTTTTGTTTTCCCTCCACAATTCGTAACTCTTATTTTATTATTTTTATTTAGGAGTCCACTTTTAGGCTAAAAATTCCTCTAATGTGGTCTACCGGGATATGTTCATGATCCAAAATTTGAGCTTGAAAAATTAGGTAACACTGATTGTCCTCATAATGATATGAATCTAGCTGAAATGCAGGTATCTCAAGTGGTTATGGATTAAATAACTTCTGCCAAAGGGGATCATGTGGAACAAAGTGCTCTTTCAACCACTCATGAGGAAGGACAGATAGTTTAGGCATAAAAAAGTATTGTAAGTGATACCCCCTAGGTTAATTATCTAAAGAGGAAGAAAGGGGAAATCAACTTAGGTGAACAATAGTTTTCAAAGAAAATACTAAAGGATAGTAACGATGAGGATAAAAAACCCATCATATTCTAGAAATCCAATGAAGAATTATTAAAATAGTTGGAACATACATTGGAGAAAAATGAACCTAAGGATTCTGGAAATCATGTTGTATTAGTTGATAACAACATAATCACTGAGAATATTATAGAGGATAGAAGAAAGGATTTAATGTTAGTGTCTAGAGAAATTGAAGCCACAATGATATTGTGATGAAGGAAATGACTTCATATTTAGGGCCAACTTTCTTATCAAAGACTAAACTCGATAGCAATATGCTTCATTTAATTGTCTTACAACCATGAATAGATTTAAATGTGAAGTTACTTGGTTCTCGAGCTACTTTTATCAACATAAACTTGTATGAAATCAATGAAACCGATGTAGTCGATTAGCATAGGAAAACAAGCGAGGTAGTAGCTAAGATATTGTTATATGCTACAACTAATAATAAGAAGTATTAAAATATTATTTTCAGGGTACAAGTGCAACTCAATCATGCCAGGGTTGCAGTCAGGACTAGAATTAATTAGATAAAAGAACTTAAATATTCAAAAAATGAGGCATGCCAAAAGATGACTCAATAACCAAGAAAATCCTAGGAGATAGGGATAAAGAAATAGAAAATTTAAGGTTGAGTATGAAGAATCCAAATTATAATCAAACCAACCTAGCAGGAAATTTTCAACAAAGTGAAGAACAAGGCAAAAGGCTGCGAAAAAGGAAAATTTCATTGAAAATGAAAGAGTATCAATGTAAGGAATTTAAATATAAAATTGATAAATTAGTTGAGGAAGAAAATCAGAAAGAGAATCGATACTTGGAGGAAATGAAAAAATATGAAAAGACCCTTGGTGAAGCTTTGAAGGTAGATTCCCTTGGAAAGGTGGATATTGATAAATGTTAATCTTCCACTTGTTCTATGTCGTTACAATTACTTTATCCCAATTCTTAACTTCAATAAGCAATCAATTCAATCTTCCAATAAAAAATTACAGTTTTATATAGAACAATAAATGACAATGAAGAGTAACAGACTATCAAGAGCAATGACAAGAGACACCAATATTGGTTAAAGAATAGAGAAAAAACCCACAAAGGGGAAAACCCTTTCAAATTCTTCTTCTTATTATATTTTCATAAAATGTTGAGAAAAGAGTACAACAATATGATTTTAACAATGAGTAAAATTCAACCTTTGAATATCCAAATAGACAAACCAAATCCACCCAATGATAAGCCTCAAAATTCAACCTGGTCAGCTATCAAATTCTACAATTTTGTCCAAGTCAACAGTAGTGCAAGTGTGCCCTAACTAATCCACAAGTCAATGGTCAACTCTTCCAATCAGCTCGATTAACGCAACAATAAATTTGGCCTCAAATATTGTTCAAAGTGAACCCAAAAAAATCGATGAAGCTCAGTCAAAGGAGAGACAAATATGTGGTCAAAACTTCAGTTGTTTTGCGGTCAACGCGGGTCAAAGTCTATAGTCAATGCAAGTCAACATACCCAGAAATTCTTGGTCCTTGTGCCAATAAATGCGACCTTCCAAAATAGGTCAAAATACATTCAAATGAAGTAAAATGGAGCAAGCAAAAGTCTGGTCAACACTGGTCAAAATCTCCTTAACATAAGTAAAACTTAGTCAACAGAAAACAACCCTTCGTCCTTCGCACATGTGAGAGATACCTGCAATTTTGAGAGTTGTACGAACCAATCCAAGCAATAGAAAGAATATATGATGAGTTTATGTGATGCCAAATGAGGTTGGAGTGACATGTATTTATAAGTGTTGGAGGAGGGATAATTAGCCTCTTAGGATGACCTTGAATTTTGTGCTATAGTGGTTTTTCATATAAAAAATATATTTTCCTTAACTAAATTGAGTGCTTCTAGGGGAAATTTTGGGTGTCTCTAAATGAAGAATAATTTATAATGAAGGGAATTTATCCCTCTCATCTAGGAATACATTTCTCACTGCAAAGTATGTCCCATCACAAATGTCTCATCATCATGAAATCAAATTTATCTCTATTAAAATATGCTCATCTCTATACTTAATCTATTGAACACTCTCGAACCTAAAATAAGAATAATTTGACATCGTAGGGGAGCTCAAGTTGTAACCCTATATCTAATCAAAATAGGTGAGATCTATCTACCAGCAAGGATCACATCAATCTTGATGGCTAATCAACAAGCGAGATTAGACTTTCCATATAGGGAAGAGATCACACCCATCCTATCATCCTAGTGACAATTGGGCAAGATCCATCTACCGAAAAGGATCACATCCATCCCTTTGTCTAGTCAACAGGTGAGATCAACTTTCTATATAGGGCAGAGATAACAACCATCCCAATGTGTGTTGATATTTCCAATTTGACCCTTAAGATTCAAGTGGTAGAACACTTGCATCCTATATACTTGAGGGAGATCCACTTGCTATGAAAGGATCACACCTACTCAATTCTACCTGAGGGAAATCCACTTTTTATGCAAGGTTCATACCTACTTAAGTCATCTCAACCTATTGGCCAAATGGGGAGGCAATACCAACAAGCCCCACTTGTGGGTAGGATGCATACTAGGGTATATTATGTCTAACATGATAAGGGGAGATACCCATATTTTCATAAGTGACAATAGGTGAGATACACTTACCTCAGAGGGTAAGGATAAAATCCATCCAATTTTCCATAGATACCTCAACCCCGGGATCTCTCATGCTCATTTCCTCTCTCTGTGAGCTCAAACAGGAGGGTATAACATAGCTTAGTATTCTCGATCAACTGAGACCCTTACCAGGGAGGGTCACATCGATTAGTCCAAGCTTCTCTCTGAAGATCAAACATTCCCTTTTGGAAATTATTTGGTGAGTATGTCCACTTTCTAATTGTCTATCGACATGTGATGGAATGTTACAAATCATGTCTGTACCATGTCATGAATGTTGTGGTACCTGATCTTAATGTGCTTAGAATTTTCATGAAATATGGGATTCTATGCCAATCAGATCCCACTCTTGTTATCACAATATATTAGCGTAGTATCCTATACCTGGTCAAATAGCTTTCCAAACAACTTTCTCAACCAAATTTCCTCACATTTAACCATCCTAGCAACAATCTATTCTTCCTCGGCTGTCCTTAAATATACAGACTTATGTTTCTTACTCATACAAGATATCATAGAAGATATGAAGCTAAAATAGCACCTTGATGTGCTCTCCCCATCAATAACATTTCAAGCCCAGTCACCATTATTATATCCATGCAATTGTACATCTCCAGCAAAGTATCTGTTAGGTCCCTATATCACTAGTGTAGTCCCTTCTTATTGTTAGTGTAGCCCCAGTATTGTTATTTTTGTAACCCTGTAGTCCCCATATTGTTATTATTGTGCCCCATAAAATTTCACAATTGTTTTTGTTGTGCCCTTAAATTATTTTTGTTAGGTTGGCTAGGATTATATTGTAACCCCATGGACTCCTATATATAGAAAGGACATTTTTTCATTTGAATCATCCAAGGACTATTCATTTATGTAATTTAAAGGAGGCTTCCCCCTTGAAGAGGCTAATTTATAAGTCGTTTATATCTTTTTTCTTCTATTTTGGATTTGGTTTCATAACATTTGGTATCAGAGCTTTGGATTCTAGGGTTTTGTTACTTCAAACAAGTCATCGTGGTATTTTCGTTATAATTTTTTTTCTATGAACATTTAGAAGCTTAAAAAAAAACCCATTTGCGATGAAATCCTGAGGAACTTTATGTAAAACTTTCAAATCTTGGTTTGCAATATTTTTAGAGATATGATATGTGGAAGTTAGGCTTTTTGTAGGCTCCTGAATTTCATCTCAAAGAGGTGACCTTTGGAAAATCGCCATAACTCTCTCTCTGAGCATCGGATTGGAATTATGTAAAAAATGGCCGAAAGTAAATAGACTTTAGCTTCTTTTGTATCGAGTTTGGAGCCGAAGGAGAAAATATTTACACGTGGAATATTGTACAAGTTTGCTTTACTGGACTAGTCCATAATTAGGTCATTGCAGGAGATTGGGCATAACTTTGTCTTGAAGAATCCAAATCTGGTTAGACCTATGGCATTGGAAAGAAAATTCAAAGGGCTAATGAAGGACCAAAGATAAAATCTTTGGGATTCAAAATTAAAGAGATACATCAGTTTCAATATCGAGCTCCTCAAGAGAAAGAAAAGGGTGTGTATTGTTTTTAAAATCATATAAGTCTTGTTTGAAAAAATAGTTTGAAGTGATACCAAGGGCATATTGAAGCATAGATATCAGTATTGGGTTGTAAAATGGCCCCTAAAAGGAATTCAACACCCATTAAGCCCTCATAAGGCTCTACTATGACTCATGAAGAGGAAGAAGTGCAACATGATATATCAAAATTACAAGACCAAGTGCAACAAATTTCGCTCTCGCAAAGAGCAACAAAAATGAATTGGAAGCTAAGATGGATGGTTTGAATAAAGGAGTGGAAGCTAATATGGATGTTTTGAAGAAAGGCGTGGAAGCTAAGATGGATGGTTTGAATAATGGCATGGAAGCTAAGATGGATTGCATCTATGAAAAAATGAAAGGCAACATGGAAGACATGAAGAATGATCTAAAAGGAGACATGGAACGTTTGAAGGAAGGTTTGAAAAAATTGATACAATAAATGATTCATAATGATGAAAAGTTAGTAGAGAAAACTCATGATGATAAAAAAATAAATTTTAATTGTGATTTCATAAACTCTAATGTTGGATTGAATACCCACCATATTCCAAAGATCGATATGAAGAAGTTTGTTGGCAAGGATCCCATAACATGGATACTATAGATGGAGTAATATTTTGATCTACATAATGTGAAAAACACATAAAAGTTACACATTGAAACTTTATATTTAGAAAAAAATACATTTGTATGGTATCGATGGCTTTGGTCTCCTAAAAAAATTGTCACTTGGTCAATTTTTACAGAGGAAATGATAGCATGTTATGAGGATACAAAGAGAAACACCTTCTTTAGCCAATTGATAAATCTCAAACAAAATGGTTCAATGGTGGAGCACATTGAGGACTTCCAAAAATTGAATATAAGGGTAACTGATATTCCAGAGGAACACCAGATTGATGTCTTCATAGGGACCTGAAAGGATAACATCCAACTTGAGGTTTGGCCTTTGGGAACCTGATTCATTGGAGAAGGCATTCAGGTTGGCAAGAAAAATTGAAAGTTTATAATGGATACAAGGAAGCCCACCACTCACATCTATAAATATGGAAGTTTTGTTACTCCTAGACTTCCACAACCTTCAAGGTTGACACCACAACAATTGGAATAAAAAATAGGAAAAGGGCTTTGCTACAGTTGTGATAGAAAATACACTAAAGGACATAAGTATGCTGAGAAGAAATTATTTTACATAGATTGTGAAGAGGAGGAAAAAAATGAACAAGAAAATTCAAAAGAAGAGGATATGCACCAAGGACCAACCCTAGAGGAAGAAGAAATGAGTCTGACCATATCTTGTTATGTATTAGCAGGAATTACCACTCCTCAAACTCTCAAGATAGAAGGACATATCAAGAAGAAAAATGTAATAGTGTTGTTTGATTCAGGTAGTACCCACAATTTTATTCATTTTAAGGTAGCCAAGGAGTTTAATTTATTCCTATACCCAGCACCAGAGTGTCAAGTGCTTACCTCTAGCTAAATGGTCGTATAACACTTCCTTCGATACTCTAGCAAAAATGACCCCATTTATGGCACTTTATGGATATCATCCACCATCCATCACATCATCTTTAAGATAAAAGTATAAGGTTCAAGTAGTGGAAGATCACATCGAGCATCAACAATAATCTCTCCAACTCTTAAAGGATAACCTAAATTTGGCACAAAATCGAATGAAACAATATGTAAATTAACATCGCAGTGAGAGAAGTTTTGATATAGGATACTGGGTATTTTTACGGCTACAACCATACAAAAAAAATGTCTCTCGAGCAAGCTAAGAAGGATAATAAATTAGCGCCAAATTACTATGGTACTTACAAGGTGTTGTTACACTGAAAATTGTCATCCTGACATTTTTCTATGTGTATGAGCTCATTATTACTCATACTTCTCCCTTTGCAAGTCTAACATATCAGTTCCTCATGTCAAGCCTTGAAAACCATAGAAATGTTCCTAAAAATCTCCTAAACTTTGGTGTCGCACTTTCTCTCTATCTTGCATGTGGTCCTGCACCTAATGTTCAGCTCTCTTGCGTACCTTAACGCACTTTATCTGTGTTAAAAGTGCGGACCCCTGTAAGATCAAAAAGGCGCAAGTAAATTCCAAAAATCTCAATAAAAGTGAATTCTAGAAGCTTCCAGAAAATATCTTGTGGTGATAGAACCGCTCTTATGAGGTGCATGTATCCCTTACCTTATGGAGCTAACCCCTTGATGTGAGGAGCTTATCCCTTTGAAAGAGGATTCTATCCCTTCATAGTTGTAATAGAAAACCTCCTCTTTTCCACTATAAAAAGAGGCATTAGGTAGCCTCAAAGGGAGTTCAAGCTTTAGAATATTTGAAGTTAAGTGTTGTTGAGATTCAGACTCAGTTAACTAAGACTTTTGTGAGGAGAGATTACATACCTCTTTTCGTCTTGGTTGGAGGAGTGCAGAGCTTGTCAAAGTAGAGGAGACTCCTGCTTCGGACCCCGGGAAGACCTGTGCAACATCAAGGCTCAGGTTGTAAGGTTTTCCTTCTTTTGAAATTAATACAAATATACTCATTTTTCTCAATAAGCTTTCAGTTGATGGTTTATTTCATAGATTCCTTGATCACTATGATAAGCATGGTTTATGATGATTTCTATACAGGTGATATGTAATATTTTGCTTGTTTGTGACTGCAAGTTTACGAGGAAAATTCCTTCAAGCGCAAGAGGGAGAACAACTACTTCAAACAAGCGCTGGACATATGGTAAGTCTTTTACACCTCTATAGAGCTTTTTGTAAATCATATATGCTTAGAGAAACATTAGTTTATTTGGTTGTTTGTTGCTAGATACTTTTAGTACTAGGGAGATCGGTCTTGTCCGCAAGACGGATTAATCCACACAACAAATTGGTGACTCCACTGGGGAAAGAAATTGTTTTTTTTTTGTTCTCTTTTATTTTGATTTGAGGAAACATTTTTCCTAGTTTTTGATTGATAGACATCTGCCTCGGTAGCTTATTTTTTCTCTGTTTTTGAAAATTTTGAGATCTTTTATGTTTTTCTCTAGTTTTTCCCGGGACCGCACTTTGCCTTCTTTTCATAGTGCGAGCAGTTTCGCATATTTGCTTGAGTAAACAGTGTGGTACCGCACCTGTTACTTCTGCAAGCCTGCGGACCCTGTTAAAATTTTGAAAAACTTTAGATTTCTTTCTTTAGTTTATATTTATTTTTTATTTAGAATTTTTGGTTTCTTCCCAGATTGATGATTGTTTCTGTCAAAAGCTTTCTGTGAATGAATCTTAGCAGTATTGGTGTTTTGATGATTTTCTAGAAGTTTTGCGTTTTGGATTGTTTTTCACTTGGTCTTTGTAGCGATTTGAAGCATTGACTATTTGAAGTACCTGACATTACATTGGTCTTTTGTTTTTGTTGAATCTCACTTGATTGTAAAATCATCCTTTATTGAGAAATAGAGCTACCTGTTTCTTTGCAAATCTTCAAAAAGAAACTTTGTTATTGGTTTTTTTAATTTCATTTTTTATAAAAACATATTTGAGTGTTTTTGATCTGTTTGTTATTCTGAACGAATAGATCCTTAGTTTGCTGAATAACTAAGTAAAACATTCTTCAAAAAAAAATCTTAAAGATTTTATTTGATTAGATTATTAAAACTTGTAGATCTCAGAATTAGTTTTATAGTTTTGAGTGCCTTTAAAAAAAAAAATTGTAGATTTCTTTTGAAGGAAACTTGTTTTGTAGCTTCAAGTTTTTGAAAGTGAAAGGATTTTCTTAGGAGCTTTGATAATTTGTTCCATTTTGAGTTATTGTTGGAAAGACAAAAATATTTTCTTTCAATTGTTCTTTACGTTTAAATAAGGAATTGTTTATTAAAAGAATTGCATTCTCCAACTCTTTCTTAATTAGAATTTCATTGAAAGGAAACGATCTGATTATCATTTTTAGGTGCATTTTTAGTGTTTTTGGAAGTCGAGTCTTCACACCATCAGAGTTTCATCTCCGCACCCATTGAATTAAGAAACAACTCTTAAAAGTAACGCTTAATTAAAATTCATCTAGCAATCTTTTTATTTTATAGGGCTCTTATCACCAACATAGCTTAGGCTAGTATCTTGGAGTAGGGAGTAATTAACTCTCCAAGGTAGAAAAACAAACAAGTAGACAAATCTTGCAGTAGGAAATAAATCCAATTGTAATTTGTATAATCTGGTAAGCTCCTCTTAAAGAAGTCAATCACGAGATCATATCCGAACCTTTGAGACAATCAATTCTGTTTCATTGGGGAATATAGAAGATTTTGCATGCATTACAAACGGAAAACCTCAGATTAACCATTGTCGAGGAGCCTGGGGTCACTTGTCGGTAAACCTCGGATTAACCATGTCGAGGAACCTTCAAGGGGATTTAGCTTTGTTACTCTGCCCTTGCGCGTGGGATCGGATCGTAGACTGTTCCCCCAGTTATATTTGTTATTGTTGGTAACCTTAGTGTCCACAAACTTAAGATTATTTCCTAAGGTGATGGTGAAAGAAAGATCTCACTGTACCTGGAGCAGACGTCGACTAGACTCACTTGGACTCTCTGGGGGGTTCTCTTCACATGAGATGGTTTTGTGAGGAAACTTGTGCCAGTCTGTTTCATTAAGCAAGTTTTCGGGGTAACTGTTCCAACCGCCCCTTCTGTATTGAATTTCTACTAAGTTGGATTTCATCACCAACTAGTGTTTTTAGTACTGGAAGTTACTGTTTGTGTGTGGTTTGAACTCTTAGATTTTTAAGCATGTGATTCAATTGTTTGTTTCTTTAGAGACTTTAGGTGTTTTCATCGAAATTTTCTTTGTTTGCGTGTGATTAGTTAAATATTTAATCATGGCGGAATTTTCGAGACAATCCCGGAAACTACAAGGGAAACCCCCTAAATATACACTAAGTCAGCTTGAAGGGCTTCGTGCTTTGGTATCATCTAGTAGCGATAGGATTAAATCAAGGGAAGTTGGAACTTCATCGGTTCATCCTAATTATCAAACACCCATAACAGAACACATTCAAGAGCTGATTTCAGTTTTTGAAGTTACTGGTAGTATTTCTCCTTCCAGTGAATTAGCTGACGAACCTTAAATCTCTAAACCTGAAACTAAATCTTCTATTTTGGAAACGTCCTCAGGATTTATTACGCCAACTTCTAGCAATCCTGGTTCACCTAGGGTAAGAAATATCATCACTGACGATCTTCCATTTGGACTAATATCTATTGAAGAACTTACTAATCTAGACGAAGAGATATATCTTCCCGAATCCCCTCAGTCTTTAATCTTAGGGAACGTGAATCAATTTTCTACAGCCCCATTCGAACTACTGATTGGTATTTGTCCTTAACGAATTTTTTAGAGAATCCGGGTCTTGCTTTTTCTCCACCTCGAGTTCTATTTCATCCAACACCCAGAGGTTACTATCCGTCATCCATTATGGAAGGAGAGTCATCCATTATGGCAGGAGAGTCATCCATGTTTTCCCAGACACTAGAAGCATTTTTACATGGTGGTCCTTCTGTTCCTTCAGGATATCAGGCTCTGTCTGGTACTTTCTCGGGGGGCAGCTCCTCAACCAATTGAAAGTGTGTTATCATCTGGTTTAAGTGGAATTAAAACTGAAACGTCCAACGCGGAGAAAATCTTTATGATGTCCAGTAATATTCTGAATCCGCAACCTCAAGGCAGTCAGTTACCACCTGGAGGGAAATCTCAGGGAAATCAGTTACCGCCTGGGGGGCAACCTCAAGGTAGTCAGTTACCGCCTGGGGGGCAACCTCCAGGAAGTCATTTACCACCTGGGAGTCAACCTCAAGGTAGATTTTTCCCAGGACAAACTGTGGAATCATATTATTTGGGGGACAACCCCAAGGACAGTACATACCTCAAGGATATCAACCTTCAGGACAGTACATACCCCAGGGTCAACCCCAAGCTCAATATGCTCCTCAGGGTCCTTATCAACCCCAGCTTCAGTACGCGCCTCAGGGTTATCAACCTCAAGGTTAGTACCCAATTCAAGGTTACCAATAGCCTTCTGGTCAGTCATCTATTGAAGGAGCCAGAAATTTACCACTTACTTATCAGCCCTACGTTCAACTAGGTTATGGTCCTTACGTTCAACCTTCTGCGGGACAATACCCCAGAATGAATATGGTGTGGGATCCATCCCAGTATCAATAGCCTATGCAACCTAATGTGAAGTTGCCTTTTCAACCTGGATAGCCTTTGGTTTCTGGTCCAACCCAGCAACCTGTCCAACCTACTATTCAAACTCCTGCACCTAGTTCTGTTTAGCAATCTACGCCTAGTACACCTCAGACTCCGCCTCAAACTGCTGCAACGTCTGTTCAACCTGTAACACCTGTTTCTGGAGTATCTGTAGCTCTGAGTTCGTTTATCCCTGCATCCGTGCAAATCCCTCAAGTCTCTGTACCCCAGTCAGGACCTTCAGTTCAGACTTTGGTTCAGATGCCCGCAAGACAAGCCGGTACAAGTACAGTTGTCACAAGTCAACTGCAATTCTTGTATCAACCGTACCAGGGATATTCTCAATTCGGTCCCGGTTCACAAAATCCAAGTTATCAGTATCAACCGTACCTTGGCTATACTTATCAGCAGCCTCAACAACCCCAGTTTGGTTCGGTTAATCCTGGTTTTCTGGGAGGTTATACAATTCCTAATGCAAATCTGATTCCAAGTTATCCTGGGTATCCACCTCCTGGAACTGCTTTGGCTACTCAAGGTTTTCGTGACCCTAACCGTCAGTTACCATTTATTGCAACTTTGGATTTACCTAATTTGACGCGTCTTACGAATGATCTGATTTTCTATTATCCGTACTGGCCGCCAATGCCGCATAAGTTGCCCAGTGATATACCAAAATTTGAAGGTAAGTCAGGAGAGGATCCATCAAATCATGTCATGAATTATCACCTCTGGTCTTGCTGCCAAATTGTACATTGAGTTACCATGAGGCTCGTTTAATAATTTCAGTCAGTTAGCAACTGCCTTCTTGACTCATTTTCAGTTGCCTGTTAGATACGACAATGGCATGGAATTATTAACTTCACTAAAACAATCTACGTCTACATATATTTCTGATCATATTCATGAATGGCGACGTAGAAGGCGTTTGGTGAAAGTTTACATTCCGGATCAAATTTTAGCGGAATGGTTTGTTAAATCATTGTTTCCCAAGATCACTGAAGATGTAGCTAAGGTTGGTGTTGTTACTGAAGAGCAAGTAATTGCTCAAGCTCAGTACCTTGACCTCATTTATACGCAGTCAGGTACAGTACACGAAAAAATCCCCGACCTTCCAAAACAAGGTCAAATAGTTGTTGCTCCTTCAGGGTCTCATGCCGCTGATGGTGTGATTGGTACAATCAATACTAAAAGTAAGAACAAATCTTCAAAGAATTCTTCTCCTATTATAACTTTACCAAATTCCTCGGAAGGAGAATCTTCCCCCGAAATTTCTGTCGACATTCATGTCGTAGAGACATCTACGGAAAAATCTAAATCCGGTGGTAAAAATAAAGGGAAGAATAAAAACAAAAAGAATTCAAAAGAGAAAACTGATAAAAATGAATCCAATGATGAAAAGTGCAAACCTCACTATCATTGTTACATTTGTGACGAGGATCATTTTACTAAGGAATGCCCACATCGAGCAGAGGTTGCAAAATTCGTTAAAGGTTCACAACAACCTGCTGTCTTGAAGGATCCTTTTCCGACTCAAGATAGCAAGATGGTTGGTTATACCTTGACTACTTCAGAAGAGCCAATTTTAATGATGTCTCATGTAAGGATTGCGACGCGATTGCAAGATTACGGTACTAAGAATCCTATTGATGCTAAAGAAGAAGAATCTTCTAATGCAAATACATCAACTACAGCTCCTCCTATTTCTGGTCCACTACATATCGAGAAACAAAATCTAGACTTAATAATCAAACCGCCTGCTAAAGGTGTTCTTTGTAAATCAGCTTTCAATCCACATGCGAGAGCTGCTCAGAATTACAACATTGTTGAAGACTTAGCTATTTCCCCTTCAGCAATGTCAGCTTTGGAAGTGATGCAATCATGCCCAGCACAGCGTAAGTTGCTTTTGTCTGCCATAGGAGCTGTAGATATTCAGGATTCTAACCTTATAATCTTCGATTTAGAAAATAGTACACCTCGCCTACCTCACCAAATGGCTTTCCAAATTCCGGTGTTAGTCAAAAACAGACTGATCTTTCGGACTGTGATTGATTAGGGATCTTCAACATGTATTATGTCAATTCAGTGTTGGAAATCGCTTGGTTCTCCTACACTCAGCCAATCTCCGACGATTCTTAAGGCTTTTGATGGTCGAGGTTTCCACCCTTTTGGTATTTTTTAGGATTTACCCATAGGGGTCAAAGGTAAAATTGTAAATCTAGATGTCGAAGTGGTTGATGCCCCTCTAGATTACAACCTTCTTCTGGGTTGCAGTTGGTCTTATGCTATGACTGTTGTTGTTTCTTCAGTCTTTCGACTCATAAAATTTCCATATCAAGGAAGGATTGTTACAATAGATCAGTTAACTTATTTTTCTTCCGACCTAGCCACTACAGAAACAATCCAGCACATTGGTAAAGCGGCTATCCCTTATAAGGATGTTGGAGTAGGTTTGATTAAAGATTCTGGTTTACTAGGAACTTTTTCCTTTCCTCCTCCTAATGTATCACCTCCTACCGCAACTATTCACATGATTTCGTCAGACACTGTTATGTTTGATGATCCTTGGATCGTACCTTCCGACTCCGAGTTAGATTCAATTGATGGCATGATGCCTTTGAGTCCATTTGAAATTGTGTATCAGGATGTACAATGACTTTCCGACCCCTCTTAAACTAAAATTGATCCAATGAATGGGATCCATGAGGAATCACTTTCTATATCTAGTTCAGCCACAACGACATTTCCTGATCTTGTTCATACTGATGAGCAGATTCGTGAATTTTTGTCCGTTGATGATTTACCATGGGAAGATCTACATCACCGATCTTCGTTTTTACTTGAACTCGATCATTTTGAAGATGATTTCGCTTCAATTTTTACTGTTGAATATGTCAAAGAACCCCAGAATCCATTGCGAAATCATGATTCTGAGTTAAATTTGGAAAATATTTCTTGAACGGTTCCAATTGACATTTCAGTAAAACCAGGAATAATTGAAAACATTCATATAGGTGCTTGTTGTACTGAATATGAAATTCATACTTATAAAGCCCTATTTCAAGAATTTCGTGATGTTTTTGCCTGGTCCTATGAAGAAATGCCAAGAATTGATCCGTCAATTGTCATACATGAAATCAAGACTTACCTGGATGCCAAACCTGTTTGTCAACGTCTACGTCAAATGCATCCTAGAAAAGTTGTTGCTGTCAAAGCAGAAGTTGAAAATTTACTTAGAGCAGGTTTCATTTATCCAATTCCCTTAATGGATTGGGTATCGAATATTGTTCCTGTGACTAAAAAACAAGGAACGATACGAGTATGTATCGATTATAGGGATATTAATCGGACTTGTCCTAAAGACAATTATCCAACTCCCTATATCGATCAAATAATCGATGATTGTGCCGGCAATGAAATGTTTTCCTTTATGGATGGCTTTTCCGAGTATAATCAAATAAACATACTCCCTGCTAATCAGCCAAAAACAACTTTTATTTGTCCGTGGGGGACGTTTGCTTATTGCAAACTACCCTTTGGATTGAAGAATGATGGACCAACTTTTCAAAGGGCAATGTCTTATGCTTTTCATGACATTAAGCACATTGTGCAGTCGTATCTCGATGATTTACCTGCTCATTCATCGCGCAAGGCTGATCATCTCACTCACTTGCGAGCTATCTTTATGAGGTGTCGGCATTATCGAATTAGGTTGAATCCACACAAATGTGTTTTTTGTGTAGAGTCAGGTCATTTACTGGGATTTGTTGTTTCGAAATCAGGCATTCACGTCGATCCGTCGAAGGTTGAAGCTATTCTTAAGTTACCTCCTCCTTCGACTTTACGCCAACTCCAAAGTTTGCAGGGGAAAGCAAACTTTTTACGTCGGTTCATTCCTAACTATGCCGAGCTTACAAAGGGTTTTACCCGGTTGCTGAAACAAAACATTCCATTATTTTGGGATGAGATCGCTGATCTATCTTTTGATGCACTTAAACACGCGTTGACCCATGCACCGTTATTGCATACTCCCAACTACAACCAGGATTACATTTTGTACCTCGTTGCTTCTCATTCCACCATTGGGATGGTTTTAGTTCAGGAAGACAAATATAACACTGAACATGTGATTTACTACCTTAGTTGGAATCTGCATCCAACCGAGATCAAATACACACATGTGGAGAAATTGGCATTGGCAGTTGTCCAAGCTGTCCAAAGATTTAGACACTACATCTTTTTGCGTAAAACCACAGTAATTTCTGATTGCAACCCTATGATGTACATTTTAACCAAACAATTGCTAGGGGGAAAGTATTCCAAATGGATAGTCATCCTGCAGGAATTTGACTTGGAGTTTGAGAAATCCAGGGCAAAGAAATATTTTGTATTTGCGGAACTGATTTGTGATTTCCCCAATACTGATACTGAAACTGTGGCAGAAAAGCCCATTGCAGACGAATCTTTGTTTTTTATCAGTACTCTCGATCCATGGTATGGAGATATTATTGTTTATCTCCAAACCCAATATTTTCAGCCTGAAATCTCACGATCTCAGCGACAAAAAATACGCTTCCAATCCCAACAGTATAATATTATTGGTGATACATTCTATCGTCGTGGAGTGGATTCTGTTTTCTGACGTTGTCTTATTCATGAAGAAGCTGAAAAGGTTTTAAATGATTGCCATTCTGGAGCATGTGGTAGTCATATGTCTGGGTATGCCACAACCCAAAATATATTGCGTGTTGGTTATTTCTGGCCATCGTTATTCAAATATTGTATTTATGTAGTCCCGAAATGCCACAATTGTCAACTTTTTGATCGTAAGATGCACGCGCCACCCGCTCCTCTTCATCCCATAATTTTTGTTGGTCCTTTCGCGAAATGGGGTATCGACTTTATTACATGTAACCCTCACTCCGTATTATCCGCAAGCCAACGGTCTGGTTGAAGCCATAAATAAATTTTTAGTAACCATGATTAAACGAATTATTGGTATTCACAAAACAAATTGGCATTCCATGTTATTTTCAGCACTTTGGGCGTATCGAACCTCAGTAAAAACATCAACTGATTTCACTCTCTTTCAACTCGTTTACGGTTTGGAAGTTGTGTTGCCAATTGAATGCGAAATTCCGTCACTAAAATTAGCCATAGAATTACTCCCAGCTACGTCTGAGGAGGAGAAGCATTTCTTGTACTTGGCTCAACTGGATGAGAATCGACGAAATGTTGCAATAGAAAACGAGGCTCATGTTAAACGAATAAAAGCTCAGTATGATAGAAGTGTTACACCTCGAAATTTTTCAGAAGGAGACCTAGTCTTAGTTTATGATCAAGCCAACGATAAGCTAGGAGCTAGGAAATTCGTGCCTATGTGGCATGGTCCTTTCATTGTTAAGCGAAAGCTAGCAAAAGGGGCCTATGAGTTGATATATTTTGATGGTGTCCCTTTAGATAAACCCAGAAATGGACTTTATCTGAAGCGATACTATGCTTAAACTTGGTATGGAGATTTTTTATTAGATTAGATTTCTTTACTGCTGGTGTGTCTTAGATTAGAAAAGCGTGCCTAGTTTAGAAGTGTGTTTTTATCACTATTCCGACTTATCTGAGTTTTAATCCTGATATTGCAGATGTCGACATCTCTTCAAACCTACATTGGTTTTGCTGATGGTGCTTGTCGTAGTACACAGAATATTTCTTCCGCAGCTTGGGTTATCTATTCACCCTCTGACAAGTTAGTATCCATGCATGGGGTAAGCCTTGGTCAAACAACGAATAACATTGCTGAGTATAGTGCAGTGATTGAGTTATTATCTGAATCCATATCATTTGGAATTCGAAGTTTGATTGTTAGGTTGGATTCTGAACTTGTTGTATTACATCTTAATAGGGTTTATGCCATTAGAAATCCAGTGTTATTACGGTTATTTTTAAGAGTTCGTCTCTTGGAACGTGAATTTGATTACATTGAATATCAACATATTCCAAGACATTTAAATACATTAGCAGACGCAGTTGCTTCTAGTATGATAAATCGACATTTGCAATGATCAAAACAGTAAAACAAACAACATCCATAATATGTACACAGATAGCTGGTAAATAGTGATATATCATAGTATAGAAGTGTTTTCAAAAAATATACATCGTCTTCGATCATAGGTTGGAAACACCTTATAATCGGCAAAATGATAACACAAAAGTCAAAAATATGAGTCTACAACACGATCATCCCATCACTGATGGTGATCACGATAAGAAACCACTGCCCAGGCCACCCTACACAGGAACCTCCTAAAAGGTCCTGGAACACCAATCACGTATCTCTGCAATCTGAGTGGGATCTCATCTATGTCCGTCTCTGGAATATCTAGAGTTAGACGCTCTAGATGATGCTCTAAATCAGACAATATTTCTGCTGATTGGCCTACTGGGGCTGGTGCGGCTGCAACTAGTTGTCTTCTGTCATAAGGCTGGAGATGGGCTGGTCGCCGTGGGCCCACATCTGCATTCAAAAAACTTTTGGTTATTAATTGTCAAGACGATAAAAAATAAAAATAAAAATAAAAAATAGAATTTAGAACTTGTTGGAAATGATTTTACCTGATTCATCCCACTGTTTCGCTGCTGGGAGAGTCATCTCCTGGTCGTCGCGGAAATCTATCCCAGCGTATGGAAAGTCCTTGATGACAAAAATTTGGCGGTCCAGCCAACGAAAATATGAAGGAGGAAATTGAACAATCTCAGCGCCCTCAATACCGTGACGGGCCATCAATGCAACCCAACGAACCATCCTAGGTTCTCGGGGTCGACCAACATCAACAGGAATACTCTGCGGAGTTAGCATGGGTACCCTCTATAGAGAAAAAGTGACCACGATGGATCCATATCCAAAGTTATTTAGTTTTCCATTTTTTCGCTCTAGTTAGTTGGCCTTTTACATTGGCCAACACAGCTTCGCACCAGTTGAAAATGGTGCCCCGAAAATAGTCCACAGCAATGCGCATCTGGGAACCAGTAGCTACATGCAGTGTTGCACTCCCACACAGTCTGGTAACAGTAAACGCAATAACTTTCAGTTCGGGACGGATGATAGTTTTTATATCAATCCGTTTGTCCCTGGGGTCTGCCTCATTATTACAGAACTCTTGTCGAAGACTAGCGACAATTTGGTCATATGGCCTAGTCCCAAACAAGGAAAGTTGTTTGCCCCTCTTGGAAAAACCAGTCAGAAAATAAATATCCTCCAGCTCAATTTCGAGCCGGTGGCCGCCGATAATGAAACACTGATCCTGCACGTTCCACCTATTTACCAGCCATGTCAGGAGGTCTACCTGTGCCCTCATGCCCTGAATGGCCCATAATTTATACAAACTGCATGCTCTTAATGCCTGCATTGTGGGCAAATGGAGCATCGCGGCGTCATCCACATCCTCATGCTCACGTTCTCTCCAAATCAACATCTTGTTGATCCTACAATGCATAAAAAGATATGTTAGAACAATCTAATTTGAAATTTTTTGGGCGCCAAATGAGAAATTTGATTTTGAAATTTAAAAACGTAGGGACCGCACTTTCCCTTTGTACACAATGTGTAGGAACGCATGCGCTCTGTAGGAAGAGTGCAGACCCACGACTTTTTTCTACATAGGAAAAAGTTGAGGTCCGCAGGTCCCATGTGTGGCACCTGCGGACCTCCGCGGGCGATTTCTTAAACTACTTTTATCCCTTAAAAATAAAATCTAAAGCCTAAAAATGAATTGTAAATGGATGAAATGCAAGATTAAGAGGTTGTGGATTACCTGGGGCTGACGGTTCTCGATTTCGTCGGACGGATTTTCCGGAATCTTCACAGGGAATTTTTTACCCAAAAGCTTCTACTTTTCACTCTGAACTTGAACGGTAAAAATGAAGTTGAAAAAGTCATTTTTATAAGTTTTTTCGAATAGATGAATTTTTAATTTATTTATTTTTCAATTTAAAAAGGATATTTTGAAAGCATTTTTACTTATCTTAAACAGGTATGTGTAATGTTTCAAGTTTTTGTGCAGAAATTGGATTTTTCAGGAGAATTGATCATTTTTCAACAAAGAGCATACTTTTATCACTTTTTCGGACTCTTTCAAAAATTTACGAAAAAGAGAAACATTGGAGTTCTCTTTTAAGCCCTTTTCAGACTCTCTAAACATGAAAATATTTTCGAGCACTTGATTATTCGAACTCGTTAAAGTAAATGAATGATCGTCCCTTCAGTATAATTTTACCCCTTTTACGGACTGAAATGGACTATTTACGAAAAAGGTATACGTTGACTAATTACGGTCAATAGAGTTCTCTCCCGCATTATTTTATCCTTTTTCGGGCCCGAGAGACTAAATTTATGAAAAAGTACACCCATGGAGTTTCCTTAAGTTTTTCTTCTGACTCCCTAAAATTGAAAACCACCGAGTTTCTCCTATACTGGACTCGTTAAAACTTAACAGTAAAGGACCTGTTCAATTTCAAACAGGAACGAACCACTCCTTCTTAGGGTTCAAATTTTAAACTAAGTTGGACTCATCCGAAGGATGAGCTTATAAACAAGAAAATGTTATCCTCCTCAAGCTTGTCAAAAATAAAGAGGTACTTGCCAGAAATGGTGGGGGAAAAGAGAGAAAAATGACTTGTTTGTTGTATTTTGAATTTTCGAAAATCCAGTTAACCACTCTTAAACACGACACTTTCATTCACCTGGGTTGGGAAATCCTTTGCCTAACAGTTAATCAAACCTCATTTGAAAGTCTTCATCCGGTTTCTGGGTATTAGCTTTGGGTCAATTGTCACCAAGCCATCGCAGTGTCATTATGTGTTCAAGAGGACAGTTCAAATAAACCATTCATCTGCAAAATATCTATCATCCATTTTGACCATCCCTGAGTCAGTTCTTGCCAATATATTTTCAAAACTTGATCTATGATTTCGTGTTGTGGGCTTGCCTACAACAGATCACTTTCTATCGACGACAGCTCATTATCTAGGAAGTTGATCCAAAAATCGTCAGTACCTTGAAATCTGCATGCCTCAATGGCAGGTTTCTCGCCTTCGAAGACAGGTTGCATCATTGACCTTCGATCAAATGATTCCGTGACATGTTCGACTTCACATCATTCATTCACATTTCACGGATTATACTGGGTACTTTGAGAGCCATTGACATTACTAGTGGTTACTCTCACACTTGTTAACAGTTTACATCATTGACTGGTAATCAAGTGGTTTCTACCATGTTCGACTTCGACACATTCATTCGCATGGATAGAATCATACTTGTTCGAGATGCGGAAATCAAGACCCTGGATCTAGTTTCCACCATCCAGGCTGCGAGGAATTTTGTTATCATTTATACAGTGGACTATTTATAAATAGATGGTTGCGTCAATACTATGTCTACACATGTCTATACTGTTATGTACTCAAAATCATTCCTGTATCGAAACAGTTTGAATTAATTTCTAGTTAGTTTTGATCTGAGTATGGGAATTCCTACCTCAGCGATAATATATATATATATTGCATTGAATGTTCTTACAATTTCTGATTGGGGTGTCCACAGGATGATCCTTGAAATGATAAAGTATTGCACTCTTCATATATGACAGACTTCAGCGTCATCTATTCCAGACTTTGCACTTTAGGGGGCAATCTGTTACACTGAAAATTGTCATCCTGACATTCTACTATGTGTATGAGCTCATTATTACTCATACTTCTCCCTTTGCAAGTCTAACATATCAGTTCCTCATGTCAAGCCTTGAACATCAGAGAAATTTTCCTAAAAATCTCCTAAACTTTGGTGTCGCATTTTCTCTCTATCTTGCCTATGGTCCCGCACCTAATGTTCAGCTCTCTTGCGTACCTCAACGCACTTTATCTATGTTAAAGGTGCGGACCCCTGTAATATAAAAAAGCCACAAGTAAATTCCAAAAATCTCAATAAAAGTGAATTCTAGAAGCTTCCAGAAAATATCTTGCGGTGATAGAACCGCTCTTATGAGGTGCATGTATCCCTTACCTTATGGAGCTAACCCCTTGATGTGAGGAGCTTATCCCTTTGAAGGAGGATTCTATCCCTTCATAGTTGGAATAGAAAACCTCCTCTTTTCCACTATAAAAAGAGGCATTGGGTAGCCTCAAAGGGAGTTCAAGCTTTAGAATATTTGAAGTTAAGTGCTGTTGATATTCAGACTCAGTTAACTAAGACTTTTGTGAGGAGAGATTACATACCTATTTTCGTCTTGGTTGGAGGAGTGCAGAGCTTATCAAAGTAGAGGAGACTCCTGCTTCGGACTCCGGGAAGACCTGTGCAACATCAAGGCTCGGGCTGTAAGGTTTTCCTTCTTTTGAAATTAATACAAATATACTCATTTTTCTCAATAAGCTTTCAGTTGATGGTTTATTTCATAGATTCCTTGATCACTATGATAAGCATGGTTTATGATGATTTCTATACAGGTGCTATGTAATATTTTGCTTGTTTTTGACTGTAGGTTTACGAGGAAAATTCCTTCAAGCGCGCGAGGGACAACAACGACTTCAAACAAGCGCTGGACATACGGTAAGTCTTTTACACCTCTATAGAGATTTTTGTAAATCATATATGCTTAGAGAAAGATTAGTTTATTTGGCTGTTTGTTGCTAGATACTTTTAGTACTAGGGAGATCGGTCTTGTCCGCAAGACGGATTAATCCACACAACAGGTGTTGCAAAAGATTGGTACTATGGCATACAAGTTGGAGCTTCCTGCTTCTTCCCTAGTGACCCAGTTTTCCATGTTTCATGCTTAAAGAAGGTTATAGGTGACAAAATTCTAGTTCAAACAATATTGTCAGAACTTGATAACGAAGGAAAAGTCATATTGGAACCTTAAGTAGTCACAAAAACAAGAACTCGACAGCTACGAAATCGATCAATTTCAGATTATCTCATGAAGTGGAAGTAGTTACCCACTGAAGATTTTGCATGGGAGGATGAAAATTTTATATAGAAGCATCCAGAACTACTCAAGCATTTAGGACAACAATTTTTTGAAGGAGAGGGGCATGTTAGGTGTAGAAATTATATAACTTATGTGTTATATGTCCAATATTCTCCTAATCTCACACTATTTTAACTTCATGCTATTACAGAATCTATTCCACCATTGATCATTTGCGGAAATTAAATTAAGATTGCAATGCACACATGAAATAATAAAATTCACACACATTAACACAGTTGTTGAATAGGAAAGCCTGAAGCTGAAAACCCCAACTATCTGTATATAATATATGTCATAGAGACCATGTAACAATCCTCATAAAAATTTTATCATATCAAGCTCTCAGTACAATACAATCGCTACACACTAATCAAGAACAATCAGCAAAAATCTGTACTAATTTTTGCCCTCCTAATTTCTTGCCTCTAATGCGCAATACCTGCTGAAGAATGGCTCTGGATGAGTTCGAATTGATCCAACCTTGCTCACACAATCCTCATTGGCATCTCCAATGAATGTGTGGTGCATACAATGCAACACTATAGTCACAACTGATAGTCACGCTTTCTCTTTCACCAATCTCTCCATTGAGTCTCCACTGATCTGTTCTGCACTGTAGTTTTTTTTTTCCATAGAAAAAAATCAGTAACTTTTTATTTATAAAATGAAAATTTACATGTAGCATATGCATTTAAGAATTTCAGACAATTTCCCATAGGGCTCATGTGCTTTGGCACACAATTCATCGTAGCAGGGCTACCATTGCATTTGATAAAAAAAGAAATAAAAAATTAAGAAAGAGTGAAGATGAGTCGAGAGAGGAAAGGCGAGAGAAAACTAGATGGCCCCAAAAAAGTAACCACTGCTGCCAGAGAGTGAGTAGTTGTCCCACAATAGAGGTTTTCATTCCCTTCTTCTTCTCAACCTTGCGCCACTCACCCTGGGAAGGCGCAATCGTTGCAAGGACTAACTGATTTTCTGCTATCTGGGTTCCTGTATCCTTGTCTGAATCTGAAGTATCTGAGGAATGGTGTTGTTTGATCCCTCCAGTACCCATGTCCTCGCTAGTCCTTTCTGACTAATTCGGGTGATGCTGAAGGTCCTTGTGTGCTGATATGTCTTTCCTTTGGATCTCTTGTCCCTGTGTAGGCTAAATATTTCCGATGGGAGTAGGTTCCTCCTCTGCTTCGGATTCATCCTCCTCTGAATCGGGAGGGGGATATTTCCACCCTTTTCTCTGTTTCCCTTTCGGTTTATTTTTACTGTTTGCTTTCTTAGCTTCTGGACATGTGCTTTGTAAATGTCCTTTCATTCTACAAATTTTGCATCTGAATGTCGTGTTTTCATAATCTAGTCCTTGTAGCCAGTTCTGTTTCTTGTAGATCAGCATAATATTTTCCGGCAATCCTTTACTTAGATCTACTTCCACGCAAATCCGTGCAAAAGTGTAAATCCTCTCCCCGATTCTTTCCGTATCTGTTTTGATGTATTTCCAAATACTGTTCCCATTTCCCTCCAGGACCTGATCACTCCAAAAATGAAGGGGGAGGTTGTATAATCGAACCCATACCGACATTCTGGAGACTGTCATGGTGTTTGGGTCGAAATCTGGAAACCATGGGGTCATGAAAAGACCCATAGTTCCCCAAAAACAAGGCCCTGATCTGATGATACGATCTCTGACTTCCGTAGATATAAACTTAACAATAAAGAACCCTTTGGAGAAGAGGTGAATATCACATTCCATGGTCCATTGAGTGAAAATCCAATGGAAGAGATCCATTGGTTTCGGCCAGAAGCAATTAAATCGGCAAATTAATGCCTCTGTTTCAGATGTCTTGATGTAATCCTCTGTTCCTGAAATATCGATCTTTAGAGCAGAGATTTTTCCAAGCTGTTCCACAATGTATGGCCGCGGTACATATCCTCCTTGATCTAAAGGTGACCCTGCAGCTTTGTTTCCCTGTAAGATATTTTTGTAGGAGAGGCCTCCATTTGATTATTGCTGAGATGTGGGTTTTTTCCCTTTATCTCCTCCTACAGAACTTGATATTCCCTGATATGCAGCACCCCCTCTCAGCCAAAGGTTCAGTGAGATGGTCATTTCTGCGTTAATTCCATAGTTCTTCAAAGACCTATAGTCCTGAAGAGAGCGGCTACCACTGACCAAGTGTTGAATCGGGACAGGGTATCCCATCAGTCTCCAGATTTGTTGTTTCAGCTGCAAAATGGTATTGTTTGCTTGTACCCATACTAAACAAGTTTTACCCACAAGGGGTTTGATGAAAATCTGAAAACGGTTTCAAGTTACATGTTTCTTGAGATCTGAATGTGGTGACAATCCATGTCGTTGTTCTAGATTAATATGCAAGGACGAGGGTTGCTTCCACAATAAATGTATATTTGACCACTTCCTTTCCTCACGCTGGATCCGAGGGATCCAGGTTTTCCCCTGCTCCAGTCTGCCAAGGAGCGTTGTCCTCTTGAAACCAGAGAGGGCGAGTGTTGGGCTGTTAATATGCCATTATTATTATCACTTTTGAACACTTATTCCACCCATTTCTACTATTCTTCATCATGTCATTTATTATAAATTATTATATAAATCCATTTTATGATGATTTATGCTTCTATGAATGAATATTATTTATTCTCCTTTATTTCTAATAAATTGATGATTATGCATGATTTTATCAATGATAGTTTTAATAAATCAGTTGTAACATTATTCACCATTTTTAGCCTCCAAGATAATTTCCAGGTTGAAGATTTGATCATTAAAAGTGCCAACTCAGAAATGCGCTGGAATAAGAAGTGACAGTTTTGCGGTTGAGATTCTGAGCAAATGAAGATGAATCTGGAAAATCTGGAACATGGGTTTTGTCCAGAACGGACCCAATTAACTTTATAAAAGAACGGTTTTCCCAAATTAAAACATCTTGAGAGAAACGCGGAGTTTTTGAACGCATGGTTTGGCACTGTTATTGCGGCGAGTCACTATTTTTGTCGGTACCAAAGCCAAATTCGCCTTGTTCTTGTTGATCAAATGGTTAGAAGCAAACCAATTTTGTAATAGAAATCATGTTATACTTATCTTTATTGTAACTTCTCTCTGATCTCTCTCTATTTAAATGAAAACGGAGATCAAAGATGGGGGATGATTTGAGGATGATTTTTGGGGATTCGAATGATGGAATTGAGGATGAATTAGAGATTCAGAATTGAGGATGGCAGAGAGAATGGATAATGGATGAGAGATTGAGAGACTTCTTGTTGTAATCCACTGTAACTCTGCTTTGATATTTTAATATAAATCTGGTTTCCATTCATTCTTTTCATCTGAAGTAACCCAGCAGCGTCCGCTGGCGGCTAAGGGCCCAGCCTCTGGTGGAGTACGCTGCTGCTGCTGTGTATCATATCTTTACAATTGCTGCCGTGTGATGGTTTGATTTCCTTTTCATTTCTTTAAATTGTTTTGTTCGGTAATCTTTTGTTTATGAACATTTCACAGAATTGCTTTGTTATATTGAAATCATAATTGGATTGCGTGAGTGATAGAATTATTAATTATAACTTGAAATGTCCTGCTGATAATTCTGATCTAATGCTGCGCTATCTAATTAAGACTATGGTTCATTTAATTACTGCTCAGTTATAATTGCAATGGTTGTTCAATTAAGTTACTATTCAATTATAACTACGATTGTTGTTGCTTCAATAACTGTGATTAATGTTCATGCTGATAGGTTGCTGATTCAATTACATTTATAGTTGCTGTGTCTTTCTAATGACTTAGTTTTGTTGTTCGGTTCCATTTAAGATTGTTGTTTAATTCTAGTATTTTAGCATCGCTATTCCTTTCCATTAATAAATCATTTTTGTTAGATGAAGCTTTGCTGTTCATTTCTGTTGATTCATTGCAAGAGTGCTTTTAAAGAGTTTTCCTAGTTTACTTTCAATAGCAGCTTTAGTTCAATTTCGATTTCCTTTTAATTGCTTTAAAGCGGGACTCTCAACTGTAGAGAACATTGGTTATTGCTTCCTCGTTCCTAGATTGATTGTCTTGTTCCGGTTTGATTTCAATTGCATCAATATCCAGAGGAATGAGTTATTGCTACTGTATCCTCGATTGATGGTTGTTTGAGTGAATGATTTAGTTTAGAACATTTCAGTTTCTTGCTGTTCCAATTAGATTTTGTTTCCGGCTTTCATTTACTTTTGCATTTTAAGCACTATACTGCAAAACATTACTCTTGAGTAAATAGCCGCCTCAGACTGAGTACACTCTTGAAATAAAAAGTCGTCCCTGGGTTGATAATTAATGTGAAGGTAATTAGGAGTTAAAAAGACCCTTTTTATCGCTCCACATTTTGGCGCCGTTGCCGGGGAGAGTGTAGCCATTTCTAAAGAGTAGTGTGAATCTGATGAGTGCCTACTAGGAGAGAATTGGGTATTAAAAACGGAAGGTAAGAACCTGCGTACGGAGCATGTAACAGCCCTGCTCCCCCGCCCGCTTTCCGGCAGATTTGTTAATTTTTTGTGTAGAAATAGATGTTTGAATTTTTGTGTGAATGACTAGAAAAAATATAGAAATTTAAAAAAAAACAAATCACATGATTTCACTCAAGTGGTGATGTAAGCACCACCCATTTCACTAACTAATTGACATAACATTTGAAGAAGGAGCCTTGAAGAAACACATGAAAAACATCTTATATTATGGTAAGAAATGGCTCACGTTTTTACTTTTGAATTTCCTATCAAAGATCTAGGAGGAGTGACACAAATGCACATAATTCCCCCATCTTTTCCAAATTTTCATGGTTTAGAAAATGAAGATCCAGATACATTCTTATTTGAGTTTGAAATACTTTGTAGAGGATATGATTATTGTACTAATGATCAAAGATTGAAAGTGTTTCCTCTTACTCTAAAAGGAGCAGCTCTCCGATGGTTCATGAGCCTAAGTGGGAATTGCATCCAATCATGGGAGGACATGAAGAACATATTCTTGAAGAAGTACCAAGACTATTGCAAATCCAATGAAGATATTTTTAGTATGATACAAGGGGAAGATGAAAGTTTGGAGGACTATGTAGATCGATTTCAATATAACCTTCAAAAATCAAAGCATAAGCATTTGGAAAAAGAGATCTTAAAAACACTCCTTCTTAAAGGAATCAAAGATGAATTTTTAGAACTCTTAAATCTGATAGGAAAAGGTGATGTTTTTCAGTTATCATATGATGATGTTTGCGAGATGTGCATAAGGTATTCAAGAGGAATCTCCAAGGCTGGTAAGAATTCTAGAGATGTTTGTTCTTTCTTTTCCAAATATGCTACAAGAATAGGAGACATAAGAGCTGAAATCAATGATTTATTTGAAAATTTTAAAGTTGATTTTATTAGCTCTCTAAGCTCAAAATTGGACGTTTTGCAGGTTCATAAAAATGTAGAATTTGATGAAGTGTTTTTCCCTCATGACCGAAAGGAGCAGCCCATAGATGGTTACTCTTCCTTATCTAGGATGGAAGTATCATATCAAAGAGGTGAGGAAGCTGCAACAAGGTCAAAACCATGGAAATCATGGCCTACAGGTATGGTTCAAAACACTTCTTCTCCATTCTCTTACTTGCATAATCCATTATGGATTACTCATGTTCTAGGGCAGCCATGTCAATTTCAATATAACCACCAATCTTATCTACAAGTTTGGCATGGTTCACCTTATGATTGCATGACTACTCTCCCTCATCTTGTAGCACAAGCACATTCTCCATATTCTCCACCGGCTCTTTCACAACATCCTGCTTGCATATCAAATTTATCCACTCAACCCAACCAAACACATCATCACAATGCTCCATTCCATACACAATTTCCTGCTCAACTAATTCCACACCCTCACCACAATAAACCAGTACAACATGCTTACAATGTTGAGCTGCAAAATTTACCCATCCTTCCCACCCATTCTATCTCACATGCACCAATGGAGAAAACTTACAATGAGATTCAGAATGTTTCAAATTCAAAAATTGTAGAAGTTATGGAAGAAAATGAGGTTTCTTTTAGTATGCCTCAACAAGTCATTTTAAAATCTCAAGAACTTCATGATATGATGGCTATGGGAAATCAAGAAAGTAAAGGATATATTGAAGATTGGTTTCATTCCATCACTTGTTTGCAGCATCACTCTATACTTCAACAATTTTTGACAACATCTTTTCAAGGGAAGTTGGCTTCTCATACCCTAATTTTTATCGACATGCATTTTTCAAATTTGGGTATGTACATATTTAAAGCCTTATTTCGAAAATGGTTCCATTAGAAGTACTCCTATACATAGTCATATTCATATTTCAATCAAAGTAGGTTAGTGAAAAAATAAAATAAAATAAGAACATAAATAAATGCATTTTGTTTTTTTTTGTAAAAATAGTTGTTTTTTTGTTGCAACACGCTATCGAAATCAACATCGGTGATAAATATTTCAATTTATTTGTGTATGTAGATGAATCATAATAGAAATAATAAGTTCTACAAACACTCATTTTTCATTTATATCACCAATTTGAAAAAATGCTTGAATATCATTTTTTTTGGCTTGCGGGCTTGATGAACTTTCTGGAAAAACAGTCGGGACAGTCATGTTTTGAGGGATCAAAAGTGAATATTTTTAAAACATATTTCTACCCTAGGTAGCCCTTGATGTCTACTTTCTAACCCAATTTGAATCAGTCAATTTGGATTTGAAACGAAAAAGTTAGAACCAAAACATTGACCGGATGTCTAGTGGGCAGCTCAGGAACAGAGTTGGGACAGTCAGTTTTTTGAGGCCTAAATGTTTGAATTTTTAAAACTTGTTACTATGGTAGATTCCCCTATGAATCTAGTTTACAATTCAATTGGAATCACTCATTTTCGATATCGTATGGGGAATTTATGATCAAAATACTGACTGTCTATCGTAAATCAGCACCCTTAAAACTATGTTTTTCCGGCTGTTCCTTACAGTATTTGACCTATCAATTCTTCTTGTCTTCAAAACCTGTTTATATTGGAAATAAATAAATGAATCTAATTTCATTTCCAATTTGAATCATTCGAATCCGACATCAAACGAAAAAGTTACGCTTAAAACATTAACTGTTGATCTGAGCTGGGTAATTGAAAATGACTATGTTATGCAGGTTGTTCTAACTAAAATTGACATATCATATCATTGAATTTCTAAAACTTGTTGCTACTGGAGATAAACCTTTGAATTATCTCTCATTTGGCTTTGGAATCACTCAATTTCGATGAAAAACAAAGAAGTTGTGATTAAAACACTGTTGGATAGTATGGTCGACCACTGCTCTCCCGCAGGTGACAAATAAATTTTACTTTGTTATTTTCTCAATGGATTTGTTATATAGAGTAACTACTTGTTGTTTTTTGCATCATTCTTGGATTAGGGGAGCCTGATCACCTCTCTTTCTCCATGATTTAATGTTTTATTGCAGGTAGACACTCGTTTTTTTTGCAGGTCCTGGGAAAATAAAGAAGGTCAATTTATGGACGAGTGATTCTTGAAAAAATTTTTAACGAAACAAAGGAATTTCATCTAAGTCATTACCCAACGGATTCATAATAGAAGAAATGAAGAATTGATTTCGATTTGAAGATTCATGTCTTGTCACTGCTACTAAAACATTCTACAAAAAGATCATTTTTTTTTACATAATATCATAGCTGTTGTAACTTAATTTACATATTGTTTTTAAATAAAATGTTGTTTCTTTTCTAATTTCTCTTATATTTTGTGTTTTAGGTGTTGCTTCATTCAAAGTGTAACTCATCCTCAGCATCAATGCTGTGAACAGCGAATTTATTTTTTTGCATGTTTCCATTTTATGATTGTCCATTTTGTTGTTCCTTTCCGAATGGAACAGCACTTCTGCACTTTTCATTTTTGCTGTTCCTTTTCCAAAGGAACGGCACTTGCGTTTCTGCTGTTCCTTTTCCAAAGGAACGACACTTTTAGTTTTTGCTGTTCCTTTTTCCAAAGGAACGACATTTGCATTTTCACATTTTTTTTATGTGTATTTTTTCTTTTTGGTGTGCATTTCCTTTGCTGTTCCCTACACGGAACACCACTTTTTGAGTGTTTTTGCTGTTCCTTCAAAAGAGCAACCCTTTGGGAGTATTTTTGAGAGCAACATTTTCTTCCTCTTGTGGGACTATTCCTAGTTCATCTCAACCACATTTTACTGATTCCCCTTCATGGCATGAAGTACACTATTTTTATAAGGACAAGAATTATGGATTCTATTGAAGCGAGTTAATATCATTCACGTTATGATCTTTAACAGGACAACTCCTTGATGATAGATTATTTTCAAAAGGGACACAATTATTTATATACTACTTTACTGCATTGTTTTTTGTTGAACATGATATTGATTGATCATCTTAATACAATGCTGGTTCCACCCTTCTGGATTATAATCTTCTCTGTCTGTAATAAATGAGATTATGGGTATATTTTTCTATTGACATGTTCAACTTCTTCCACCATCCCTGCTCTTAAGGAGTACTAAGCCTCCCTCTTTTTATCATAAAATTGTGTAATAACAACAAAATTTTGTTCACAGATGGAGGATAGGGGGTCTCATTACGAGCCAGCCTACCATGTTCATAAGGTTGTAAGAAAGTGACATTCCCATTATAGCCACCACACCAGGGTTATGATCCATTGGATAGTCAAATTATCCTTGGAACATGAGGTCTCATCACAAGCCGGTCTGATCACTTTTGCTACATCCGAGTGAATGGCAGTGTGGTTATCTGGTTACCACGCCAGCACATTGATCTCTTCTGTAGAACAACATTGTAACTCTCCATTTATAAATTGAGGATCCTGGCTCATATGGGTTAAAAAGCAACCCTGCCGAGGCTATGGACGCCTGCTGGCAGTAGAGGCTCTGCTTATGGTATTGAAGTTATATCTTATCGTCAATTATTACTATAATACCATTTTCTTATTTTTTTCTTTTTATCAGAGAAGTTATTTCCTTAATTTTCCCTGTTTTGAACCTTTATGCATGAGAAATTTTTTTATGATCAATCGCATCATTTTCAGCTAGAATACTGTCAGTAAAGCATTTTTTTTGGCATATTGCTGTCCTTTTTCTCTTTTTCATAACTTATCATCAATCCAAAGCGTCCTATATTTTATTCATAACTATCTTTACACACTCTGCTCTCATTATAACCATAACTCTCGCTGTCCTATCATTGATATGTGTACTTTGCTTTATTTACTACAATATTGTTCATTCCCTTGCCTTGCTCTCAGCACAACACCTCTCATACGCTTTATGGTCATGGAATTTCTTTTCCAATTGGAGGGGGAATGTATGCATTATGGAATGGCATGCGATATGATTACTACACTCTGCCAAAACTTGTTGATTTGACAAAAGTTTTTCTGACTGAAAGTTTTGCATGCATCTTATCTATTTCTATTCAAAACTAACACTATGGATTCAAGAACATTGTATGCAAAATAGTGCTTTGTTTGCAGGAAAACAACAAGTATGGGCAGAATTCTATTCATAGCATGACCACACTATTGCACTTAACAGAAGAGGCTCGCGCACGTGAACAATTCTTCAGACATGATGTGCTTACCTAGATTCCACCTTTTGTATCACTTTCAGCACCAACTCTGCCTACATCAGCTTCAACAAATGCCAGTCCATATATGTCATTCCACATTTTTCTTTTTGGAGGTAAAACTTGAGGTAAAATCGCATAATTTTCTGATTTATTACGAATTTAGGAGAATTTCAAAAACGTCCATTTTGAGCATTATTTATCATCCTTTAGTCCACATCTGTACCACTTCCCATTTTATTTTTTCAGCGGCATATCATCTTTCAGTTTGGGGGAGTGTCGCTTTCATTCATTTCTTTCTTATAACCATGTCATTCATATTCTTTATCATCCATTGCTATTCTTATTCCTTCTCAACACCTCCCTTCTTCCATGTTGTTTTACACCAAGCATAGAATTCAACAGTTGGTAGCAACCACCTCAATTTTTTTTCTAGCATCGCATGAGGACATGCTAATTTTTCAGAGAGGGGGAGGAATTGCTACGCATGATGGATGTTTTCTATTTTCTTTCTCATTTAAGGCATACAATTTCAGTGTAGAAATTGATTTCCATAATATTTTTAAAACTATGAACTCAATTCTTGTTATTTTTGGAAAACACAGACGTATCATTAATACAAACCCAGACAATTTCAAGATAAATTGGTTCATAAAATTTCGAAAATCATGCACTCTCAGCTACAGTCATTTTGTTTATATCTCATGATCCATGCATCAAAACAGTCTGATTTTTGGATCATAAAGGCATTCATATATTATAAATTTACTTGTCAAATTTCAACAAAAGCTGGTTTGTAGTTTTTGAAAAAATGGTTAATGAAGTTTGTTGTTACTTATATCATATTTTGTTGCAACTTCATATATACATATAGTTGAATGTCAATATAAAAATTGTTATGCCTTCATCAAGATTACTAAAAGTGAATATTCATTAATTAAGGAAGAATTCATTTGTTCTATCCATTTCATGAGTTGAGATGAACATATTTTTTATTGCTTGGTTAACACATGGGTTTTTGTCTTTGGGTTGCATGAGGACATGCAATATATTCAGTTTTCGTTGCATGAGGACATGCAACATATTGAGTGTGGGGGTATGTTGGGCTGTTAATATGCCATTATTTTTATCACTTTTGAACACTTATTCCACCCATTTCTACTATTCTTCATCATGTCATTTATTATAAATTATTATATAAATCCATTTTATGATGATTTATGCTTCTATGAATGAATATTATTTATTCTCCTTTATTTCTAATAAATTGATGATTATGCATGATTTTATCAATGATAGTTTTAATAAATCAGTTGTAACATTATTCACCATTTTTAGCCTCCAAGATAATTTCCAGGTTGAAGATTTGATCATTAAAAGTGCCAACTCAGAAATGCGCTGGAATAAGAAGTGACAGTTTTGCGGTTGAGATTCTGAGCAAATGAAGATGAATCTGGAAAATCTGGAACATGGGTTTTGTCCAGAACGGACCCAATTAACTTTATAAAAGAACGGTTTTCCCAAATTCGGCTTGTACTGAGAGAAACGCAGGGTTCTTTGAGCATGATTTTCTCAGATTTGTTGTTGCGGTCGTCCTCCAAATCTCAGCTGCAAAGCCAAATTCGCCTTGTTCTTGTTGATCAAATGGTTAGAAGCAAACCAATTTTGTAATAGAAATCTTGTTATACTTATCTTTATTGTAACTTCTCTCTGATCTCTCTCTATTTAAATGAAAACAGAGATCAGAGATGGGGGATGATTTGAGGATGATTTTTGGGGATTCGAATGATGGAATTGAGGATGAATTAGAGATTCAGAATTGAGGATGGCAGAGAGAATGGATAATGGATGAGAGATTGAGAGACTTCTTGTTGTAATCCACTGTAACTCTGCTTTGATATTTTAATATAAATCTGGTTTCCATTCATTCTTTTCATATGAAGTAACCCAGCAGCGTCCGCTGGCGGCTAAGGGCCCAGCCTCTGGTGGAGTACGCTGCTGCTGTGTATCATATCTTTACAATTGTTGCCGTGTGATGGTTTGATTTCCTTTTCATTTCTTTAAATTTTTTTGTTCAGTAATCTTTTGTTTATGAACATTTCGCAGAATTGCTTTGTTATATTGAAATCATAATTGGATTGCGTGAGTGATAGAATTATTAATTATAACTTGAAATGTCCTGCTGATAATTCTGATCTAATGTTGCGCTATCTAATTAAGACTATGGTTCATTTAATTATTTCTCCGTTATAATTGCAATGGTTGTTCAATTAAGTTACTATTCAATTATAACTACGATTGTTGTTGCTTCAATAACTGTGATTAATGTTCATGCTGATAGGTTGTTGATTCAATTACATTTATAGTTGTTGTGTCTTTCTAATGACTTAGTTTTGCTGTTCGGTTCCATTTAAGATTGTTGTTTAATTCTAGTATTTTAGCATTGCTATTCATTTCCATTAATAAATCATTTTTGTTAGATGAAGCTTTGCTGTTCATTTCTGTTGATTCATTGCAAGAGTGCTTTTAAAGAGTTTTCCTAGTTTACTTTCAATAGTAGCTTTAGTTCAATTTCGATTTCCTTTTAATTGCTTTAAAGCAGGACTCTCAACTGTAGAGAACATTGGTTATTGCTTCCTCGTTCCCAGATTGATTGTCTTGTTCCGGTTTGATTTCAATTGCATCAATATCCAGAGGAATGAGTTATTGCTACTGTATCCTCGATTGATGGTTGTTTGAGTGAATAATTTAGTTTAGAACATTTCAGTTTCTTGCTGTTCCAATTAGATTTTGTTTCCAGCTTTCATTTACTTTTGCATTTTAAGCACTATACTGCAAAAAATTACTCTTGAGTAAATAGCCACCTCAGACTGAGTACACTCTTGAAATAAAAAGTCGTCCCTGGGTTGATAATTAATGTGAAGGTAATTAGGAGTTAAAAAGACCCTTTTTTCGCTCCACAGCGAGGATTTGAGACAGGGGGTCCTGTATCTTTGTTTCAATATTGTCTAATATTGTGTCATTTATCAGCAGCAAAACTGGCAACAGGGATTTACCTTTGGGTCTCTTCTTGCTTATGAAAAAATATTTAATTCCCACCTGGATCCGATGTTCCAGCTCCCACTGGTCACTCATCGGAGTTGTATCGCTTGCTTTCAAGGCCGATGACTCCTTTCGTCCCAAGGGCGAGGATCCAATGCTTGAGCCTGATCCGCCTCCAACAGCACTAATTTTCAAAAACCCTTGTGGATCCTTACAATTTTCATTTGGCTTTCTTCCCCAGATTAGGCTGATCTCCTTGTTCTCGTTGATCTGGCCGTGAGCCGAAACATTTGCAGCGTCCTCTTTTCCTGGGAAAGACAGATCTGGTTGATCTATTGGGCAATAAACCCTTGCTCGAATCTCATCCCTGTTCTGAGATTTTTGTTCTGCGCATTCGGCTCTTGGTTTGTGTATGCTAGCTCTTGAAGCTAGAAACCCGAACTCCAGACCAGGACCATAAACCAGAGCCGCTTCTGGTGTAGCGAGGGATTCTGAGTCATCGTTTATCCCTGAGACAGCAAGATCTATGAGGACGGCTAGGTTGGCGCTGAGAGAAATATTTGCTAGGCTTGTAGCACCAAGGTCGGCGTCCTCCGCGGCGACATAGATCTACAAAACCCTGACTGAAAACCTTGCTGGCAGCATCGTATTCTCTCCTATCTTGAGCATAACTAATGTTGGATTAGTTATCCTGTTTTGCACTGTATTTAATCGTTGTCTCTGTCCAGTTAAATAATGAGTTATTATTTAGTGAATTAATTTAACTAATTAATTCACTCAACTCCACTGAAAGAATCAATCAGTTAGAAATAGACACAATCAGTTCAACTGAGTAAATTAACTCCACAAGTGTAGTTAAACTAGAAACCAACTCCACCAACTACTTCTCCAAATCCACCAAACTCTTCCACTTGAGTTCTAACTGAAGTCCTCCATGCATGAACCACTAGTAGCTCTAGGAATTGCGTAATTCCTTCAGCTAGCTGATCTGAACAATCTGTTAACTCAATGTCAGTGCTCCAAGGGAATAATATAATTTTTAGAGTCCAAATATTATTAAGAGCTAATAATATCCGACATGTCTATTTTTAGACTGGCAGTCTAAAAATAGACTTCGCCCAAAATGTCTAAAAATATAAGTACATCTATTTTTCCAACTTGACCAACTATCCACAAATAGCATCCTACAACTCATAGAATATGATCGACATGTCTAAAAATATACATAGTCGAAAAATAGACTTTGTGCCAAAAATATCCTGTGGGGCCCACTTAGTGAAGGTGATTCTTTTCACTAAGCTCATCATATTGTTGAATCTCAACACTCCCTCTCAACAAGATAGGGATTATCTGCCACCCCAATCCTGTCTTTATGGTATTCGAATTTGCTCTTGGTGAGCGCCTTTGTCAGAATATTTGCATCCTGATCTTTCGTAGGAATGTAAGAAAGCAACATGATCCTCCGCTGCACACAATCTCTGATATGATGGTACCGGATGTCAATATGTTTAGATCTATCATGAAATATTGGATTAATCGAGAGTTTAATGCAACTCTGATTATCACAATATATCACAGTAGAATCTAAATGAGAACCGAACAAACCGACCAGGATCTTCCTCATCCATATAGCCTCGCATGCATCCAAACTTTCTGCCATGTACTCGGCCTCCGCTAAATTGAGTGCCACGGATCTTTGTTTCCTGTTGTACCAAGAAACTGATGTAGATCTGATACTGAAAATCCCTCCAGATGTGTTCTTTTTGTCCATTGGGCTTCCTGCCCAATCTGCATCCGTGAATCCATGCAGCGTCACCTCATCTGATTGTCTGTACCACAATCCATACTCATATGTGCCCCTGAGATACCTCAAGACATGCTTGCCTGCCTTCCAAAAGAGCTTGGTAGGCTTCACCATCGCTTGTGAAAGCTGGTTCACAGCATAGCATATGTCCGGTCGTGTATTGACTAAATACATGAGCGAACCAACCAACTATCGATAAACAGTGGCATCCACTACCTCTGCTGATGTAGCATCCTCCTTCCTCCAACCACCAGGGAGAGGAGTGCCGATAGGCTTGCAGCCTTGCATGTGAAACTTCTCCAATATCTCCCAGGCGTACTTGCCTTAAGACACAAACAGTTCACCTTTCCGCTGCCAAATTTCCAATCCCAGGAAATAATGAAGGAGGCCAAGTCCTTCATCTCAAACTCCTTTGCAAGATCTGCCTTGCATGAGTGTATCAATAGTTCATCACCTGGTAGTATTAAATCATCTACATAAAGCACAATGATCAAAAGCTTACCCTCCACCACAATCTAGTATAGGTTTGGATCCGCCTCACTCTTGGTGAAACCAAGTCTAGTGAAATAATTGTTTATCCGTGTGTACCAAGCACGAGGTGCTTGTTTCAGACCATACAGCGCTCCTTTGAGCCTGCACACATGTGACTCACTGCTGAAGATTTTGAATCCTTCAGGATGCTCAATTTACACCTCCTCCTCAATGATTCCATTGAGGATCTCAATCTTCACATCCATCTGATGAATGTGCCAACCCATCTGCATTTAGAGAGCAAGGATGGTCCGTCTAGAAGAATACCTTGCGACAGGTGAAAAGGTTTCTTCATAGTCGATCCCCTCGATCTGTGAGAAGCCCCGAGAAACAAATCTTTCCTTATACTTCTCAACGCTCCCATCAGCATCTTGCTTTGCTTTGTAGATCCATCTCGAACCTACCACTGATTTCCCTTCTGGCCTTGGAACAATCTCCCATGCACTGTTTCTGACAATCGAATCATACTCTTCCACCATGGCATCTACTCATGTAGGATCCTCCACAGCTTCCTCGAAAGAGGATGGCTCTGTCACGATACACTTGCTCATCAGAGCCATGTATCCAGTAAATCGATCAGGTGACTGTCTCTATCTGCGATGTGATGTAGGAACTCCTACATTCTGCACTACATCAAGATTCAGTCGCTCAGCTTCTGTAGTGCGCTCCCGCCCTCTGATTTTTGGCACTGCATGAGTGGTTTCTTCCACTCCATGAACCTCCTCTTGTGGCTAATCCACATATTTAGGCTCATCTTTAGGAATAAGTAGCTCCTCCTCTGCATGCAAGTGTAGCTCCCTCTCAAGCAACAACTTCATGGCTTTCTCCTCATGAAATTTGATATCCCGTCGCACGACAGTCATCAAACTATCTGGAAAATACACATGATAATTGTGGGGTGTTTCTGTGTACCCCACAAATATCCCAACCTCTACGGTTGGCTCGAGCTTCTTCCTGGCATCCTTCTTCACATCAATGTAAATAGGTGAGCCAAAAATCTTCAAATGAGAAATATGAGGCTTCTTACCAGAAAACGCCTCTTCGGGTGTACTCATGCCAAGTACTCTATGAGGACAACGGTTTTTCACATAAGCCGCAGTGTTGCATGCCTTAACCCACAAGTGTATGAGAAGGCCCTGATCATGTAACATCGCCCGTGCAGCACCCATGATCGTTCTGTTCTTCCTCTCAGCGACGCCATTTTGCTGTGGGTTATGAGGCGCTATGATTTCTCTTCGAATTCCTTCTTTGCTACAAAAGTCTTTGAATTCGCCAGAGATGTATTCACCACCAATATCGCTCCGGAGAGCTTTCACTTGCTTCCCCGACTCTTTCTCAACCAGCGCCTTGAACTCACGGAACTTTGAGTATGTCTCGCTCTTCTTCTGCATGAATAAGATCCAGCACTTACAAGAAAATTCATCAAAAAATATCACATAATACCTGTGCTTTGCTATTGAAGCAACCGAGAAAGTTCCACACACATCTCTGTGAATTCTCTCAAGGATCTTCGAAGCACGACTATCCTTCTCATGAAAATTGGTCTTCACAAATTTTCCCAAAGTACATCCCTTGCACTGATCTGACTGCGCAAGTGTACCTTTGGGAAGCCCAGTAGAAATTTGCTGCAAAATTTTCAAAGCGCTATGGTGAAGATGGCCCAATCTTCTATGCCACAATTCGCCCTCATCTCGGCTCACCACTCCTTCTGCTTTGCCTGCCATTGCAGCGCAGCCATCTACCTACAATTGATATATATTCTTAACTCGAATCCATATCCTCCTGGTTTGACCAGTTGTTTTATGGCGCAGGAAATATTTTCCCTCGCTAAAAACAACATCATAACCCTTGTCTTCCAGCATTGCCACGGAGATCAGATTCTTCTTCAATCCTGGAACATGCATGACATCCTTCAAGATGAAAGGTTTACCGGACTCCCTCTCAAAGTAAATGGTCCCAATACCAGTCACACTGTATCTACCATCATCACCCATCTCGATGTGCACTCCAAGATCCTTTTCCTCCAGATCACTAAACAAATATTTGTCTCCGGTCATATGGAAAGATGCACCACTATCAATAAACCACATTGATCCCATCACACTTGAAACCAAGCTTGTGATCAAAGAAAATTCAAGCTCAAACTGCGAGGCTAAGGCCTCTCCTACTGCAGAACCAGTAGCGCTCTTATTCTTCTTCTTCTGTGGGCAATTAGTGGCGAAATGCCCGTGCTGGTGACAGTGAAAACACTTCACCTTGGACAAATCATGCTTCTTGCCTTTAGCTTCAAATTTGGAAGATTTCTTCCCTTTTCCTTTCCGAGCTTTGGTAGCCAAAGCGTAATTTTCTTCATCTTCATTCTTAGATGAAGATCCATCCCTGGTACCCCGTCTTATCTCCTCCTGCACAAGATCCGACCAAAGTCGCTCCCATCCTGTCAGTTTCTCCTGTCCATTGACAGATTCTTCTTAGCTATGAAAACTCTTTGGAAGCCCAAGGAGAGCCAATCTTACCAAGTCTTCTTCATCAACAGTAACCCCCACACTTCCCATCTCATCCTTGCAGTGGACAAACTTCGTGAGATATTTTGGAATACTGTCGCTTTTCTCCATTTTTATTTTTCTGAGCTTGTCTTTAAGCGCCAACTTCCTCTGGTCACTTCTGCTTTGGAACAAGTCTGTCAAAGCCTTCCACATTAAGAATGGAGTGGTTTTCCCATGAATTTTGGACACAATGTGGTCCTTCACACCTTCCAACAGAATCCTTCGACACTTTTCTACCTTCTTTTGCCATGCGTCAAGTGCGGCTGCATCGCTAGAAGCAGGCTTCAGAATATCAACATCTATGAACTCCTTCAACCTAGTAGCATCCAGAACCGCCTCCATCATATCCTTCCATGCTATGTAATTTGAGCTTCCCTCAAGGGCATACTCCAATCCCAATCCGTTGAAAGACATTTCAATGAATGCTCAACTTCGACACCAAGAAAACACTGCAGCAAATTCGAATTCCACCAGCACAAAACTCAACCGCTTCAATAATTGCAATCTCCTCCAATGATCAACACAGCTCCGATACCATGTAGAAATTATATAACTTATGTGTTATATTTCCAAGACTCTCTTGATCTCACACTATTTTAACTTCATGCAAAATACAGAATCTATTCCACCATTGATCATTTGTGGAAATTAAATCAAGATTGCAATGCACACATGAAACAATAAAAATTCACACACATTAACACAGTTGTTTAACAGGAAAGCCTAAAGCTGAGAACCCCAAATATATATATATAATATATGTCATAGATATCATGTAAAAATCCTCATACAAAGCTGATCATATCAAGCTCTCAGTACAATACAATCGCTACACACTAATCAAGAACAATCAACAAAAATCTGCACTGATTTTTTCCCTCCTGATTGCTTGTCTCTACTGCGCAATCCCTGCTAAAGAATGGCTCTGGATGAGTTTGAATTTATCCATCCTTTCTCACGCAATCCTCATTGGCATCTCCAATGAATTTTTGGTGCATACAATGCAACACTATAGTCACAACTGATAGTCACGCTTTCTCTTTCACCAATCTCTCCACTGAGTCTCCACTGATCTGTTCTGCACTGTAGTTAACTGTTGTCTCTGTGCAGTTAAATAATGATTTATTATTTAGTGAATTAATTTAACTAATTAATTCACTCAAATCCACTTAAAGTATCAATCAGTTAGAAATAGACACAATCAATTCAACTGAGTTTAACTCCACAAGTGTAGTTAAACTAGAAACCAACTCCACCAACTACTTCTCCAACTCCACCAAACTCTACCACTTGAATTCTAACTGAAGTCCTCCATGCATGAACCACCAGTAGCTCTAGGAATTTCGTAATTCCTTCAGCTAGCTGATCTGAACAATCTGTTAACTGAATGTCAGTGCTCCAAGAGAATAAGATAATGTTTAGAGTCCAAATATTATTAAGAGTTAATAATATCCGACATGTCTATTTTTAGACTGGCAGTCTAAAAATAGACTTCACCCAAAATGTCTAAAAATAGAAGTCCATATATTTTTCCAACTTGACCAACCATCCATAAATAGCATCCTGCAACTCATAGAATATGATCGACATGTCTAAAAATAGACTTTGCGCCAAAAATAGCCTGCGGGGCCCACTTAGTGAAGGCGACTCTTTTCACTAAGCTCATCATCTTGTTGAATCTCAACATTAGGCCCCTATATTACTAGTGTATGCTCTTATTGTTGTTATTTTAGCCCCCTTATTTTTATTGTTTTACCCATGTAGTCCCCATATTTTTATTATTGTGCCCCATAAAATCCCACTATTGTTATTGTTGTGCCCTTACATTATTATTGTTAGGTCGGCTAGGATTATATTGTGATCCCATGGACTCCTATATATAGAAATGAGGTTTTTTCATTTGAATCATCCAAGAATTGTTCATTTATGTAATGTAAAGGAGGTTTCCCCCTCGAAGAGGTTGATTTCTAAGTCGTTGATCTCTCTTTTCTTCTATTTTGGAGCTAGTTTCATAACAGTATCTCATACCAAGGTTAATTTTCCCATGCAAATATATCAAAATGTATTTGGCAGTAACCCAATGTGCATGGAGGGGATCGGTTTTAAATTGGCTCCAGGTGTTCACTGTAAAGCATATGTCCAGACAAGTTTTCACAAGGAACATCAATTCCCTAATCATTTGTAGATAGTCAGAAGAATTTGTTAGGTTAGGTCTCACAACATCTCCACACAAATTCTTGAAATTCATCTCCATCGGGGTGGCGAAGGATTTGCATTCTATCATTCCAAATCTATCCAATAGCTTCATGACATATTTTCCTTGGGAAAGGAAAATCTCTCCAAGTCTCTCCCACATTTCTTGTTCGAAGAATTAATAGTGCATCGTACCAAGGTACCTCATCTCAAAGTTAGAAGCCAACTCCCTCTTACACTCGATCATTAGGGGCTCACTACCTATAAAGAATAAATCATCAACATATCGAACCAAAATCAAAGGCATGCGTTGGAACACCTTGAAGTAGAGGTTGGGATCAGTGTTGATTCTTGTGAATCCAAGCTTCACTAGGTAACTGCCAATATAGGCATACCATGCTCTGGGAGCTTGCTTTAAGCCATATGATTCATTCTTCAACCTGAAATCATGTGTATTTATTCCTTCACTTAAAATCCTTGTGGATTATATATAAACTATTTCATGTAATATGCCATGAAGGAATTCCATATTTACATCCATCTAGTGAATATTCTATCCTTGAATATTAGCAAGGGAAGTGATGTATCTAATAGTAGTGTAACGAGCAACAAGAGAAAATATATCATCGTAATATTCTCCCTGTTTTTGGGAGAACCCTCGGGCTACATACATTTCCTTATACTTCTTTATACTTTCATCAGCTCCATGTTTGAGTTTATATAGCCACTTTTAAGTTACCACTGATTTCCCCTTTGGTCTCAAAACGACATCCCATATGTCATTCTTCATAATTGATTCATATTCTTCAACCATGGAATCTTTCCAGACCTGGTCTTTTAAAGCTTCTTCAAAGGTAGGTGGCTTAGCTTGAATGATTATACTCATGGAACCAAGTTATCCTTGATACCTACATGATTTATTTCTCTCTCCAAAGGTTCCTCTAGAAAGGATATGTCTCTCGAGATCCTGTAATGTATCTCAAAGCCACAATGGCCCCTTCCTGTTAGGAGGATCACTTGGAGCAGGGTCCAAAGGATCCATAGGATCATCAGAAATATCCTTCTCAAATTCAGGAATGGAAGGAACTTCTAGTAGATCCATATAATCTTATTTTTCTTAGGATGAGGAGGCAAATGAAGGTCCCTTTATTTTCCAAGGGAAACATATTCATCGAATTTTACGCCACAACTAAGATCAATCTTCCTTTGACCAAGAATATATATTCTAAATGCTTTCTAATTTTCACAGTACCCAACAAATGTACCTTTTCTTCCTATGGCTTCCAACTTGTTCCTCTTGTCCTTCAACACATGGAAGTATACGGGGTAGCTAAATATCCTGAGATTTCCAATGTCGTTATTCAAACCTATAAATACTTCTTCGGGAGTCTTATTGTTCAAGGCTTGATGAGGAACTTGTTTTGAACGTTGCTTCTCCTTAAAGGAACTTCAACAAATTTTGACCATGGAGAATAGCACAGGAAGCTTCCACAACGTACCTATTCTTTCTTTCAGCCACTCCATTTTGTTCGGCATTATAAGGCACAAGGGTTTCCTTATTGATACCTTCCTTGCAGAAGTCTATGAACTCATTAGAAATGTACTCTCCACTATTGTCAGACCTGAAGACCTTAATTTTCATCCATGATTGATTTTCAATCAATGCCTTGAAGTCCTTGAACATATCAAAGGCCTCATCCTTATCCTTTAAGTAATATATCCATGTCTTATTGGGGAAATCATCAATAAAAGTTATGTAGTAGAGATGGCCACCAAGAGAATGCACAGGCATAGGTTCACATAAGTTAGAATGACTGAGTAGGATAATTTCATTGGTATTGTTCTTGCTCGAGGGGAATGGTCCCCTTTTATTCTTCCCACTGGTACACCCTAGACATAATCCATTGTGTCTTTCTTGAACATCAAAAATCTCAGAGATTAACTTATTTAATTTCAAAAGAGATTCATAATGTAGAAATGCCAATAATTGGTTTCATAGCTCACTTTTGTGATTGGTGTTGTGAACCGTTGCCAACATAGGTCTTCTAATGAATCTATAGATTCCGTCAACTCTATATCCTAATGTAAAGGCATCTTTCATTCGATATTCCTTCGGCCAGGTGAGGACTTTTCCTTTTATGAAAGCTACTCTCATCCCTGCGTCTTCCAAAGTAGAAATAGATACCAATTTCTTCTTTAGTTCCAAAGCATGCATTACTTCATGAAGAATAATGGATTCCCGAGATTCCAAATCAAATTTGACAAATCCAAAGCCCTTCATAGGATATTCAGTGTTTTCTCTAACAATATTTTTCAAATTTGTCTCCCTCTCAACCAAAATTGAGAGGATCTCCTTATACCCGAAGAAGTGTCTAGAAGCCCCACTATATCATATTCAACTATCATATGAATCTGGAGGAGAATAATTAGAGAGGAACAAAATAATAATATACTCAGATTGATTAGCAATTGCATTAATTTCATTCTTGGAGTTCCTTGAACTATTTTGAGGACGATGACCTTCTTCATGATCATTTGAAGTATATATTATTCTTATATCATCTCTTCTTCTTCGATTCTATCTTCTTCTATTATTTAAATTTCTATTGTTGAAGCCACGATTGTTGTTCCTTGACCTTTGATCATCCCTCCTTTCTCTACAATCTTGAGCATAGTGGCCTAATCTCTGACAATTATAACACTTAATCTCTGAGATTTTCTTGTCTCTTCTTGGTTTCTTCTACAGGATTCCTTGGGTGCTCGAGTGGGCTTCCTTGAATTAGATCGACCTCATGTACCTTCCCTCTTCTTGTCTTTAGCAACAAAGGTAGATGGATTTCCTTCTTCATTCCTTTTAATTCTTCCACAGGCGATCATCCTGGCTTCCTATTGAGTACATTTTCCAATGATCTCATCAAATGTTGGGAGTATGTTGTTATTTCTTATGGCAGTAATGAATGGTTCCCACATAGGAGGAAGGCCTTGAAGAGTGATATTCACCAACTCTCTATCATATACAGTCTCACCAACCGTTTGCAATTGATCCATTAGTTGAGAGACCCTCATGATGTAATATTGCACAAATTCCCCCTTATTCATATTCATTTATTTTATCTCGTTCTTCAAGGAGAGGATGTGGTTCAAGTTGTTGACTTGATACATCCCTACAATATTATCATACATATCCTGGGACTTCTTCAAATTACCAACATAAAAAGGTAAATTATCTCGCAAACAATCAATAATAATCTTCTTAGCTTTGATCTCACCTTTTGTTATACTTGGACTTGGTGGCAGCAGGAGAATTTTCTGGAGGCTCGGGAATCTTCCCTTTTACATATTCCAAAACATCGTTATCATCCAACATAACTTATAACCTAATTTTCCATGTAGGAAAGTTTGATGAGTCACCCAACTTATCATTATCCTTAAAGAAAGAGGTATTCATCTTATCAAAATAAAACAATCTCCTTCAACTTCTTTCAGATATGATTTCTATTGTCTCTTGTCTCCTTGGGATTTTCTCTTCACCTTAGCTCCGATACCATGTTAATTTTCCACTTGTTCTATGTTGTCACAATTACTTTAGCCCAATTCTTAACATCAATTGACAATCAATTCAATCTTCCAATAAACAATAGCAATTGTAGATAGAAAAATAAATGATAGTGAGTAGTAAGAGACTCTAAGAAGAAATGCCAAGAGACACCAAAATTGGTTAAATACCATGGGAAAAACCCCACAAGGGGGAAACCATTTCAAATTCTTCTTCTTATTATATTTTCATAAAATGTTGTAGAGAGTACAATAATCCAATTTCAATAATGAGGCAAAGTCAACCTTTGACTATCCAAATAGATAAACCAAAATCCACCCAATGATGAGCCTCAAAAGTCAACCTTGGTCAATTGTAAAATTCTCCAATGTTGTCCAAGTCAACAACAATCAAAGTGTACCCTAACCAATCCATAAATTCAATGGTCAACTCCTCCAATAATATTAGTCAAAGAAACAATAAATTTGGCCTAAAATTCTGCAATTATGTCCAAGCCAACAACAATCAAAGTGTACCCTATCCAATCCATAAAGTTAACGGTCAACTCCTCAAATCGGCTTAGTTAAAGAAACAATAAATTTGGCCTCAAATGTTGGTCAAAGTCAGCCCAAAAATATCATTGAAACTCAATAAAAAAGAGAGATACAAATATGCGGACAAAGCTTCAGATGTTCTACGGTGAATGCAAGTCAAAGTCTGCAATCAATGCAAGTCAACATGCCCAAATATTCTTAGTCTTTGTGCCAATAAATATGAACTTCCAAAGCGTGCAAAAATCTGGTCAAACAAAGTCAAATGGAACAAGAAACATTTTGGTCAACATTGGTCAAAGTCTCCTCAACATAAGTAAAGCTTGGTCAATAGAAAAGAACCATTCCTCCTTTGTATGTGTGACATATGTCTGCAATTTTTAGATTTGTACGAACCAATCCAAGCAAGAGAGAGAAAATATGATGAGTTGATGTGATTCCAAATAAGCTTGGAGTGACTTGTATTTATATGCATTAGAGGAGGGCTAATTAGCATCTTAGGTCAACCTTGAATTTTGTGCCAAAGTGGGTTTTCTTATAAAAAAAGTACATTTTTCCTTAACCAAATTGAGTGCTTCCATGGCCAATTTTGGGCCTCTTTGAATGAGGAATAATGTCTAATGAAGGGAATTTATACCTGAACTACCAAATTAACAATAAATTGAAATTGTTAAAAGCCAAGGTGGATGAACCAAAAAGGGAATTAACAGAAAACAAACTGGAAAGAGAAACATTAGAAAAGGGATGGAAAAATCAGATTGAATAGAAAGTTAAAATCAATGGAACAATTCAATCTATCTCAACAATTAAAGAAAATGAAATTCAATCCCTATAGAAATGCCTATCACAATTTACCTTTGGGAAGGAAACTTTAATTGTGACTAAGGACAAACTAGGGGGATGCTTGATGAGAATATTTATTTATTAATGTACTATTTAAATATTCTAGCAGAATGAGAGAAGACAATAATTTTAAATATAAATATAGACATTAAGAAGATGAACCCCACGGTTGAAGAAAGACTAAAGGATGTTGATTCAATCATAGATCATTTTAACTATGTAACTAATTAATAGCTCCAAATACTTAGTTTTCCTAATAAGGACGAGTGCATTATAGCCCTTATGTCAATCAAATAAGCTAAGCGACCGATCCAAGAAAAAAATGATGAGATTTCTAAGACTACATGAATTATTGACAAGTTTAAGGCTAAAGGGAACTAAGTACAAAGGTTTGGTATCCCCTCACTTTAGACTAATACATGATGGTTGATTGAAAAACAAATATTCCAGGGAGAAATATAAAGAATAAAACATAATTGTAGATTTTCCCATATAAAGAGGAAGGAGCCATCTCAATTCCAGAGATGGTTGATTATTTCTTTAAAGAATTTAGTATCCTAGTACTCCTAGATAAAACAATGTAAACTTTGAAATGGGAATGGAAATGAGTACCCGCTTTTTTTAGGTAGCAAAAAATCATCTGATTTTGAAAAGTGTTGATTGAAAATACTCATAATTTTTTTAAGCATGTTTTTTACACATTAAATTTTCTAATGTACCAAGTATAAACATTATTTTTAAAATGTTAGTGATTTTTATGTTGATTTTGGAAATGTGTCAATACAAGCATCTTAAAGTATTTAATGTATTTAATGGTAATAATTATTTTCCAAATTTAACAATTTTTGAAGTACTCGTCTTATTCCTTTTTAGGATTTATTTTTTTTTCATTTCATTTTTTTTTGTAGTGAGATATTTGATTTTTTGTAGTGTTAAAAAAAAACCAAAATTTTAAAGTTTTGATCTTCTATCTAATTATATATTGTTAAATAATATTTCATTTCCCATGAAATACTAGTCACTAAAAAAACAAGAATTTTTAACAATTTACATAAAAATGCACATTTTGAATATAGATATAACTGAAAAAATATACATTTTGAGTCTTTTTACTAAAAGTGACATGTCAAATAAACCATTTTTAGAGAAAAAAATTAACCAAAATAAGTATAAAAATTAGCAAGTTTTATGAATTTTATGTCAAATATTAATAATAATAACATTTTTTCCGAAAATTAAATGATTCACATAAAGAATGAAGTGAAAATCACATTATACAAAATTTTTATTTTTTATTTTTTAATGTCTTTTTTTATCTTAAAACACGAAGTGAAAATCACATATATATATATATATAACAGTTGGATTGCTTGAGGACAGATGTTGTGGGACAGCCAAGCTCCGCCGACCCACGACATCCGCCCCTCGAGCCACCCGATGGGGCTTGCTGGAGCCGATTTGGAGAATCGGCTCCAGCCAGCTCCGCCAACCCACGAAGGCTGCCCCTCGGGCCACCCGACAGGGTTGGCCAAGTGGCCCGAGGGGCGGCCGTTGTGGGCCGGCGGAGCCAACAAAGCTCCGCCGACTTGCAGCGGGGCAAATCTGATTTTGAGAATCGAGTTTCCCAAGTCAGCAAGAAAATCCAAAAAAATTATATCATCACTCCAAAAAAACTTGCTACGCCATTTCAAGTTTTCCCTGTCAGCAGGCAAATCCAATTCTTAGAATCAGTTCTGAGAATTGGATTTGCCCTTCCGAGGGGGCAAATCCGATTCTTATAATTGGATTTGCAGGCCGGCGGGGAAAATCTGATTCTGAGAATCAAATTTTCCCGGCCAGGCGGGAAAATCCGATTCTCAGAATCGGATTTGCAAGCCAGTGGGGAAAATCTGATTCTCATATCAGAATTGGTGGACTGAGGGTTCAGATCAAAATTTTGGCCGCATTGGTGGATGCAGAGTTGTTGCGCCATTTCTAAAAACTGGTTATAATAAGCATTTGGAGCATTATTGAGTGTTTCTGTTTTTTTCCACATCACGTTTTTGTCAGATCTATTACCTTTTGTGGATAATTTCCCAAAAAAGAGTAGATATTTGGGTTCCTCTCACCGAGCTACCCAATTTCAAAAAACAAATCAGCTCAAATGGAGTCTCGAAAGAAAATTTGTCATTGAATTAAGATTGATAGTTTTTTTAGGTTAATCAAATCCGATTCTCAGGATCAGATTATCAGATTTGCAGGCCCTTGGCCGACGGGGAAAATCTGATTTTGAGAATCAGATCTGCCCTGCTGGCTTGCAAATCTGATTCTGAGAATCGATTTTCCCAACCTGAAAAAAACTACCAATCTTAAATCAACGATAACTTTACTTCTGAGACAGTGTTTGAGCTAATTGTTTTTTTGAAATTGGGTAGCTCGTTGAGAGAAACCAAAATATCTACTTTTTTCTTGGAAATTCTGCACATAAGATAATAGATCTGACAAAAACGTCAGGTGGCTAAAAATACACTCAATAATGCTTCAAATGCTTATTATAACCAGTTTTCGGAAATGGCATAGCCACTCTGCATCCACCTATGCGGCCGAAATTCTGATCTGAACCCTCAGTCTGCCAATTCTGATCTGAGAATTGGATTTTCCCCGTCAGCCTGCAAATCTGATTTTGAGAATCAGATTTGCCCATCCAACTAGGAAAATTTGATTCTTAGAATTGGATTTTCACGGCCGGCCTGCAAATCCGATTCTTAGAATCGAATTTTCCAGGTCGAATTTGCCTCGTGGGCCGTGCAAATCTAATTATCAGAATCGGATCTGTCCGACCAGCCTGCGAATCCAATTCTGAGAATCGGATTTGCCCAAAGGCTTGAGAGCCACAATTTTTTTTTTTTATATACAATTATTATTAATTTTTTTAACTTTTAATTTGTTTTTAAGTTTTAAAAAATAATAATAATAATGTTTTATTAAGTTTTTTTTAATTTTAATTATATTTGTGTTCATTTTTTATTTTTAATGTTTTTTTTACTTATTTTAATTGTGATTATTTTTTTAATTTCTTTTAGGTTTTTTTTAATTTTTTTTAGATTTTTTTTTTTTAAGTTTTATTTTTTTCAATGTTTTTTATTTTTGTTTTTTTCAATATATATTTTTTAATTTTATTCTAAGAATAGGCTCTGGCTAGCCTCGTCGGGTGTGTGTCGTGGGCTGGCAGAGCTAACCAAGCTGTGTCGGTCGCCCTTCGGGCCACCTAGTGGAGCTCAGAGCTAATTCTGAGAATCGGTTGCCCTCCAGCCAAGTCTGAGAATCATTTTTCAGCCCCTCGAGCTCCTGGGCGGACTCAACCCGATTCCAAGAATCATGTTGAACCCGCCCAAAGACTTGAGGGCCATAATTTTTTTTTTTATATTTGTTATTAATTTTTTTCAAATTTTAATTTGTTTTTAGTTTTTTTATTTTTTATTTTTTAAATGTTTTATTAAGTTATTTTAAATTAATTTTTTTAATTTTAATTATGTGTGTTATTTTTTATTTTCTAATGTTTTTTTAGTAATTTTAATTGTGATTATTTTTTTAATTCGTTTTAGGTTTATTTTTTAGCTTTTTTTCTTAGATATTTTAATTTTGTTTTCTTCAATGTTTATATTTTATTTTTTTCTCATTTATTTAAAAAATTATAATTGTTTTCTATTTTGAGTTGTCTAATATTTTTAGTGTGTTTGTTTTCTAATTTTATTGATTTTTGTTTTTTTTAAATGTGCAATAAAGTATTATTATTTTTTTGTTTCTTTAGCTAATTTTGTTTTTTTAATTATATTTTAAGTGTTTAATTATTTATTTCTTTATATTTTTTATATTTTATATTATTATCTTTATCTTTATCTTTGCAGGTTAATTTTTTTTTTTTCTCTTTTTATGTTTGATTTTTTTTTGCTTTTTTATATACTTCTATATATTTGATTTCGTGTTGTCATTTTTTTAATTTTATATTTTTTTCTAATATATATTTTTATTTACTAATTTTTTTTTATTTTTGTTTTCTGTGTTTTTATTGTTTTAACTCTTGTTTTTATTTGTACATTTTTGTTTTCATTTTTCTTTTGAAACTTTAAGTTATTTTGGAGTGATGATATTTTATTTTTTACATGGTATATCAAAATGTTGAAAATTTGTACTTAAAAAAAAATGTTATCTGAACATTTTCACTTTTTGTTTTGAGAGTGTTTTTGACACACAAAAATTGGTTTTCACTGCCATTTTTTAAACATGTTGAAAATTTACATTTGAAATAAAAAATGTTATTTCAGCATGGCCACTTTTAGTTTACAAGCTGTTTTTTCATGTTTTTTGGTATTTTTTTTGGGCTAAAATTCCTGTTTTGTGTTTATAGTCCCAGTTTCATAGTTTACGTCCTTATATATTGGTGCAACAATTTCCAACTTCCAAGTACTAGATCCGATCAAAGCTCGTTGTCACTAGGACAAAGATTAAGAATGTGATGTGGGTATCAACTCTTAATTGAGATAAATACATGAAATTTAAAAATGAATCTGAGTGACCTATTATTCCTGCCTCTGCTCTACATATTCACTCCAATTCCACCTTTGTAGTTCACCATTGAAAATGTTGAAGACTTGGAGACTGAAAGAACAACCATATTTCCTAATCCAAAGAAAAATAATGTGGCGATTCTCGAGACGCCAATACCTATTACTATCCCGAAGAAAATGACATGCGTTGCTAAAAGTCCGGCAAAGGAAATATTGTTTCTCGAAGTTAAACTTAGTTCAATTTTATTTACTCTACTTATTTGATCTTGCCAGTTACAAAGACAATTCTTGTGATAATTATCCAAATATTGTATATAAGGATCTTGTTTTTGGTATGAAGGGGTCGAATTTTTTATGAGAAAAAAATTATTGTTAAAACGATCTGAATGTACCTGATACACTGACCTATATTGATATTGTTATGATCTCATTTATGTAATTTCGAATATAATGTCTTTATAATTTTCTCATTATGTTTTGTGTGATTATATGATGGTTTATGCTTTGGTTTATTTAAAAAATATTATTAATTTAACCTTAATTGCATAATTAGAAGAATGTACATATATGCAAAAAGCATTTAAACAAATTATATGTAACTTACATTGTACTCATTTGGTGATGCTATAACTACGACAAATTGCAAAAGAAATTTATTGAAGGTTGTTTTAGAATTAAAAGTTCATGAATATGAAAAAAATTATTGATATAGTATTGGGTTAGTATGATAAAATAATAAAAATATATTTTTTATTTTTTTTTTAAGGGAATGAAAAAAATTTAAATAAATTTAAGGAAAATTTCAAATTTTTTCTTTGATTTAATTATATTAATAGATAAAAATAATTAAAATATATTATAATGTTAAAATATAAATATATTTTAAAAAAAATGAATTACCATATCAAGATATAAATGTGTTTAAGATAAAAACACTTAAAAATGATGTTTTCCCCAATTTTATATAATCAACATAATAAATTTAAAAAAAATATCAATATAAATAATAAAAAAATAAAATGGATTATAATGGCATCAATTATTCAATAGTTAAAAACATATATGATATTGATAACATTGTTGTTATTTATTATTATTATTATTATTATTTGTTAGGTAATGTAAGTTCTAAGATAATTGACATATTTAACATATGGTTTGAGTAGTTGTGACTTATATATATTTAAGTTGTTAAAATTACCAGGGATCACATCACATTTGGACCACACTAATCCTTAATATGGCTATATTTTTGTCCACTAAGTGACAACTAGTGATCTTTTTTACCACAAAATGCCTCAACTTAACACTCTTTCACTGCTGTCAAAATCACCTAGGGATCATACCAGATTTGGACCACACCAGCTCTTAACATGGTTATATTTTTTCCCACTAAATTTTTAACGGGTGACAAGAAGTGGTCTTTTTCACCACAAAATACCTTAACATAATACTCTCTAAATGTTGTTAAAATAAGCTAGGGATCACACATGGTTTGGACCACACCAACTCTTAGCATGACTAGATTTTTGCCCAATAAATTTCCAACCAGTAACAACAAGTGATCTTTTTCACCAGAAAATGCCTTAACATAACATTCTCTCACTAACCCATTAGGCAATATATTTATTATTTTATTTACACTGCAATATATTTATTATTTTATTAGAGATCGTTTTATTATTTACATTTTAGTATTGTTAATTTATTATTATTGTATTGAAAATCGGATATTTACACTTTTTTAAGATGCGAGGGATATTTTATCTGAACTTTTTTTTTAAAAATGTATTTATTAAAACCAATTTTTATGAATCATGTTCTATTTGCTCCGATTGATAGCTAAACTTATAAAAGAAAACAAAATGAAGTTGGAAGGAATATGGTGCTTAGATCTGCAGGGTAATAAAATACAACAAAGTAAAGGTAATAATTCTCAGAACATTGAATTGAAGCACAAGCGCGAAGCCTCATAGCTACTGAGCAAATGTCACGCAGGACTTTGAAAACACAATATGAAGGATAAAAAATAATAATAAAAACTGGAAGGAAAATAATTTTCCCTTTCTTCTGCTTTTACCTCAAAATATAGAAGCGTATGTAGAAAATAAAGGCGAGGACTTGTTTAATGCACGAGTAGATTTTTTGGTTGGTAAAGAGAGCACGTATTTCTGGAGTTATGGTGCTCTACTCCAACTTTGTTTCACTTTTGGTTGTTCACAACCTGTACTGAAATGTCCAGCTTTTGTGAAACAGCAAGCGCAGAATAGACTACTCGTCTTTCTCTCCTTCCTTTAAATTTTTTTATTTTATTTTACTTCACCGTTATTAGTGTGTTATGCTTTTTAGTCGATCAAATTGTTAATATATAGAGAGAGGGGAGGACCATTGTTTTGCATCAGTGGACAGGTTGTAGCGAAGGTAGCATGAAATCGACTGCTTTCTTTATTGGGAAGGTCTATCGGCCGCAGACCTAATTTATATAGTGCGCCAGTGCACTGAATTGTAAAATTCAGGAGGAACTATGAAGATAGAAGAGGCCCCTTTTGTAGTGAAACAAGAGTGGTCGGTCCTGAGCGGATTGCTGAAATGAAAATAATGTGCTTTCGGGGGCATAGCAGCCCACGTAATGAAGACCAACGTTATTTTTCTTGGCCGCATCAAGAACAAGAAGATATTGGTTAAAAAAAGAGTTAAGTGGTTTTTAAACTGAAATTTTTGGTGTCTGAAACATTAATTCTGGTATGTTAGTAGAGTTCAAGGTTTTTTATAAGCTTTTGAACATATTTAGTTTCGAGACCTTTATCTTAGCAAATGATGGATAGTTGAAATCTAAATATTTAACAAATGGTGGTTGGTTCACATGATGGTTCATTACTTGACGCTTCTTATCACGGAAGCACCTAAGAGGTTAGATGTTAATATTGTTGATCTTGCAAATTTGGTCAACGATACTTGGAGTCAGTTATATTTTAAATGGAAATCAAGTGAAAACTCCAAGATGTGGTGGTGAAAGAGCATTGTTTGCAATATTCCAAACTGGATGCGAGTGTTGATGAAGAACAGTGAGACAAAAATTATCTTTATTATTGTAATACGTATTTTTAATGTTTTCCATGTAAGAAAATGTATTGAAAGTAATGCTTCCATGTGTTTTGATAAATTGTCATTGTGAGTTCCCACGCGTCAATCTACAAATTATTATTTCCCAGGTATAAATTGTAGTCAAAATCATAATATGTCGAAATCAGTGTTTTATTTTTTATAAGTGTTTTGATTAATAAAAATATCACAATATATTTAATATTGTGTTCCATTGCTCTTACTCTATCTAATCTATTAATTTTTATAACGCTACCTTCCAGTCATATGGGTTATGGGTATATATTGTAAGATGTGGAGTAATTCAGGCTCGCCAATTCATATCCAAGTTATGTAGCAAAGTGAATATGGCTCGTGAGGGGAGGTATTCATTTGTTTTCACTTTTAATTATTGTTTTCACAAATTCATTTGTGAAAGTAAACTTTTAATTATGGTTTTGTGAAAGTAAACTTTTAATTATGGTTTTCATTGAAATTGTGGGAGTAAATTATAACGGAATCATTTTATTATTTTATTTATTTTAATTATGCTTTAAAGTGTTTTTATTTGAAAACAACTCCCTTAGTTGTTACTATGTCCATGTTTGAGTCATTGGATCAAATGTTAGATAATTGAAATGTTTTAGGCCATTAGATTCACAAGTAAATAGTTTTTTATATGTTTTTTATAATGTTAGTTTATTTTCTTTTTAATAAGTTAGATTAAATTTAAGTTTTGGTGACTTTTAAGTTAAAATGTTATTATTGAAAATTTGTTAAATGTTAACCTCAAATATTTAGACTAGGTCAAATTACACAAAAATAAAAATAAAAATAAATTAAATAAAAAGATTGACATAAGTGATGAACATTTTAACTAGATCAAAACACAAAATAAAATAAAATAGTAATAAACTATAAAAACAATCCATGGTATTGACCCATGGTATTCATGTGGAATGTAGTTTATTTAAAGAGATAAATTAAGAAACTATATACATATCTTTAATTACCTAATTGTATCTAGAAAATATTACATGTTTGTTACTTTGTAATCATAAACAATTTTCATATTACATGATGTCAAACTTACTCAACTTTTTATTCTAAAATTTTAAACATAGTTTTTCACTACAAATGTTTTAAGCCATTAAGAATAAAAATACAAGTAAATTAAATAAAAAGATTGACATAATGTAATGAACTTTTTAAGTACGTCAATAACAATAAAAATAATAAACTAAAATAATAAATGTGGAATGTAGTTTATTTAAAGAGGGAAATTAAGAAATTATATGCATATATTTAATTACCTAATTGTAGCAAAAAAATCTTACATGTTTTTTACTTTATAATCATAAACAATTTTCATATTATATGATGTCAAACTTACTCAACTTTTTGTTGTGAAATTTTAAACAAAGTTTTTAGCTACATAATTTTAGATTTTAAAATATTTTTATTTTTTATTTTTATTTTTTATTTTTTCAATTCCAAACTAAACATACAAAAAAACCCACTGAGTCCTTACTGTAGATTATAGTTCTACAAAATTCACACTATGTAATTAACAATAGAGTAAGTTGAGACAACCCTAAGGGGTTTTTTTACAAGTTTTATCATAACATTTCCCTCCATCCAATATATATTGTAGATTCTTCTGAAGAGAGAGTATATTCTAGTTTATAACTTGATCCACAATCAAATAAAATGGCTAGGGATTTCACAAGTTATTATTTTATAACTTGATCCACAATAAAAGAAAAGGGCTAGAGATGATCAATTTAAAATAACGTAATATGTCTAGATTGGATACAATAATTGAGAATGCTTTTAAAGGGTAGGGAATTTAGATACTCTACCCTTCCACCAAAGCTATAAAAAGTGAGACTTGTAGATTATAGTTTTACAAAATTAACACTATTTGATTAAGAATAAGTTACAAACATCGCGTATTTAAAAAGTAATAAGAGGAAGGGTATTTAAAAAGTAATAAGAGGAAGGTACATGAGGGCCATGGTAATTAATGTGATTCTTTGTACTAATTTTATTTAAAATAGTAATTTGTAATTATAATTATATGTGTGATACTCTGTTATAATTTTCTCTACCAATGTGATGGAAAGTGTGCCATCAATGTTGGCAATTTCATGGTTAATGTAATATAAGCTAAATAAAAATTCATTTCTTCTAAACAAGATCAAGAAAGCTATGCTGAGTAGCCAACACCACAGAACAACACATGTTCGCCAACTCCACAAATGTGCCAACTCCAAAAATGCTACCAAATCACTCTCAGTGTTGGAGTTATTTTCTCAAACTGATGTTTGTGACGCTCTGTAGGTGTTTCCATTCATAAATTGCTTACTCTTTTTGTCTCGATATTGTTAGATAATGGTGAAAGAAATACAGTGTTGATTGAAGTGATCCACATAGTTATTCACGGCAAACTTGGAAAACCAGGCATGAAGATGTTTGTAATTTTCAATGGAGTAGTCTTCAAAAGTTCCTAGCTCTATTTTAATTGCATAAATGCATTGAAAACCAAACGATAGTATTTACTTCAATTGTTTTATTTGGACTTGTTGCAAGCTGAAATTTACTACTATACAATTTGTGCAACAAATTATTATCTAACAATTGTGCCAAGAAGTTTTTAAATTATCTCTCTTTAGCTATATCTTATCAGTTTAGTATGTTTTCAATCAAGAAGAGGCTTTGAAGTTTAAGAATTGTATCTTAGATAGGAGCATATGATTATATTAAAATTCATGAAACAAATTCATTTTTTACAACTTGTATGTTTAAATATGTGATTTTGGAAGTGATGAAGGCTTCTTTAGGCACTTGATTAGTATTGTGGAAGAACTTTGAGTATATCATTAAGGATTGTGAGTAGTTTCTATAGAAATTTCATTGCTTATAACATATTTTTATATCCTTTGTATAAGCTATTGTATATACATTTCTAGCATATTTCCCCCACACGTTACCTATATGTTGAGTAGTTCATGTAGAAATTGCATTGCTTCTAACAGATTTTTATATCATTTGTATAAGCTATTGTATATACAATTCTAACACATTTCCCCCAGGTATTACCTATATGGTGAGCGAGTGATGATGGCTTCTTTAGACACTTGATTAGCATTGTGGAAGAACTTTGAGTAAATCATTAAGGATTGTGAGTAGTTAATGCAGCAGTTTCATTGCTTATGACATATTTTTATATCTTTTCTATAGCCTATTATATATACAGTTACACTATGATATGGATACACATTTCCCCCAAGTGTTACTTATATGGTGAATATTTTCCAATTGTTGATATTTAGAGAAATATAATGAAGTGATTGATGGTTTTTGAACATCAAAGTTACTATGATGACCTTTTATCTAAGGATGAATTCTTAGTGCTGAGATTCGATCTACATGATGAAGATGCATAGATCACTTCACAGGAAAAACCTTTGGCCTATTGATAGTATGTGGCAATTGTATGGATGGACTGCTTATATTGTCCTCACTATCATAAGATTCCAACACAGCTAATTTTTTTTTATAAGTCTATATACAAGTTATATATATTATGTAGTAAGAAATGTTATTTAATAATAACAATCACTCAAAGGGAAAATGCTCTCAATACACCCCTCTAGATATACAATCTCTCATGATATTATTTTCATTTGGTGACACATGGAAATTCCAATACTAAAACTCTTTCACATTGTCCCTCACATTATACGAAAGTCTATCTTGATAAGGTTTCCTACATATATTAGCCCAACATGCGAGTTCATCATTCCCATATTATTGAATCCTAATTTTTCAATGCCTCCATAAATCAGTTATATATATTATAGTAGTTCTCACTTGAGTAATCTTTAAATTTGGCATTCAATTATTTATTAATAAAGTTGTCTTACTTAGTAGAGAGTACAATAATTTTGTAATCAAATAATAGGAGAAAAAATATTCACAATATAATTTATTTGAATAAATAGATGTGTGTAAAATATTTTAATAAGAAACTAGATTTGTAATTATAAAATATAAAACTATAACTTAAATTTGTGAATTTACTTTGTATTTTCTTTCCTTATGTATATAGAGAAATACTAAGCCAAGTTTGGATTTAATAAAATAAACCATAACATAAAGAACAATATCACCTTTCAAAAATGTCTCCATATTAAAATGACATTCAATTTCTTGTATACCAAGACTATTGTTCTTCATATACAATTTCCGATAAGCATGCAATTGGGGCTAGGATATGTAGATGAACTTGGAGTAAATTCTATTTTTTTAATAAAAATTCTCTTTATTTACACCTATGCTAGATAGATTGTACTTGAATGTATTTAAAATATCTTATTTGATCATTTCATGCTTGTTTCGGAGGATTATTAATCACCAAAGTATTTTCACCCCCAATTTCCTATTTCAATATCTAAAATAAAATTTTATGTGAAAAAATTATGTTGGTTTACATATATGTTTTCACCCGCAATTGCCTATTTCAATAACAAAATTTTATGGTTGATAACTCGTATAGTCAATATCTTTGAAACCTTCACTACCTGCTTCCATGCAAGAAAAAATTTCTTTGCATTCCTCCATGATGGCTCCTTCTCTGCAACATCTTATTTCTTCTAGGCTACTCGAAGCAAAATTTTATTTGCATTCCTCCATGATGGCTCCTTCTCTACAACATCTTATTTCTTCTAGGCTACTCTTTCCTCTGTTATTTCCTTACGGAATTTCTTTTGCAACATGTGGTGCAATTTCTAGTTATATATTTAGGCAGATAGGCTTTCTCTTTGAATCAGGTCACTTTCATTTTAGTTGATCTTTTTGTTGTGCACTTGACACCTGTCTGCCATTAAAATTAGTTAGGTTAGGTAGGTCCAATGAATTTTTGTGAGACAGGTGTTGGGAAACAAATTCACTTTCAGATTCATAATATTGGCACTGCATAATGTAACAAATTTTTCCAGAAAATAGCCTTGGAAAATGTAACCGTTTTGCTAGAAAACAGGGCTGTTGTTGTGAATCGTGATATTTGGCAAGAGAACAGGTTGCACAGCTCGTATTCTCACCAGATCTTTGCAGTTCATCTTTATTTCTCATTTCACACAAAATGCAGCAAGATACCGGTTGGTTTCTGCGGCTTCATGGAGATACACACGTTTCTTTAAAGAAATGCGCGATTTTCTTGACAGAATCTTGAAATTTAGTCACATAGATCCAATTTTGTTGACGGAAGCTTTAAATTTAGAGGCAGAAATTCATCTTGCTTTTATGGTTTTACACATTAGAGTACAGCTTGGACAACACAGCTTTGCAAAAACACACAGTTTTCTTGACAGGAGCGTGTTATTTTCTTGAGACAGTAGCTCGTAATTTGGTTACAAAGATCTAATTTTGTGGACATAAACTCTAAATTTGTAGACAGAATTTCTGGAACTTCATCTCTTGCGAGAAATTTTCGGGTCGTTGTTTAGTGTTACTTTTTGTTCACATGGAACATTTGCTGGGGAAAAGGGCTCTGCTTAATTTCTTAGCCTCGAACAAGGATGCAGACTTGAGAAATGCTCGAGACGTACAATATGTGAAATTTACCGGGGTAAGTCTTTTGGTTACAAGGCTTTACTTGATAAATTTGAAAAGAGGATTGTTATATTTATTCCAACACCGTAAATTGCTAAAATATCAAAGAAATGCAAACATCATATTTTTTGCAGGGTCCCATGCTATTAAATCTTTTTTTTTTCCCTCCAGGCTGAGGTAGGTGTGCTATTAGGTTCGATCAACAGCCTGATATTAAAAAATTAGGTGCACTGTTGTTAATATAATTTTTCATTTAAAAGTAGAGAATAATATTTTTGATTGTATGATATTAGAATTTAAACTACGCTTTGTAAGAGTGAAGGTTTGTATACATGCTACACTTCTTTTGACATGGGAAGATTTAAGCAAAAATCAAGAATGTTGTTTTATCACAGTTCAGTGTTTTAGGTTGTTGTATAGCAGTGATTTAATTATAAAATTCAGGCTGATATGAAGGGTTGCAGAAAGATATTTGGTATAACTGGACATTCTATTTATAAGGAAATCTGCATATATCATGTAATAGAAAAATTCACTACTACAAGGCCTCTGAAAGACTAGAATATCATAATGTGCTCTATGTTATGTCAGCATTACACTTTCTTTTTGATATAGTGACTAATACTTTAATGTTTTGTTTTTGAAAACATTGCTAACTTTTTATTGTTTTTTCTTCAAAAAATAACACACAAGAATTGAATACTTTTAAAATTGTATTTAACAGCTCCTTAAAATTACATTCTTAGCCCTCCAGTTTTTTTTTTGCTCAGCTTTTTATGTTGCTCAGCTTTTTCTGCTAAATTGGCCAAAAAAAAAAAACAATCAGTTGTCAACTAGACTCATTTGGATGCAGCACACAGGCTAAGATATGGCTTAACACTAGGGTCAATGTCATAAGCAAAAACAATAGCTACAGCAAAAGAATGGAAAATTGTCGAAAGCAATCCTTGAAACTCCTGAGTACATCATGCAGAGCTGGAATATGCAGAGTTCCACACATGTGTCATGTGAAGCAAGGTCCTCATCCTCTAAAAGATAAAATTAAGAAACAATTATCACACACACTGCTATTAAATTACATTTCAAGCATACAGATCATTCAGGCAAGATGTTTAAGAGAATACCAAAGACTGAGCATTGGTTGGATACAAATAGAAATTTTTAATCAACAAATCAAGTACACATTTCCTTACCAAAATAAGTGCAATCCAACCATGTGAATACAAAACTACCATTTCCAAAATCATTCAACTCCTAGATATAATCTCAATTCACACAAACATTACCGCTGCTATAATCAGATATACTGGTGAGATGATTTGCTGAAGGAAGGATACACCATTTTCACTAATGCAACGCCTAGCCTGTTGGGCCAATCGTTGCTACAAGATTTCCTCGAGTACTCTTGCCATCTGCACCCATATCAATTGAATATCTGACTTGAAGCCTAAAAAGCATAATATAATAATGAAGAAAATAATAAACGACATAAAACTAATGGACCTTTTTATTTTTCACATGTATGAAATAGTACTCTAAAACAAGAGGAAATCACAAAATTTGTAACGTTTACACTGCAGAATACCAAAGCTATAAAGAATTCTGAAAATATAAATATAATAAAAAATAATTTGGATGCTTCCATAACAAACTTATTCAATCAAAATGTGAATCAAGATCATAATAGCTTTCAAGGCCAATGAATTTGCATGGTAGGAATGACCCACTTACATTGTGAAAAATATAACAAATGCATTCAGGCAAATAGCGAACATTAGCAACTTCACCCCCAAATCAAGTAGTATAAAGCAATTAGCAACAGCTTCTTTTCTTTGTTTAATGCATCCAACCTGCACAAACATGAAGCAAGGCATTTTGTTATAGTCCTTAGTAATGGGGAAACCTTAGTCTTTAAAGCACCGATTTAGGAAGTCTTACTTTTAAAAAATAGAACATAAATGGATCTTCATTCATAATAAATTATGGGTTGTCAGTGGAAATTTTAGAGAGATTGTGTAATTTTCTGGCATTTTATAATCTATGTAGTCTATTTCTGAACAGAAAGAAAAGGAAAGTTAAAGGTAACAATTATTACACTCACTTTTAACTAGCCATCAACAAGAATTTAAATAGATGGTATAGTGAGATTATTCAAACCATAGATTGTATGATTATATTACTCAAACCATAAATGATATCTTTAGATACTATGTCATTACACTACTCTTTTATAACATTTCTACTCATTGTATTTTATAATGGGTGTAGAAGTTATAATATATATATATAAATGTAAATTATAGAGATTTATTATTATAATTTTATTTTGATATTGAACTTATATTTAATTGAGAGGGATTAAATTTTCGAAAGTGTAAATTAGCATGGTTAATAATTAAATTATTTTAATTACATTTTTTCAAACAAATATTAAAATAATTATATATATATATATATATATATATATATATATATATATATATATATATATATATATATATATATATATATATAATTTTGTTTTTATATAAAAATATTGATAAGTAGATTTGCATAATTATTTTATTTTTAGATATTTACACTATATTTTAATTAATATTAAAATATATTTCTATTAATAATAAAAAAAATTATAGATTATGTAACTTTTCCATATTATCATATTAAATTATAAAATTTTAATTAACTAATATTTAATTTATATTTATATTTGGTAACTTATAATAATAATCAACATTATTATTAATTAAATTAATTAAATTTATATAATATATTATACATAAACTAAATAAAATAAATAATAATAATAATTTTATATCAATTTTATATAATCTAAATAAAATAAATTAAATTAAATTATTTTATTTTATATTGATTTTTATAGGAAAAAAAAAATTTATTGTGTTCTTATTTCACCTTAATCTTTTAATGATGAAAAATTTATAATAATCATTTTTATTCACTGAGAATAGAGAAACTCATTTTATGAACTTCGTAACTATGGGAATGCTACTTGATATGACATTTCTTATGATAAAAACTAATGGAATATCACCAATAACTATGGGAATGCTACTTGATATGACATTTCTTACGATAAGAACTAATGGAATATCACTTTATAGGATGATTGAAAATTTTGTAAGGTAAAATAAAAGGCCCATGATAAAGAAAATGACATTCACCCTCCTCATTTTGGAAAGCACCACATCACCGCTGGAGAATCATGAAGATGCAAGAACACATAATGAATATCAATCAATTACATTTGAGCTCTCAGCCTTGATAGCTGAAAATAAAATTGATAATTTATTATTAAAAATGGGTTAGGTTCCATTACCTAAATGAAGTAGGTATGCAATCACTATCACATTCATAAATTGGTGCAAGCATCATTAGCATGCATGAGCTCTTTGTGCCAAGTGAAAGACACCTGCACATTGAAAAAAAAACTCACCATCTCACATTTTGGTCATTGCATAAAAATTGGTTGAGCACCAAAGCATGAAGAAACCAAACTTTGATTATTGTTACGCATTGAATTTCATCTCTAGATACTTGGATCCCCATTGTTATAAAGCCCTAAGACTTTTCTCGTGTGAGGCTGCAACTTCCAGGTTCAGGGGATGCATATGAATTCTATGTGAATTTTTCATATTGTATTTTAAAATATTGAATAGTGAACATTCTACATCTTGTGTTAGTTTTGAATTTTAAGTTCTAGAGACATTGAAAATTCCCAGTTTCCTTTTATTCTATTCAATTGTGGGCATTGCTGCATCCAATGAGAATGCTCAATCACATAATCTAGTCAGTTTGGGCTTACTTGCAAGCTCAACATTCATGTTGCTTACCATTGAATGGAGTAGATGCTTAATAGTTGGAAGATATGATCTTCAAGATGTTGGCAACGACAAAATGACGATGAAACCTCTCACACTCACTAAAAAATTCAATCTTTATGGTATTTTTTCATTTTGAACCTTGATTACATGTTGTTGATATTTTGAATTTGATATTTTGAATTTAATATTTTGAGTGTATGGTTTTCATTAGTTTCTAAAGATATAAGAGATATTATCGTTAATCTAGAATGATATATCCATTTACCATCAAATTTTGATTGGACCTAGTTATAGAAATTACAGTGAAACTGGATCAAACCCACTTCATGTAATCAATGTGTTAACTTAGGAAAATCAAACTTTTCTTTAAAACGGAACTGAGTTAAGTAAATTAAACCTACCTATTTCTACTAAAGATCTATTTCATTCATTATCTCCAAAGGCAAAGAAAGATACTCTCACGTGAAACGATTTGTCTATGCAAACAGTGTTACTTTTAGTGAATGCTTGTCACATTTTGTTGGGAGACCTCCTAATATTTTTCTGTTATTTGTCTTTAGATTGTTATTTAACAAAGAGTTCTTATAACGATTAGTTACAGGAATACCATTCAAATAGAGTTTCCAAACAATGACCAACTTTTCATCTTACTTCGCCCATATAACTTTGGCACGATGTGACATATCCAGCCGATTTCCATGAGTTAATCACGGTTATGCCTCATAACAATTTTTTGTGTTAATTTTGGAAATAAACTTGGTCACAACATGATGGTCATTGAAATTTCTTGACAACATGAAATAGTGATTCTGAATGATGAGTCAAAATAGCGAAAACACTTTTGCCATTTTGCTGAGACAAGGCCTAGAATGTGAAGCTTCATGTGCAATTAGAGATTGGGCATATTTTCTTGGTCAAGCAATGAAGAAATTGCTTGCAATTGAAATTGTTGGTTTGCTTTATTAAGACACCATTGTTCTGATTTGAAAAAACAACAACTCTTCAGAAGGTTAACAACAAAAATTTATCATAAATTGTAACTCTTTATACATAGCTTTGTTAGCTCATATTTGTTGGGTTTCACAAGAAAGAACCCTACACTGGTATGCTTTTTGTTTTGGTTGTTTCTGAAGAGTAAACCGAGAGAGTTCCACAATGTACCATACAATATGCTCTTAGCATATTTGAAGCACATGGGTGAAAACTGATAGTGGTGGGTGGTGTATGAAGAGTACCATAATGTTTATCCTCCAATTTCACTAAGAACAAATTGTATTCATTTGTAATGGACCTAATAAAATGACATTATGTTCTTTCCTAGATATACATAACACTAATTATTTCTTGCTTGATTATGAAAAACCAAAATACAATATTTTCAATTTAAAAATCCTATCGACCTCTCTTTGCACCTTCTGGGCAACTACTAGTAATTAATTTTGATGGAATTTTGATTTATTTTTGGTTGATTGAGTACACTTTATCTAATTTAAATTAGTTCAAATATTACAATCTATATCTACCTTTTTAAAGAAGTATCTAATTTAAAGTCATTCAAATCTTACAATCTATATCTACCTTCGAGTAATTAGGGTATATATTGTAAAAAGTTCAAATCTTACAATGTATATCTACCTTCTAGTAATTAGGGTATATATTGTTTTTTCAAAGTAGTTTACATTAGATAATGCATGTTCAGTGTTATGTACTTGTTTTAGTTATAATGAGAGTTGTTTATTTATTTTATTTTATTTTTTGTGAATTCCGTAGGACCTGAATTTTCTATTATATAGAGCAAGTTTCTAAATATATACAAAAAAAATTTGCGCCTCAACCTGCTCGAAGGAAACCAGGTTTGTTGGCCATCTTAGAAAGTGAAAAGCTAACCAAAATCGGTATTGTTTCAGTCTAGCGGTAGCTGCAAATACTACTCAGCTATGTCCATAATATTTACATATGAAGCAATAGCTATAAGTTTGATTGACAAAAAGCATACAAAAACAAGAAAACCAAATAGTGCCTATCCATCTGAAGAATCCACTAGTGTTGGGTCTTTAGCTGAGGACCCAGGCATCTCCACCCACTGCATCGCTCGCAACTGCTCCTCAATTCGTCCAATTCTGGCATTCTGCTGTAGTTGAGTCTTTGTCATTGAGCTCATGTCCTGCTTTATGTGATGAAGGTAAAAGAAGATGGAATTATGAGCTTCCTTTTCCTTCATGCTCATCAGGGCTTTGGCAAGAACACACTTAAACTTCCAATACATCTTGACAGATTGTTGAAAATGAGAGATCATGCCTCTAGTACTACCAGGGTCAGTGAGGAAATCCATCATATCTTTCTGCTGTTGAACCTCTACCTCATCATCGGAACTCTAATTCTCCCATCCCTGTATCTTTTTTTGAATATGCGGAGGGGTAGAATCTGTGTAGGTGTGGGCCAGACTTTCAATAACCTGTGCAGTATTTTTCCAACCTCTCTTGTTGGGTCGCGGGGAGGCATTGGATGGAGCAGCCGGTGCACTCTTCTTACGGCCTGAAGTTCTGGGAATGAGAGTTGTTTATTTTTATTTTTATATCATTGTTTGCATTAAAATGGTTGGGAGTGAATCATAAGGAATTTTCAATTTTCAATTTTCAATTTTATTTATTTTAGTTATATATCAAATAATTTTGATAGAGATTGGATTGATTTTTTTTTGTTGATTTTGATGATAATTTGATTAATTTTTTGTTATGGTTTGGAAAACCTGTAGAGAGAATATGTGGTTTTGGACTTGGGAATATTAGAAAGGGGGATGTAATTATCTAGAGCATTTATATGTTTTGTTTAAATTGAGAAACGATATCAAATATTAAAAATTATAAAATAATTTTTTTAATTGATTTTATTTTAAAGGTTAATTGAAGACAATTTTGTTTTACTCTATGTTGGAATTGTTATATAGTATTATATTATACTATATTATAATTTATTATGCTAATATATTAATTTTTAAATTTTGTTAATTGGATGTAGTTTGGGTGGTAGGAAGAAGTGTTGTTATCCTCTATTCCACTCAAATTCAGTTATGGAATTTGACATGTTGAACTCATAATGAGTAATATAAGGTGAGTATTATTACTATCAATTGGACCACACGTTTCAAAGGAAACGTCATAAGATAATAACATAACATAGGAAAGAGTAGCACAAAAGAAAGAAAATGTGATATAATGAGGTAAGATAACGAGGATGTAGGAACAGCATTATAATAGGACACATAAAATATCATTTCAATAATGGTAATTCAGAAGTGATCATTCATCATTAAATGCATATTTTTTAAAGGAAAAACAAACCACATTTTAAGAGTTAAAATTTCATTTACTATATGAATCAATGGAGAACGAAAACATAGAATCCAATTAGATGCCTACATACACATCGGTCAAAAATATATAATTTCAAGCTCTCAGAGCCACGTTGAGATCTTATTACAACATTTTAAGAGTAAAAGAAAGACCTTATAATTCAGTGCAAGAAAAAGAATGGAAATCTAACAAAAATTGAATTAAAATTATTCAGCAAACATATATACATAGTGACACATCTCTAATTTAATTTTGATCATGAAGGGAATTCCTTACAGCAAAAATAATAAACTCCACACTGCATATAAAATGTAACGAATCCCAGTATGTTGTTTGAAATATTTGATTAAGATCTATGAAGTCTAGACCCCAACCTCACTAATAAAATTGAATACCACTGATCAAAACCTCAATAAAAACCCCATTAAATTTTTTCATGTTTCTTCTATACACAAGATTAGCACGTTCATTCAGAATTTTAAATTCAAGAACATATTAACTTCTGAAATCAAACTTTTTGTTAAAGTAACTGGAGGGGAACACAACACTTGCATCCAAAGAAAAATCAGAGGCCTCGATATCATCTTTAATATCTTTCTATGATTTTTTTTCACTTGCCCATGCATGGCTCACGCGTCTACCAAATCCCCAATCTTAAATCAAAATAAAAGTGACACAGCACTTCATATATCTAATTCTACAAAATAAGCTATCATTATTAGCATGCCTCCTGTTAAATAGTAAAAATTCATTTTCCAATCAGGGAAAAAAATGTTTTAATAATGATTAAAATGCAAGCTCTAGTTCATTATTAGTATGAGGGTGAGTATATAAATCAGAATGAATCTTAGGCCTTATCTTCTCTAGTTTTTGGATGACAGCTACTAGGTCCCTATAATAGTAGCGTATCCCCTTATTGTTATTGTTAGTATAGCCCCTTATTGTTATTACTGTTCCCATGTAGTCCTCATATTATTATTATTGTGCCCCATAGAATCCCACTATTTTTATTGTTATGCCCTTACATTGTTATTGATATGTCAGCTAGGATTATATTGTGACCCATTGGACTCCTATATATAGAAAGGAGGTTTTTTCATTTGTATCATCTAAGAATTGTTCATTTATGTAATGTAAAGGAGGTTTTCCCCTCGAAGAGGCTGATTTCTAAGTTGTTGGTCTATATTTTCTTCTATTTTGTGAGTTGGTTTCATAACATTAGGTATCAGAGCTTTGGATTCTATAGTTTCACTGATGCAAACAGGTCATCTTGGAATTTTTGCTATAACATTTTTTTTACGAAGTTTCAGAAGCTGAAAAAAAAACCCATTTGAGCCGAAATACTGAGAAAATTTATGTAAAATTTTCAGACCTTGGTTCGCTATATTTTTGAAGATATGATCTGTGGAAGTTATGGGTTTTTGCAGGATCTGGAAATTCATCTCAAACAGGTGACCGAGGGAAAAACGTCATAATGTTTTCTTCAGGAATCAGATTGGAATTTTGTAAGAAGTGGAAGAAATTGCACAAACTATAGTTTCTTGTGTATCTATTTTAGAGTCGAAGGTCGAAACATTGGCATGTGGCATGTCGTACAAGTTTTCTCTACTAAAATAGTCCATAATTAGGTCATTGTGGGAGATCTGACATAAATTTATCTTGAGGAATCAAAATTAGGTCTGAAGTTTGGCATTAGAAAGAAGACTCAGAGGGATACTAAAAAACCGAATATCAAATCTCAGGGATCCAAAATTATAGAGATATATTAGTTTCAATATCGAGCTCCTCAAAAGCAAGAAAAATGTGTGTGTCATTTTTTTTATAAATTGCATAAGTCTTGTTTGAAAAATCAGTTTGAAGTTATTACAAGGGCATATTGAAACATGGATATCAGTATTGGGTTCTAAAATTCCACCCAAAAAGAATTCCACGCCCATTAAGCACTCAGAAGGCTCTACTATGACTCATAAAGAGGAATAAGTGCAACATGATATATCAAAATTACGAGACCAAGTGCAACAAATTTTGCTTTCGCAAAGAGTAACAAAAAATGAAATAGAAGCTAATATGGATGGTTTGAAGAAAGACATGGATGGATTGAATAAAGGCATGGAAGCTAAGATGGATGGTTTTAAGAATGGAGTGGAATCTAAGATCGATGGTATAGAAGAAAAACTAAAAGAAGACATGGAAAGTTTGAAGGAAGGTTTGACGAAGTTGCTACAAGAAATAATTCGTAATGGCGAAATGGTAGTAGATGAAACTCATGATGAGAAAAAAATAAATGTTAATCATATCATTATTTCATAGAATCTAATGTATTTAAGACTCACCATATTCCAAAGATCGATATGAGGAAGTTTCACGGTAAGGATCTGGTAACATGGATACTACAGATAGAACAATATTTTGATTTCCATAATGTGAAAAACACACAAAAGGTATGCATTGCAACTTTATATTTAGAACAAAATACATTTGTATGGTATCGATGGATTTTATCTCGTAAAAAAATTGTCACTTGGTCAATTTTATTGGAGGAAATGACATCACATTATGAGGATACAAAGAGAAACACCTTCTTTAGCCAATTTATAAATCTCAAACACAAGGGTTCAATGGTGGAGCACATTGAGGACTTCCAAAAATTGAATATAAGGGTAACTGATATTCCAGAGGAACATATGATTTATGTCTTCATAGGGACTTTAAAGGATAACATCCAACATGAGGTTCGCCTTTGGGAACCTGATTCATTGGAGAAGAAATTTAGGTTGGCAAGAAAAATTGAAAGAAAAATTATGGCGACAAGGAAGCTTACCGCTCACAACTATAAAGATGGAAGTGTTTATACTCCTAGACATCCATAACCTACAAGGTTGGCACCACAACAATTGGAATAAAAAAGAGCAAAAGGGCTTTGCTATAGTTGTGATATAAAATACACTATAGTTCATACGTGTGTTGAGAAGAAATTATTTTACATAGATTGGGAAGAAGAGGAAGAAAATGAATAAGAAAATTCAAAAGAAGAGGATATACACCATGAAACAACCCTAGAGGAAGAAGAAATGAATCTGACCATATCCTGTAATGCATTGCCAGGAATTACCACTCCTTAAACTCTCAAGATAGAAGGACATATCAAGAAGAAAAATGTAATAGTGTTGATTGACTCTGGTAGTACCCATAATTTTATTCATTGTAAGGTAGCCAAGGAATTGAATTATTTCCTATACCCATCACTAGAGTGTTAAGTGATGGTTGCAAATGGAGGAACTATAAATTGCTCTATAAAGTTCCATAATATCAAGCTAACCATGTGAGAATATGTATTGAATATTCCAATGCTCTCCATTCCAATGGGTGGTGTTGATGTTGTACTAGGAGTACAATGGTTTCAATCTTTAGGGAGAAAAAAATTTAATTTTCAAGAACTTTTCTTGAAATTTTTTTCGAAAGGAAATGAGGTTGAATTACGGGGTATTGCAAGGAAGTCGAGAAATATAATTTGTTCTAATGTCATGAAAAATATTTTGAATAAAGAACAATGAGGCGTAATTGCATAATTATGCTCACTAAAGGTTCACACATCAAAATCATCTATTTCTCCAAATCTCCAAAAAGTATTGGACAATCATTCCAAGATGTCTGAGACTCCCAAAGGACTCTCACCTGTTCATGATCATGATCATGTTATTCATTTGATTCCAGGAAGTGTTCCTCCAAACATCAGGCCTTATGTATATCCTTATGCTCAAAAGAGTGAGATTGAATGTATGGTTGCAGAAATGCTAGAGGTTGGTATAATTCAACCTAACCTAAGTTATTTCTCTTCTCCAGAGGTATTGGTGCACAAGAAGGATGGATCGTGGTGTATGTGTCCAGATTATAGGGAGCTCAACAATATCACTATTAAAGATCATTTTCCCATCACCATCATTGATGAATTATTGGATGAATTACATCGAGAAATTTACTTCACCAAGTTGGATCTTCATTCTGGATATCATCAAATTAGAATGAATACTAAATACATTTCGAAAACAAAGTTCAGAATTCATGAGGGTCATTATGAATTTTTTGTCATGCATTTTGGCCTTACTAATGCACCTTCCACATTTCAAGGTTTGATGAATTCCATTTTCAAACCCTTCCTTAGAAAATTTGTGTTAGTATTTTTTGATGATATACTAATCTACAACAAGCCTTGGAAGGATGATGTTCAACATGTTAACAGGGTGCTCAAACTATTGGAGGAGAAACAATTATATGCAAAAACCTCCAAATGTTTCTTTGGAGTAAAAGAGGTGGAATATTTGGGTCATATTGTATCACATGGTGGTGTTAAGGTAGACCCTAACAAAATTAAATCCATTAAGGAATGGAAAATCACTACAACCATAAAGCATCTTCGAGGATTTCTGGGGTTAACAGGGTGTTATCGCAAGTTTGTTAAGAATTATGGGAGAATATCGGCACCTCTAACATCATTAGTGAATAAAGATGCATTTTCTTGGACTCCATAAGCAACTAAATCCTTTGAACATATTAAAGAGGCAATGTGCCAAGCACCGGTCTTAGTTACGCCAGACTTCACAAATTTTTTTATTATGGAATGTGATGCCTTAGGAAATGGAATTGGTGAGGTTTTAATGCAAGAAGTAAGACCCATTTCTTTTGAAATTCATCCAATCAAAGGAAAGTATTTACAGAAACCTATTTATGAGAAGTGAATGTTGGAAATACTACATGCACTAAAGCAATGTCAACCTTACCTAATAGGAAGACACTTCAAGGGAAAAACAGATCATGATAGTCTTCAATACTTTTTGGAACAAAGATTATCTTCAGAAGAGAAGAAAAAATGGGTCACAAATATTTTGGGCTATGACTTTGATATCATCTACAAAAAAGGGAAGAAAAATGTTGTTGCAGATGCACCCTCAAGAAAGGATGAGGATGTGGAAGCATTGTTTTGTTCCGTTTCTATTATCCAACCTGAGTGGATAACCGAAGCAAAGGATGAATGTAATAATGATGAAGAGGTGTGGACACTCATTCAAAATTTGCAGAAAGATCCTAGTACGTCTAAAACATTTAGCTATAAAAATGATTCATTATGGTACAAATATTGCTTATATATTTGTAAGAATTCTCAACTCAAACAAAAGATTCTTTTTGAATTGCACACCTCTCACTTAGGAGGGCACTCAGGATTTTTAAAAACTTACCACAGGGTCAAGAAGGAATTTTTTTGGGATGGCCTTAAATATGATATTCCAAAGTTTGTGGCAGAATGTTTGGTTGCCAAAAAAACAAAGTTGAGACAATTAAGACCCCAGGTTTGTTACAATCTTTATCCATTCCAATTCAACGCTGGGAGGAGGTTTCAATGGATTTTATCAGAGGTTTACCCAAGTCCAAAGGAAATACTGTCATCACGGTGGTAGTTGACAGACTTACCAAATATGGACACTTTATTGCATTATCTCATCCATTTAAAGCCAATACAGTTTATACTACATTTATGGAAACAATTCAAAAGCTACATGGTGTTGAATTTTGCAACAAGAAACAGTGAAATTGGCATCTAGAAGCAACATGACAGAACCTACACTACCATGGGACCACAGGTCATGTAATGATGGGTCCTAGCAATACATTAGTGTGAAATTCAATTTATTTAATAAATTGGATATGTGTCAAATTTAATCATCCCTTAACTAAATTGGACAATAAAATGTAATATTATCTCATAATCACTTGTAACAACTGAGTGTGATAAACTCAGTTAGCTCATGAATTTCGAGTTGAGGGTAGTTGGTGAGGCATGCAGAGTGATTATATGTGTTTTACAATTCAATTTGCAGTTAAGTGCATGAGTAATCAGTTAACTCAGTTAGGTGAGTTAAAGTCATTTGAACTAGTTGTAACTGTTTGCTACACTAGTGAGAGATCAAGTGAATTAAATCTTATTTAATTCACAATCAATGATCTACCATGCAACTGATGATTTACTATTAATAGTTGCATGCATGTCAGTTCCAATGGAGACCCAATTGAGACAAAGGTTTAAGGGAAGTTGACTATCAGTTGTATTATTAGAAAACTGCCCAGATGCAGTTAAAACACCACAGGATACCCATGATACCCAGCATAGTTGAGGAAGGCTGAAATTCCTAAAGAATAGGGATTTCATTCATCGGGAATTGCATGAGCAAGGCAGGTTGAAGACAAGCTAAGAATTGGCTACGTGTTGGCCCGATTTTGTCTGGATCAGTGTGAGACAATAGTCAGATTGCGGGAGACTCTTGTGAGAAGAGTAGATTGTAATTTTTTCATGATTCCTTATGGAATATACAATATATGATAGAGGGGTTTTGATCAGTAATATTTCCCCATGAAATTATCTGTGTTGTGGTTTGATTTGATTCTTTCTTTGTTTAATGTGATTGGCGATCGTGTTTATTTTCCGCAATTGATTTGTAGAAGGATTTAATATCTAGCTTTAGTAAATTGCTTGATCGGATTGAATCCATTGATATACATATTGTTTGTATAATTTATACATGATATCAAAGCACAAGAAATCACTATAGTGGAGGAGAAGTTGATTTTATGATTGAATAGAATTCAAATTTGCAAAATTATTCTTGGTACGACAGACGATTCAAGATCGAAATAGCTTTCAATGGCTTGAGATTGGAGTATGCACTTGAGGGCAACTCTTATTATATTTCCTGGAAAGACAGGATGGAGGAAAAATTGGAGGACAATGGGTTGAAATAATTCATTGACAATGATGTTCCCAAACTCGTTGTAGCAGATGCTGCAAATCTTGATGCTTGGCAAAAGAAGGTTGCAAGGGCGAGGAGGATCTTACTTAAGGGAGTACGCGACCACATTGTCTCAAGTACCCATGGAAAAATGAATCCATGTGCAATGTGGAAGGCTTTGACAGATCTATTTCAGAGCAACAATGATCATATAAAATTGGCACTGAAGGAGAAGATTAGGAAAATCAAAATGGAGAAAGGTGACACTATTCTAGTATACTTAACAAAAATTTTCCAATGCCGAGATGAGCTTGGGAGTGTAGGAATTACTGTCACGGATGATGACTTAGTGAGCCTGGCTCTTCTAGGACTTCCCAAGAGTTTGCATAGTTATCAGGACTCTGTCAATGTGAGGGAGAAGCTGCCATATTGGTAACAACTTTGGTTGGATTTGGTGCAAGAATAATTCAGGTGAAATACTAGGGATGGATCTTCATCTAAGGAAGATGATGAAGAAAATTGCGCCTTGGATGGAAAGGCAAAGAAGGAAAGGGCAATAAATCCTATTCCAAATCTGAGACCGATGAAGAAGGCAAGGAGCACGACATGTCCAGAGTGAAGTAATTTCATTGTCACGAGCATGGACATTATGCCACTAATTGTCCACAAAAGAAGAAGAACAAGAAGGCTTTAGGATCTATAGTTGGTGAGGCTTTGGCCTCCCAATTTTAGTTGGACTTCTAGTTGATCGCATGCATGGGTTCAAGTGTGATGGGATCAGGGTGGTACTTGAATAGTGGTGCATCTTTCCACATGACGGGAAACAAATAAATTTTCAGTATCTTGGAGGAGAAGGACCTCCAGATGCATATTGAAATGGGTGACGACGGAAAGTATAGCGCTACTGGGATTGGTACAGCTACTTTCTAGAGACAGTTAGGTAAACCATTTTTATTAAAAGATGTAATGCATGTACCAGGCTTGAAGAAAAATTTAGTTTCAATCGCAATGTTGGAGGATAGAGGCTATGATGTTGTTTTCAGTGAAGGAAAATCTTTCCTTCAACAAAAAGCAACATGACAAGCCAAGAAGATTGGGATTCATATGAAGAATCTCTATAAACTTGATGTAGATGGTTGCACAACATTAATGGGTAAATCAGACAAAGTGGTAAGTCGGGATGAGGGTGAGTTACACCATGGAGCTTTGAAGGTCGTCCAGCAGATTTCTATGGGACTTCCCAAGGGTAATCTTGCATTTTTATACACATGCAACGGATGTACCATGGGGAAGTGTGAGAAAGCCATGAATTTTTCCCTTAAGAGGGAGCTTTATTTGCATGCAGATGAGGAACTATTGGTTCCAAAGAATGAACCTCAAGATGTGGAGTAGCCACATGTGAAGGATCATTGAGTAGAAGAAACCACTCAAGCAAATAAATTTCGAGCCATATGGGAAAAGGGAGTACATGCATCTATACCTCCAGGTGTGAGGTGGGGCGGCGTACAAAAATAATCCCAAGAAGAAATTTGGGTAGGGTCCTAGAGATGGTTTGTCTCATGGATCGAACCTGGCTACAAGGAGCCCACAATACAACAGTAGAAATATTAGTTAGATTGAGGGAGTTAGATGTCAGGAGGACAGAAATCAAAGTGACAGGTGTTGGATACAGGAGCGTAGATCAAAGTTGGCAACAGTGCAGAGTGTATGGATGCAGATGTCAATAGCACATAGAATCCATTAGACATGTGCAGTAGGTACCAGCAATCAGAAGACTCTGATAACAGATGCATTATATTGATTCATTTGTTTGGAGGCTATTCAGTTTCGGAAGTGTTGCATGAAAAAGTCACATGTGCGATAAACACTATAGAAGTGTTGCATGTCGCATGCAAGAGGTGCATGGACGCATGAAAGGATATTCCTTTCTTATTGAGAGGGAGTGTTGAAGTTTGCAACAAGAAACAGTGAAATTGGCATTCAGAAGCTACATGAAAACACCTACACTAGTGTGGGACCATAGGTCATGTAATGATGGGTCCTAGCGATACATTAGTGTGAAATTCAATTTATTTAATAAATTGGATATGTGTCAAATTTAATTATCCCTTAATTAAATTGGACAATAAAATGTAATCTTATTTCATAATCACTTGTAATAGTTGACTGAGTGTGATAAACTCAGTTAGCTCATGAATTTTAATTTGAGGGTAGTTGGTGACGCATGCAGAGTGATTTTATGTGTTTTAGAGTTCAAGTTGCAGTTAAGTGCATGAGTTTAATGCATGAGTAATAAGTTAACTCGGTTAGGTGAGTTAAAGTGAGTTGAACTAGTTGTAACTGTTTGTTGCACTAGTGAGAGATCAAGTGAATTAAATCTTATTTAATTCACAATCAGTTATCTTCCATGCAACTGATGATTTACTATTAATAGCTGCATGCATGTCAGTTCCAGTGGAGACCCAGTTGAGACAAAGGTTAAAGTGAAGTTGACTATCAATTGTATTATTAGTAAAATTCCCAGATGCAGTTAAAACACCACATGATTCCCATGATACTCAACACAGTTGAGGAAGGTTGAAATTCCTAAAGAATAGGGATTGCATTCATTAGGAATTGCATGAGAAAGGCAGGCTAAAGGCATGCTCAAAATTGGCTAAGTGTTGGCACGAATTTGTCTGGATCAGTGTGAGATGATAAGCAGATTGTAAGAGAATCCTGTGAGAAGAGTGCATTGTAATTGTTTCATGACTCCTTGTGGAATATACAATATATGATAGAGGTTTTTTGAGCAGTAAGCTTTCCCCGGGAAATTATCTATGTTGTGGTTTGATTTTATTCTTTCTTTTCTTAATGTGATTGGCGTTCGTGTTTATTTTTTGCAATTGATTTGGTTTGATTGATTTGTACATTTCTTGATCGGATTGAATCCATTGATATACATATTTTTTGCATAATTTCTATACATGGAAACCCAAATATAATTGTAAGTGACATAGATCCCATTTTTACACGAAATTTTTGGAAAAAAATATTTTCTTGTTTGGGTACTCAATTAGCTCATAGCTCATCATATCATCCTCAATCTGATGGGAAAACTGAGATAGTGAAAAAATGTTTGGAAGGATATCTTCGTTGCTTTGTATCTGATAAACATACACAATGGTTCAAGTGGTTACCTCTAGCTTAATGGTGGTATAACACTTCCTTCCATACTGCAGAAAAAAATGACCCCATTTATGGAACTTTATGGATATCAGCCACCGTCCATCACATCATATTTAAGAGAAAATTCTAAGGTTCAAGCAGTGGAATATCACATCGATAATAAACAACAATTTCTCCAACTCTTAAAGGATAACCTCACTTTGGCGCAGAATCGAATGAAACAATAGGCATATCAACATCGCAATGAAAGAATTTTTGATGTAGGCGATTGGGTATTTGTACGGCTACAACCATACAAACAAATGTCCCTTAAGCAAGCTAAGAAGGATAATAAATTATCACCAGAGTATTATTTTCCCTACAAGGTGCTACAAAATATTTGTATTATGGCATACAAACTAGAGCTTCCTGCATCTTCCCGAGTGCACCCAATATTCCATGTTTCTTGCTTAAAGAAGGTTATAGGTGACAAGCTCCTAGTTCAAACAATATTTCCAGAATTTGATGAAGAAGGAAAAATCATATTAGAACTTGAAGCAGTCACATAAATAAGAACTTGACAACTACGAAATTGATCAATTTCATAGTATCTCATCAAGTGGAATAACTTACCCGCTGAAGGTTCGACATGGGAGGATGAGAATTTTATACATAAGCATCCAGAACTACTCAAGCATTGAGAACAACACTTTTTTGAAGGAGAAGGGCCTATTAGGTCCATATAATACTAATGTATCCCCTTATATTGTTCGTTTATGTAATGTAAAGGAGGTTTCCCCCTCGAATATGTTGATTTCTACGTCGTTGATCTATATTTTCTTCTATTTTGTGAGTTGGTTTCATAACAAAAACCTTAATATTTGGTCTCACTGATGGATAAGGTGCCAAACAACCCATGGCAATTTGAAGTGCTCGAAGTAATCCATCATCTACAAGACTTCTCAATCCCCTCAAGATATCAACATCAAATAGCTCAAACATACTCTCCTCCAATACAACAGTATTCACAATAGAAGTAAAATCCGCAAATTCATGAAAGCTCTCATTCTTGCTTGGTTTCTTACCAATGAGTTTCTAACAAGAGAATGCCAAAGTTGTATATAAATATCTTTGTATTGTTTTGCTTCATCTTCTGGAGCTTGGGATCCTTATAGCCCTTGAGTGTAGTTGCATTCATCATGTGAGTAGCAGATAACAAAGTCATTAACCAATCTAGACTATAATCAGTCAAATGTGCCACATAGTTTTCTTCCATCGAAACATTCTTGGATTTTTGGTTGCCATGAATGATGGGTGTTTCAAGCCCAACATGAAGGTGGGAAAGTCCTTTTGCTGCTCCAAGAAAAATCTTGTCCCTACAAGCCTAGCTCAAAGAGGCATTCCCACTTAGAGCATCAACAAGAGAAAGGATTTTTTGCATTAGTAAAACAAGGTAATGATCAAACCCATAGACCTACGAGATGGGTCATGAATTTGAGCAAGAGATTCATTCTTCCTTCCTACTGGTGGCCCTACTCAGGGATCCCCCACTACTTGGGCCCTACTGGTGGCTTACGATATAGAGTTTTACGGAGGGTCCTGACCCTATATTTATTTCTTTTGGGGTATCGGGTTTGGGTCCCGTTGTTCAAGCCATGATTATGCATCCTCTCCTTATCAGTCAAGCGATTTTCATTCATTTTAATTATTTATTGGCCCCTATAAAATAAGAAAGAGGATTTCAAAGAATTCACATTAACTATAGAGCCTAACTTATGTGTGTGAGAGATGCAAAACTATTTTGCATTCTTCATTTTTATAATATTTGGTTAGACCTTGAATCCCCGAATATTATTGTTACAATCTGAACCTCAATTTGCAAGTGGAAGCAAACTAGGGATACTTGTGAGGTAAAGTGATAATATTTCTAATATGGAAAGGATACCTGAGTTTCTCAACTATAAACCAACTTATTTTCTATTTTTTCATGGTATCATGATATATAGATCCACATTGAGATAGATTGTTTGAATATCAACATGGGTTTAAGAAGTTGGTTCAATTAGTGATGCATTGGTTAGTGTGAGTTTATTCATGTCATTGTTAAAATTAATATTGTATTAGATATCATATCAATCCCTTATTTTTCACATTGGAAACAACATAAGTAACTAGATTGTGTTCCTCAAATAATTATTTGGAGAAAGAAGGAATTGAATGGTTTTTTCACAGGTTTATTTACATCATTTTGCATGAACATATGTTGTGTATTTCTTTCAATCTGAAACATATTGCATTAGAGGGAAAGTTATATTTCCATGTCCTAAAAATCTCTCTAAGTGACCTTCTGCTGCCCCACAATTTTCCTATTTACGAGCACCGAGAATGATACTTTTTGGAGTGAAAACGTTGTCTGAAGAGTTGGATTATTTGATGAATGTATACATTAGTGTACTTGTTAATGATAAATTACACTGTGATTGAGATGACTAAATACCAAGGTAAATTTTAAACCTTCATACATTGTTGTATTTGTTAATGATCAATTTATAATGCAAGCAAAAACCTCCTAGTAAAAGAGCAATCTTGCATGAATATTACGGTATTACAATAATGTAGCATAGTTTATGCCAAGAGTTGTTAAAGAAATTTTGTATTAGTAAATACAATCAATAGGGAAAACGTTATAGCAATAATTACAATCAATCATTTTTCTTTCACTTGGAAAATGAATCATTAGCATAGATTCCCTGCTTATTGAGAAGCAGACAACCAAATTTCACTTTAGTGGGAATCAACTGCATATCTACATAGAAACAAAGTGTTCCAAATCAGCAATGTAAAGAATTCAAGAGCCCATTGGAATCATCCTGGTTCAAGTATTATCAACAATGTTGAGGTCCTTGCATACATTAGGAATTCAAATGATCCTTTGTATGGCAGTTGGTTTGGACGTCATAGGCCTTTTTGAAATCAATCAGTTGCTTCTTGAGGGCATAAACATGATTGTATGGGGTTGTAGAGAATAGAAACAATACATGGTTTCCATCTCTATTACCAGTATTATTCACATCAACATGAACTTGCAGGGACATGTTATTGAATTTAGTGCTCGTCACGCTGACAATCTCACAAGATTTTGGTTTTGTGGGAGAACATGTGCATTTTCCATGAAGAGGAACATAGATGAGTTTCAGTGCATGGACTATAGTGATGTTGAATCTCGTGTAGCTTATTCCATCTCTGAAGGTGAAGACTAACCTGTCGAAGGATCTACCCTCATGGTCATGTTGGTCATGTTAACATTGACAACAAACTCCTCTAGATACCAAGTCACATGCAGTCTAACACCTACCAACTTGACAAGAAAGCATTTAGAAAATTGGTTCTATATTGAAATTTAGCAGGGTTTTAGCCCAGATGGGTAGCCCAATTAATTGAAGCTCCCATTTCCAAGTCATTGGCCCTATATCATTAGCTGAGCTAGTATCAACATTGCAGAAGCATACAAATTCCAATTTGATCCAAAAAAATCCTAATGTCAATCATTTATTAGAAACCAAATAATCCATGTTATTTACAGATGCCTTATACTAGCACCAAAAAAAATATTAGCTTAACATTCACATGATGCATGCAAATATCTAATTCCGTACTCCAACTTAGTATCAATCATTATTTACAATCAAATGCAACTTAAACACTTTTTAATTTAAAAAAAAAAAAAAACAAATCAACGGTTGCCCTACCAATAGCTTACAGGTAGTCAAAACATTTCGATGATGCACCTATTGCATCCATGAGGCATAAAGATGAACAAAAAAAGGGAAGTTAGAAAGTACATAATAACATATAATTAATGCTTTACTATGACCCAATTCAGATACCATACAAAATATTTGTCGTGTCCCATTTTGGTCATGTGTCCTTAAAATATTTTTGAATGTTACAATGATCTTTGTGAGTCCATGACATGAACCAGTTTCATTACAATAACATGGGTATCATACCTAGGAACCAAGATTGAATATAGAAAACAAAAAACATCACTAAAAAAATATGTTCTTGTGGATGTAAGGGAAGGGCATAAAACCCATAGGTTCTTTAGAGAAGGTCATTATATTCTTCTTAAATTGAAAAGAAAATCCCCAATAAATGAACCAAATTGAAAAATGAAAGCAAGAGTTTTGAAGTAACCACCCATTGAAGAAGCAGATTATGTCCATCATTATGGAAAATAAAAAGACATCAGAGATTAAATACTTGAACATCAATATGCTATTCACATGCAACATTCTTCTCATTTCCATATCCAATCAACTAGGTAAATCAAAATCCGCTAGATTTCCGCTGCCCTGGGAAGTGAAGTGTTGAAATGAAAGAAGTCTTGTCAGCACTTCGATGGTAGAGAGGAAGCTATAGAGGAGGAAGATTTGTTTATAATAAGTGATTAAATTAAATAAGTGTGTTAGATGAAGAATTTAGATGTTTGTTGGGAAACACAACTAAATTTAACTATTTGTATGAAACATAAGCCCAGGTGATTAAGGTTTTAACAATAAAATCAATGAAAGTAGAAATGAGGGGATTTATTTTCACTAAATTGAAAAGAAAAGAAGCTTTGCTTGATAAATGGGATAAATTTTGCAGAGGAATGAGCATAATGCTGGAAATACGAGGAATAATAAGCTAATGATTTGGTAGAGTGTCGTCGAATGAATGATATTTGCAATTTCCTACAGTGGGAGGTAGTTTTTGGTGATTTTTCAGACTTGAGATAGCATGGGAATCATCATTAAAATGGAAATAGATATATCAGAAATGATGAAAATCCTAGTAGGGGGGTCAAAGACAACACAAGTTAAATTTAACTACGCATAAATTTTATGGGGAATGTTGGAAATTAAATCATGTATGATTGAATATTAATTCCCTCATTGAGAATTTATTTTGTTCAGTTAAGAGAGATTTAGAGATAGTTTCCTTATCAAGAAAAGTTATTTTTCTGAAATTCATGAGAAATAATGTAAGCAGGGCTAAGCACTGTGCAGGAGACACTAACCTAAGAGACATCTAGTATCTTGGTTGGGTGATTTTATAAATTTATACATTGGTGTACTAGTTAATGATCAATTACACTACGATTACGCTGACTAACTATGAGGGTCAATTTTAAACCTTTATACATTGTTGTATTGGTTAATGTTTAATTTACAATGTGAACCACCAAATACCTCTATAAAAATTTACAATGAACATTAATTAAGGAATAGGTTACTTGTGCACAAATATCCCATACTTTTAGGCGAGCTTTCTATTCGGATTTTTGTTGGATTGGTAAAATTACCAGTTTTGATCTTTGCAGTTGTTGTGAGAAGTTGTGAATCCAATGAAAACATAGACTATAAATACATTTACAATACTAGAATTTGCAAAATTACATTTATCAAAATTATTATTTTCCCTCCAGGCTATTAATGTAGCAAACAAGAAGACTAAATTTATTAATTGTTTCTGTGGAATCTAGTAGTTATCACGTTTGTAACTTCAACGAGTTTATTCCATGTGTACAGTGCAGGATACTACTAGACGTAATCAATATCTCAAATGTTGAGGGAAATACTGCCATGCCAATGGGATAATATTTATAAGTATGCTATAAAATTATTCCATGCTTTAAAATGTTGATGGGAATGTTTTGGTTTGAACTAGAAATCAAATTTGATAACTTCAGGTGACAACTGATCTATGGAGCCTGAAAAAGAGACCTACAAATTAGTAAGGACACCAAAAAAATTTGTGTGAGTGCCCTTGTATCTAATCCCTGAAGACCATATTCGTTTTGTCAGTAGTGGTGTGAAATTGTGATGTAGTAATGGATGTTAGATGAAATTAAGTTGAACTAAAATATCATTCTTTAATTCAATACAAAATGTGACCATGTATACAGAAATATAATACTCGTTATTATATGTAAGGTTCTGTGAGGGTGTAAGGAGAGAGGAAGATTAAAATAAGATATGAAAACCATTATACCATTAAAAAAAATACATTATGTTAATAATTAATCATTTTTTCCATGATATAGTGGTTTTCATATCCCATTTATCTCTTCCTCCTCTTCTTCTAGCTTGACATGAGATTCTCTTGAATGATCTCTCGAGAATGCCTTTGTACAAAATTTGATTATGTAGCTTCATGTTCTTCCCTGAAGTGTTCACTCTTTACCACTAGTTGTACATTATCTCCCAAAAAAAAATTAGAGTTTTCGTTTCTGTTTTTTATTTGAAATTTTAGAATTTATAAATTATATGGTTGATTTGTCCAAAGTAACATTGTCCTAGTCAATCTGATTATGATTGTATATTTTAATCTGGCTGGTGAGCTATTCCTGCCAGGATATGATAAAACTACTTCCAGAGCAACTGATTTGGTACCATGGAAGTGTTGAAAATTTGTGAATCAATGTATCACTTTACTTTTAACTGAAAATAATGGTTTATAAAATTGGGTCTAAATTTTTGGAAATTCAGTTTATAAGAGATTTTTTATGGTGCTGAATCCATTTTCACCATAAAAATACCATTAAATATCTCTATTGTCAATTTATTTTTTAAAAAACTAATATAATTCTAACACATTTTGGCCATCACGAATAAATTAACACACTGAGTAAACAGTGCCTTTGATAAGGGTTCCCTCCAATACACCCTCTTAAATACAAGACTCCTTATTGACCTTATTCTATGTCAAATTTGAGGACTATTATGAGTGACAGGTCTTGCCCATTGCTGGGTAGCAGAACTTGCACTAGTACAAAATGACTAATTAGTTACTAAAAAAACGAATAAAATTTGCATATAAATGACTATTTTTCGCTCGGTGACCAATAGTAGCTAATTTACATTATCTTGTAATGCGACCAACTTTTAGTCGTTTTTAGCTTAGTCATTAATTGGTTGTCTCAATTTTGTTGTCTAGTAGTATATTTGGTCATTAATTTGGTCATTGATTTAGTCATTGATTTGGTCATTGATTTAGCCATTGATTTTCATTAATTTAGTCATTGATTTGGTCTGTTGTTCCTTGAGAAACAATTCCTTGCTGTGTACAGGAATCCGTGCTCAAGACATTAAAGATTATGTCACAAAAGCGTATGTCTGTCTCTGTTTATTAAACCTTCAAATATTAATAATATATTTCCCAAATATCAAATCTTTACAAGTTCTGCAATGCCATGTTCCCTTTATATTGAAGTGAGCGAATGGAAGACGAAGAAAGAAAAGGATTTTAAATTGCCATGCTGCTTAAAACAGAAACTACCATTATAAAATCCTGAAGAAGTGAGTAACAATAAAGCTAAAATAGAGGAGCGCCCATTAAGGATGTTTAACTCTTAGATACATAAATATCAAGAGACCTGTTGCTCAAAACACTCTACTTTATTCACAGATATGGAAATGAAATGAAAACCAAGAAAACTCTTCAACACAGATGGAATAATGGAAACTTGCAAAACTTTTCATTCATTCAATATTGTTCAGTACAAAATTAGCCTTCAAGGTCCAAAACTCAGAACCTTCTTCATTCTTTCAATTATCTTTAAATACAATATGATCAAAATGGTTTCCAGTAATGAAACCGATTCTAACTAACTCTAATTGCTTAACTGCTCACCTAGTGGTGGTACATGCCTCGTAAAGTTCTATTACATTTACATGACTTCATTTAAAACATCATAAAATGTGATAATCCCTAATCTAAGGGAGCTGATGCTCCTAAAATATTGGTTGTCTCAATGACTATTGGTGGTTGAACGGCTACTTGTGGCTGACTGGCTGGAGTTCCCTTTTCTATGTCCATAGAAAATCTTTTGCATTCTTTCCAGAGCTTATCCTGAGTCGTCGGAGTGTTCTTATAACGATGATATTCCAATGTAAACGCAACAACCTGAATGTGAGTAAGATTACCTGTGAACAATGTCTTCACCATCCATAGTAGAAGGAAATGCCTTTGTAAGAAATTAAATACCGTTTCTCCCTTCAAAACCTGTGTCTTCTCATGCCGACCATCTGCTCTGCTTTTTGCAAATATCAACTGATCTTCATAGAATTTCCAGGACATAATCTCCCCTCTCTCCGTCCAGCATGAGGGAAAACCTGTTCTCGTCAACTTGTCAAATGATATATCAAATTTCTTAATTATCTCTTTGATTCCCTGTAACCGCTTCTCTGAGGCCTTTAGAAGGTCGTTTTTTATGATCATTTTATTTACCTCTTCAACATAGAAGTACCTATCTTGTATCTCCATATCTCTTAACTCTTCATCTGTCTTGGCATTAATAAAATTTATGAATTTTCTGGCCCAATTTGCTCTTTTAATAGTGGCCTGCTTCTCTGATAATGGCTCCTTTTCATGCTCTGAAACAATGTTTTTCTCTCTGGAAATTATATTCATGGAATCCCATTTTGACTGCATTTCTAAAATAATTTCATTCCAGATGATATCCTTAGATTTAATCAGAGAATTATTTCCCTTTAATTTCTCCTTGAGCTCTTTGATTTTATCCTCAGCTTTCTGTAGCTTCTACTTGTTCTCTTGTGCTTTTTCTTCCCATCCCTGCATCATCTTGGTAACGATGACCAATTCTAACTGGGCTTGTTTACAATCTCTTTCCGCCATCTTTAATTTTTTGTTTAGCTGAATAACCTGGGCTTGAGGGCCAGCTTCAGCTGCAGAAAAATCAAAAGTACAAGTATGGTTCTCGATTTGATTCTGTAAGGTTATAGTAGTCTGCTTTACCTTAGTGAGTTCTTCGTCCTTATTCATCAACTGTTGTCACAATTCCTCTTTCTCCTTTTCAACCTCAGCTACTTCGGCCGCCAATGAGTGCTTTGTAGCTGGTAATTTCAAATTTTTCCTTAATGAGGATATTTCTGCTTCTGCACTTTTCATAAGTTTTTGAATTGCGGCTTTATCATTCGGATCCACACCGATTTTCATAATGATCTTCTTTAGCTCTTCATTTTGAGTTGTTAATGCCCTTGGATTAGCTTTCTCCATTTTGCATTGTTTGATGACCTTTGCAAGCATGTTTTCAGTTTTGACTGTTGTAGCATTGGTCTTGCTCAAATCATTTACAATCAGCTGACCGGTCTGCATGTGAAGATTCATTTTGTCCCACAAGGGGATCTTTTTAACATCCATGACTATGTTTAACTCCTTAAAGCTGCTCGAAGGTCCAAGGGACATTCCTGTCGGATGTGACAGAGCCATCTTAAACTGATCTTTCTCCAGATCCATCACAGTCAATAATCTGGTTTGGTCAGCAGGTATATTGTGCTCTGCTTGTGCTTCTATATTGGCCTTTATCCTCTGGTTCCTTTCCTCAATCTGTGTGAACACTTGCTTCATGGAAGGAGCCTTCTCCAAATGAAGTTCTTGTCTATTAGGAGATGAGGGGCAATCTTGTTCTTCATTGACCTGGAGAGTAAAACCAGGTGAATTGGAGGAATGGTCTTCTGCTAGTTTGGTCCTTTTTTCCTCTCGGGGCTCCTCATCATCAATTTCAATAACATCCTCTCTACCTCTTTTGCTCATTCTTTCCAAAATTGCAGGTGTTTGAATACTGGTCTTTGTTGAACTTGACCCTCCTGGATTAGCCAGTTTCTCCAAATCCGGTTTACTTACATGAGTAAATGGAGCATACCCATTCTCGACCCTTTTCTGAGAAATTATTCCATGTGGATCATAGGGCCATTTCTCTCCCAACAACAACTGCGTCCCTTCCAATATTTTTGATACTTCTTCAAAAGATTGTCTTGTATTGACAACAAAAGGGCTTATGCTCATAGGCAACTTGTACATCAATCCTTTCTTCATGGGCAGAAAATGAACTTGATCTACATTAAGACTTTGCCTTATAAATTCCAAAGCAAAAAGCCTCATGGGAACAAAGGTTGGGAGCCTATAGGGCTCAATACTAACTCCATACAGCCTTATCTCAGAGTAATATTCAAATATAAACCAATCTCCAAATTTACAATTGGGTCCTAACTGTAAGAACTCCTGGGCCTTTGGCAGAAAGCATGGATGAAGAGTTCCATTCAGAATTTTATAAGCAGTAGTCATGAAATGGTCAGCAAATTCAAACAGCCCAGCTTCGTTCTCTTCTTTTCTAACCATATCGGTCCAAAGCAAAACTGACTGCTCATTTTTATTACTATCCATTATATTTAAACCAACACTCATGAACTCTTCAACATTTTGATATAAAAATAAGTAGACTACCAATGATGGAAATCTGAAAAAACCTGTTAGAGGGAAGGCGATCAATTGGGAGTTTACTACTTCTTGCCAAAAATACGGGATGTCTAGCACCACACCTGGTTTCATCATCAGAGTGAACATTCCCAAGACTGCTTTATCAATTTCGTGATCATCATCTCTTCCCAAAATTTCCGTAATGCAGCTAAGAACTGGCCTATACTGAACATTGAACGCCTCCAAACTGAACTTTCCTGCTTCAAATTGAGTTTTCTCTGGACTTGGTATCAAAAACGACATGCAGCGATTAAACTCTTCATTTGAAAGCTCCTCGAAATACTGAACCAACGAATCTTCGAAGAACTGCAATGGAGACTCATCTTCTGGAAAACATAATGCTTGACGCATTAATTATGTTGAAACCTGCAGGATATTTTCCCCATGAGAATTCATAACGAAACACTTGCTAGGGTACATGGACGAAACTAACCAAGAAATGAATTCGGGGAAGAAATGAGTTTTCGGAACACAAGCAGACAACACACCCGAACTTTTCATAGCAGAGAACACAGGGGACTTGTCAGTGTTCAGGGTTACTTGGTAATGCAATAGAGGGTGGTTGACGGATGACGCGGTATCATGAACATCCTTCTCGCTATCTAGGAGGGGACTGAGACTTGATGAACCAGACAACGATGTTTGCTTGGCCATGGCTGACAGGAATTTGAAAGAAATTCGCGAGGCAATGGGTAATGCAAAGGTGGCGGGACGCGGTTAAACATGGCAAACAATCACAAATAAATCCAAATGGGACGGAAGAATCCATTTTATAGGCTACGGAAACCATAATAAATGCAGGGGTGACGCGGAGAAACAATTGACAGTGGATGACAGCGATCTTCCATCTCGGCTGATGATGTCATGCGGGGGGTCTGTGAGTACGGCGGAGAAGTTCGATCCATACCCCCCGTAATTAATCTCAATCGTTGATCACAACATTTCTATGATTTGACCGGTCAACTGCGGGGGGTCGGGATTTGATAACCGTCGGGCTAATTCACCCCCCGCAATTGCATACCCGTAAGCTTCTATGTATGATTGCAACTTCCGCTCGAGAAATTGCTTGGGTCTTAACCTTAATATATATATATATATATATATATATATATATATCAACCTAAGGTTGACGACCGCTTCATGTATATAAATAAAAATGGAAATACATTGCATTCCTCTCTTTTTTATGCTAAAGTATTAAAAACTTCATACTATAGCATATTTTCGCATTCTTATTATTATTTTTTTATTTTTTTTATTTTAAAATTTCAAAATGAAATATAAAAAGGATATGTAGATAATGATCCACAACATCTGGCTCCACCTGGGGATAGTGTTTTTACCACGAAACACTAAGAACCTGCAGATTAGTGCCTTCACCTCGGGCATGGAGTCACATATTGCTTGATGAAAATGTACAATGACCACACCGGATATATACAATGATGAACCAGCAACTGTTTAACGTCGGAAATAATGCTTGAGATATTGCTCATTCACAGGCATACCCAGCACTTCTCCTTCCATATTTTCCAACATGAAAGTATTATTTCCTCTGACTGCATTAATTTTGAATGGGCCATACCACAAGGGATCAAATTTACCGTGTTTGCCTTTATCTTCCCTTCGTGTATCCCATCTCAATACTAAATCCCCTTTCTGAAACAAAACTTCCTTTGCTTTTCTATCAAATATTACCTTCATCTTCTGCTGATAAGTGAGCAAGTTGTCCCGAACTTGATTTCTGTTTTCACTTAGTTCCATCACATTGTTCATTCTTCTTATCATGGCATTTGGTTCTGCTTGGGCATCTTGGAGAAAAGAAATCACAGGTTTTACCAATTGTGTGGGGAATAAAGCTTGAGTGCCGTATACGAGCTCATAAGGAGACTTGCCGGTAGACCTCCTAGTAGTCATCCTTGTTGCCCACAAGGCAAAAACTAGCTTCGTATCCCAATTCTTTTGATTCTCACTGATTGTTTTCTTCAAAATTATTACCAATGTTTTATTGGAGGATTCTGCTAATCCATTTCCCTGCGGATGATAAGCTGTAGAATGAGACAATATTACATTGTAAGTTTGACAAAAATTAATAAACCTGAGTGAACTGAAAACTTGGGCATTATCTGTCACAATCTTCACTGGGCATCCAAACCTGCTAAAAATATTCTCCTCCAAAAACTTCATAACAACCAAATCATTTGCCTTCCTGGTGGGAATTGCCTCCACCCACTTTGTAAAATAATCTGTAGCAGTAAGGATCCACTTAAACTGCCCACTGGATGGTAGATTGATTTCTCCAATGAAATCCAACCCCCATTGTCTAAAAGGTTCTTCAATAAAAACTGGGAGAAGAGGTAATGGAGCTAGCTTTTTCTTCCCTGCAAATAATTGGCATTTTTGACAACTTTGACTGTTTTGTAAACATCAGTAAACACAGTCAGCCAATAGAAACCTAATTTGAATATTTTATGAGCAGTTACCTTCCAGTTGTAATGCCCTCCACACAAGCATTCATGATATTCTTTCATCACTTCTGAAATTTCTTCCTCTGTTAGACATAACAACAACATACCAGTTGGATCCTTCCAATATAACTTTGCTTCGATTATGACATAAGGTTGAGCCTTAAGTTTCAAAGCCCTGTATTTAGCTCTATTAATTGAAGGGGGACATGAAAGAAAGCATAAATAATGTACAATATCCTTATACCATTCTGAGCAGAGAAATTTATACTTAATTGCTGTCTTTGATTGATTATCACGCGTTTCTCCATCGGCTTCTTCTACAGGGGCTAGCAAATTGATTCCCAACGCTTGGAAGTTGGATTCTGTCAATAATTTGGCCAATGCCAATCCTTTAACCAGCTTGGTTGGTTTTACATCCAAATCATACTCTTGAATTTTAGCAATCCATTTTCCCCTCTTACCTTCCACATCGCTTTGCACTAGCACGTCTTTTACAGCCGAATTGGGAACGTATGCTAAGATCTGAGAATGAAGGACATAAGTTCTGAAAGCTTTCAGTGCTTTTACCAGAGCGTACACCTGTTTCTCCAATATATTATAATTCAATTCTGCATCTTGGAGAACTTTACTGAAATATGCAACTGGCTGTTCCTGCTTTTCTTCATTTCTCTGCAATAACACGGCTGCAATAGTTGAGGAAGAAGAAAATGAAAAGATTTGAAACGGTTTCAAATAGTCTGGACTGATTAGAACAGGTGCTTCCTTTAAAGCCTCTTTGATTCTCTGAAAATATTCCCTCGCTTCCTTGTCCCACTTCACCTCAGCGTTCTTTTTTAACATGTATGTTATCTTTTTAACGATCTCTGCATAATTAGGGACAAACCGCCTTAGAAAATTAATTTTTCCGAGAAATCGCTGAATATCTTTCTTACTTCACGACAGAGGAATTGACTGAATTGCTTCGACCCTCGCTGGATCAATCTTCACTCCTTCCTTTGAAACGATGTGGCCAAGTAATTTACCCTCCTCTAGGGCAAACAAAGACTTTTTAGGATTCAGTGATAATCCAAACTTTCTGCACTTCATGAAGGCTTTCTGCAAATGCTGTAAATGCTCCTCATCAGATTTCGAAAAAATTGTGACATCATCTAAATAAACCACCACAAACTCATCTCCCACAAACGTGATATCCATCGCCCTCTGGAATGTGGCCCCTGCATTCATCAGGCCAAATGGCATCCTGGCGTACATGAATGTTCCCCAAGGCGTAGTGAAAGCGGTTTTCTTCTGATCTTCCTTCTCCACAGCTACCTGGTTATACCCTGAAAACCCATCCACCATAGACAATCTATAAGCACCGATCACTTTCTGTAAGACAAAATCCATTTTCGGCAAAGGATAATTATATTTTAATGAAGCCCTGTTCAAATTCCTGAAATCTACGCATAGCCTTATCTCTCTGTTTTTCTTTCGGACGGGTACAAGATTAGAAACCCAATCTGAATACCTGAGTGGAACGATTATCTTGGCTTGCAGCAATTTCTTTATTTCCTTTTCGATCGGAGCCAACAGCAAAGGATTAATCTGCCTAAGCTTCTGTTTATGTGACTTGACTCCATCCTTGAGTGGAATTTTGTGTTGTATGATGCTCTTATCATATGTTTTCAAATCATCATACGACCAAGCAAATACATCTTTAAATTGTTTGAACAAATCTACGTACCTTTCTTTATATTCCTTCGGGATCCCTTTGAACAATTTGACCATTTTAGGCTCCTGTTGAGTACCCAGGTTGCAATCTTCCACATGCTCATCTTGGTTCATTTTCTTTTGATTCACGACAACGTCATTAGCCCCGAACAGTCTTTCGAGAGGTACTAAGCCTCTTGGCAAGACATTGTCTTTCAACTGAATAATTTCTTGACCACCAATCTTCTTTTTAAGAGTATCACCAGCCAATTCGTCTTCATCACTTTCCAAATCAATCTGATGATCTTCAAAATCTTCAGTCATCAACAGAAACTGCTTAATCTGTTCATCATCTTCGAAGACCTGCCAATGTTTAATATTGTCAGGAATCGAAGGTCTATGTCTCATCTCTATTTCATACCTTAGTTTCAAACTGATAGGAGGCTTGAATGTACTTGCTGCAATAGCCAAAGAATCAGCCAGTCTATTCTCTTCTCTTGGAACAAACTGTAAATTGAATGCTTCGAAATAATTTTCAATCAAATCCCATACTTCATTCCAATATGATCGTAACCTGAGATGTTTGGTTTGGCATAAATTCTTGATTTGTCTTATAATTAATTCTGAATCTCCAAACACAGTCATAGATTTAATTCCCATCTGCTTAGCTTTCTGCAAACTAATAATTAATGCCTCATATTCTGCGACATTATTAGTGGATTCGAACTCCAATTTTAAAGAAAAAGGTACCAAATTACCTTCTGGAGAAACAAAGATGAAACCAGCTCCTGTGCCTTCTTTGGAAAACGCGCCATCAAAATAACACTTCCACAGCTTATCTGAATGTAGTTCCTTATGTACAATTGTTGAATCGATCTTCCCTTGAGATTCTTCAGCAAATTCTGCATCCTCATGCAGCATGAAACAAGACAGGTCGTCCTTCTCTTGGCCATAAATTGGTGAATTACTTGCATCTTTCTTGGTAGCAGTTTTTTGAAATCTAGTCTCTCTATACAACCTTCTTTCTTCGCCATTGAAAACGGGAATAATAGCATATGTAAAATCCAGTTTCAAAACTCCTCCAAGCTTCGCCCCCCATGACCTAGATAATAACATACCAAACCTGGCTGGAATATCTGCCACTCCAACATCCATCATAATGCTTTTGGCAGGGATTTGAGCCAATGAAACAACCATATCTTTAATAAGACCCACACACTTAACCCTCTTTGAGTCAAAAGAGTAAAGATCTCTGTATGGCTTGGTGATTTGTAAATTTAACTCTTTCATCACACTCAACGGCATCAGATTGTGTGATGCGCCAGAATCTAGCATACAATTGTGCAAAACGAAATCATGCAAGAGAAGAGATATATAAAAAGGAGGAACAGACGAATCTACCTCTTCAACATGAGGTCCAAATGTCACCACCGGCTTTTCTTCCTGTAGATTTACTGTATCGCTCACTCCATCAGGTTGAGACAGATTGATAAATTCAGCAATCTCTTTCTTGTAACCCGGTGTTTTTATTAGTTCAAGAAGAGGTACTTGTATTTTCACTTTTTCTAACTCTTTCGACAAACTGAAAGTTTGATTTGATTTTGTCAACTTTTCAGGTTCTTCTTGATCTTTATTGGAACTTAGATTTTGATTAGAAACCGTAACCACTTTCTCCAAAATGTTAGAATCTTTAACTTTCGTTTGAGAAGTTTCAGCTTGCTGCTTTCCTTTCTGTAATGGAGTCGCCATTGGAGTAGGTGTTGCTTCTGATTATTTTTCTTCATTATCTTGCGTCCTCAACCTCTTTTTTGACCTCAAATCATACTTTTTATGCAACTCAGATTGCATAAAATCTGTGAATTGTCTGCAGTAATCATCCATCTCTTCCTGATCGAATGAAAGATCAGCTTCTTCCTCTACCTTCACCCCTTCTTCATCTATTTCTTCTTCTGTTTCATCATCTTCCATATACACGGCGGAGATCCGAGCATCATCTTCTCTCTCGTCATCTTCATCTGCTGAACGGGACGGGGCTGCCTCTATGTACAGAGGTGCTTGCACCTGATCTTGATCTTTTCTTTCTCTTTGTAGGATTTGCAGGGGCTGTTTTTTAAATTGGGGATTAAAAACCCCTCTATTATGTCTTGCAGGTTTACTATCTATTTCCAACTTTACCAATTTATTTGAAAGATTTTTTATGACCTTAGTCATGTCTTCAATTCTCTGATCTTGAGCTGAGGCTTCTTCTTTAGCCTTTCCTTTATCTGAGACTTTACCAACAGCGGACATATTGGCTTCAATCTCCAAAGCATCAGTTTGGATCTGTTCCAACGTAGGAGACCTTCTTTCCCTCAGTGTGAAACTGAATTCTGGTTCAAAAGCACCAGCAAAAACAACCCTTGCTCCAATAGGAGGGGGTTTCATTTCAACAGGCAAACTATTATACAGTTTGTTAAATATTTTAACAAAATCATTCATATTTTCATCGAATTTCTTCTTGATTGCATTAAATTCTGTCAAAGAATAGCCGTGGTCCCTTTTTTCACCCCATCTCTCAATAAAACATCTTTCCAGGGCATCCCAATCATTAATGGAACCATTCGGTAATCCTTTGAACCATTTCCTTGCCTCTCCACTTAGAGACTGAACAAAGAGTCTCATAACAACATCCAAATGTTCAACGTTTAAATTCTCTGCAAAAGTGCAAAACAGGGGCAAGCGTTGTTCTGCGGTTATTTCATCTTCACCAGTAAATCTAGGGAGTAAATTGAGATACTCCTGAGGCATATCATGCAGTGGTTGTGGTAGATTTAATGGTGCATATATGTTCATCAAGAAAGCAAGGGCTACAGGAACTGCCATGTTTACGCCCGGGTTAACTGCTCCTTGAGCGGGGGTAAAATGAATACCAGTTGTGGGAAAAAATGAATGAGGTAAAACAACTGATATAGGAATTGGACTATGAACGATCGCAGAAGAGTTGGCCGTTGTATGGGGCTGAGTTTCTATAAAAGGAAAAGACACAAACTCCAAAGATTGCTCTTCTAATGTGGGTTCTTGAAAATGAATGGGTGATGGTGATGATTCTTCTTCCGAGAAAATGAGTTTCTTGGAAGCTTTCTTGGATGAGAAAATGTGTAAACTGCTGCCAGGTGCAAGCAGTGTAGTTTCAGGTGTATCTAATATTTTTGGTTTCTGGCCCTTCTTTGAAACAAGCTTCTCAAGATTTGACAAAACGGGAACTGTTTGCTGAGGTATCTGACCTCGTGTGAGGTTTCTTGGGAGCCAGAGCTATTTTCAAACAATCACAGCGTACTATTTCCTCCTCTCTGAACAACCAAAGGAAATGTAAAACAAAACCCAGGGAAAATCTTCGACTCTTAGTTCCCCGGCAACGGCGCCAATTAATGTTGTTCCTTGAGAAACAATTCCTTGCTGTGTACAGGAATCCGTGCTCAAGACATTAAGATTATGTCACAAAAGCATATGTCTGTCTCTGTTTATTAAACCTTCAAATATTAATAATATATTTCCCAAATATCAAATCTTTACAAGTTCTGCAATGCCATGTTCCCTTTATATTGAAGTGAGCGAATGGAAGACGAAGAAAGAAAAGGATTTTAAATTGCCATGCTGCTTAAAACAGAAACTACCATTATAAAATCCTGAAGAAGTTACAATAAAGCTAAAATAGAGGAGCGCCCATTAGGGATGTTTAACTATTAGATACATAAATATCAAGAGACCTGCTGCTCAAATCACTCTACTTTATTCACAGATATGGAAATGAAATGAAAACCAAGAAAACTCTTCAACACAGATGGAATAATGGAAACTTGCAAAACTTTTCATTCATTCAATATTGTTCAGCACAAAATTAGCCTTCAAGGTCCAAAACTCGGAACCTTCTTCCTTCTTTCCATTGTCTTTAAATACAATATGATCAAAATGGTTTCCAGTAATGAAACCGATTCTAACTAACTCTAACTGCTTAACTGCTCACCTAGTGGAGGTACATGCCTCGTAAATTTCTATTACATTTACATGACTGCATTTAAAACATGATAAAATGTGATAATCCATAATCTAAAGGAGCTGATGCTCCTGAAATATTGGCTGTCTCAATGACTATTGGTGGCTGAACGGCTACTTGTGGCTGAGTGGCTGGAGTTCCCTTGTCTGTGTCCATAGAAAATCTTTTGCATTCTTTCCAGAGCTTATCCTGAGTCGTCGGAGCGTTCTTATAACGATGATACTCCAGTGTAAACGCAACAGCCTGACTGTGAGTAAGATTACCTGTGAACAATGTCTTCACCATCCATAGCAGAAGGAAATGCCTTTATAAGAAATTAAATACCGTTTCTCCCTTCAAAATCTGTGTCTTCTCATGCCAGCCATCTGCTCTGCTTTTTGCAAATATCAATTGATCTTCATAGAATTTCCAGGACATAATCTCCCCTCTCTCCGTCCAGCACGAGGGCAAACCTGTTCTCGTCAACTTGTCAAATGAAATATCAAATTTCTTAATTATCTCTTTAATTCCCTGTAACCGCTTCTCTGAGGCCTTTAGAAGGTCGTTTTTGATGATCATTTTATTTACCTCTTCAGCATAGAAGTACCTATCCTGTATCCCCATATCTCTTAACTCTTCATCTGTCTTGGCATTAATTAAATTTATGAATTTTCTGGCCCAATTCGCTCTTTTAATAGCGGCCTGCTTCTCCGATAATAGCTCCTTTTCATGCTCTGAAACAATGTTTTTCTCTCTGGCAATTATATTCATGGAATCCCATTTTGACTGCATTTCTGAAATGATCTCGTTCCAGATGATATCCTTAGCTTTGATAAGGGAAATATTTCCCTTTAATTTCTCCTTGAGCTCTTTGATTTCATCCTCAGCTTTCTGTAGCTTCTGCTCGTTCTCATATGCTTTTCCTTCCCATCTTTGCATCATCTTGGTAACTGTGGCCAATTCTGACTGGGCTTGTTTACAATCTCTTTCCGCCATCTTTAATTCTGTGTTTAGCTGAATAACTTGGGCTTGAGGATTAGCTCCACCTGCAGAAAAATCAAAAGTACAAGTATGGTTCTCGATTTGATTCTGTAAGGTTATAGCAGTCTGCTTTACCTTTGTGAGTTCTTCGTCCTTCTTCATCAACTGTTGTCGCAACTCCTCTTTCTCCTTTTCAACCTCAGCTACTTCGGCCGCCAATGAGTGCTCTGTAGCTGGTAGTTTCAACTTTTTCCTTAATGAAGATATTTCCGCTTCTGCACTTTTCATAAGTTTTTGAATTGCGGCTTTATCATTTGGATCCACACCGATTTTCATAATGATCTTCTTCAGCTCTTCATTTTGAGTTGTTAATGCCCTTGCATTAGCTTTCTCCATTTTGCATTGTTTGATGACCTTAGCAAGCATGTTTTCAGTCTTGACTGCTGTAGCATTGGTCTTGCTCAAATCGTTTACAATCAGCTGACCGGTCTGCATGTGAAGATTCATTTTGTCCCACAAGGGGATTTTTTTAACATCCATGACTACGTTTAACTCCTTAAAGCTGCCCGAAGGTCCAAGGGACATTCCTGTCGGATGTGACAGAGCCATCTTAAACTGATCTTTCTCCAGATCCATCACAGTCAATAATCTGGTTTGGTCAGCAGGTATATTGTGCTCTGCTTGTGCTTCTATATTGGCCTTTATCCTCTGGTTCCTTTCCTCAATCTGTGTGAACACTTGCTTCATGGAAGGAGCCTTCTCCAAATGAAGTTCCTATCTATTAGGAGATGAGGGGCAATCTTGTTCTTCATTGACCTGGAGAGTAAAACCAGGTGAATTGGAGGAATGGTCTTCTGCTAGTTTGGTCCTTTTTTCCTCTCGGGGCTCCTCATCATCGATTTCAATAACATCATCTCTACCTCTTTTGCTCATTCTTTCCAAAATTGCAGGTGTTTGAATACTGATCTTTGATGAACTTGACCCTCCTGGATTAGCTAGTTTCTCCAAATCAGGTTTACTTACATGAGTAAATGCAGCATACCCATTCTCGACCCTTTTTTGAGAAATTATTCCATGTGGATCATAGGGCCATTTCTCTCCCAACAACAACTGCGTCCCTTCCAATATTTTTGATACTTCTTCAAAAGCTTGTCTTGTGTTGACAACAAAAGGGCCTACACTCATAGGCAACTTGTACATCAATCCTTTCTTCATGGACAGAAAATGAACTTGATCTACATTAAGACTTTGCCTTATAAATTCCAAAGCAAAAAGTCTCATGGGAACAAAGGTTGGGAGCCTATAGGGCTCAATACTAACTCCATACAGCCTTATCTCAGAGTAATCTTCAAATACAAACCAATCTCCAAATTTACAATTGGGTCCTAACTGTAAGAACTCCTGGGCCTTTGGCAAAAAGCATGGAGGAAGAGTTCCATTCAGAATTTTATAAGCAGTAGACATAAAATGGTCAGCAAATTCAAACAGCCCGGCTTCGTTCTCTTCTTTTCTAACCATATCGGTCCAAGCAAAACTGACTGCTTATTTTTATTACTATCCATTATATTTAAACCCACACTCGTGAACTCTTCAACATTTTGATATAAAAATAAGTAGACTATCAATGATGGAAATCTGAAAAAACCTGTTATAGGGAAGGCGATCAATTGGGAATTTACTACTTCTTGCCAAAAAGACGGGATGTCTAGCACCACACCTGGTTTCATCATCAGAGTGAACATCCCCAAGACTTCTTTATCAATTTCGTGATCATCATCTCTTCCCAAAATTTCCGTAATGCAGCTAAGAACTGGCCTATACTGAACACTGAACGCCTCCAAACTGAACTTTCCTGCTTCAAATTGATTTTTCTCTGGACTTGGTATCAAAAACGACATGCAACGATTAAACTCTTCATTTGAAAGCTCCTCGAAATACTGAGCCAACGAATCTTCAGAGAACTGCAATGGAGACTCATCTTCTGGAAAACATAATGCTTGATGCATTAATTGTGTTGAAACCTGCAGGATATTTTCCCCCTGAGAATTCATAACGAAACACTTGCCAGGGTACATAGACGAAACTAACCAAGAAATGAATTCGGGGAAGAAGTGAGTTTTCGGAACACAAGCGAACAACACACCCGAAATTTTCATAGCAGAGAACACAGGGGACTTGTCAGTGTTCAGGGTTACTTGGTAATGCAATAGGGGGTGGTTGACGGACGACGCGGTATCATGAACATTCTTCTCGCTATCTAGGAGGGGACTGAGACTCGATGAACCAGACAACGATGTTCACTTGGCCATGGCTGACAGGAATTCGAAAGCAATTCGCGAGGCAATGGGTAATGCAAAGGTGGCGGGATGCGGTTAAACAGGGCAAACAGTCACATATAAATCAAAACGGGATGGAAGAACCCCTTTTATAGGCTACGGAAACCATAATAAATGCAGGAGTGACGCGGAGAAACAGTTGACAGTGGATGACAGCTGTCTTCCATCTCGGCTGATGACGTCATGCGGGGGGGTCTGTGAGTACGGCGGAGAAGTTCGATCCATACCCCCCACAATTAATCTAAACCGTTGATCACAACATTTCTAAGATTTGACCGGTCAACTGCGGGGGGTCGAGATTTGATAACCGACGGGCTAATTCACCCCCCGCAATAGCTTATCTGTAAGCTTCTTTGTATGATTGTGACTTCCGCTCAGGAAGTTGCTCGGGTCTTAACCTTGAAATATATATATATCAACCTAAGGTTGACGACCGCTTCATGTATATAAAATAAAATAGAAATACATTGCATTCCTCTCTTTTTTATGCTAAAGTATTAACAACTTCATACTATAGCACATTTTCGAATTCTTTTTTTTTTTCTTTTCTTTTAAAATTTCAAAATGAAATATAAAAAGGATATGTATATAATGATCCACAACATGGTCATTGATTTAATAATTGATTTGGTCATTAATTGTCACAATTAATGACCAAATATACACAAAATATACTACTAAATGATCACCCGAGAAAACCAATTAATGACCAAAGAAATATGACTAAAATGTTGGTCATGTTATAAGATATTGTAAATTAGCTACTAATAGTCACATATATGCAAATTTTAGTCATTGTTTGAAACCAATTAATGACCAAAGAAATATGACTAAATTTTAGTCGTGTTATAAGATACTGTAAATTAGCTACCAAGTAGTCTTTAGTGCGACTTTTTGAAGGCTTTTACAGTGTAATTTCTCTAAATTCTGGCATGAATTTATTGAAAAGAGAAGTTTGATTGCTAAATTTGCACAATCGATGTGCCCTAGAGGTTTTTGAGGGTGTTGAATCCATATATAGAGTCAAAAAACCAGTTTGAATAACAAAAACCAATATTTTACCTCAAAAAATTTCACCAAATTCCGGCACCTGAAACTTCAAAAATTCGCACTAAAGACAACTCCATTAGCTACTAATAGTCGTATATATGCTAAATTTAGTCACTATTTGCAATCACAAATTTATAATTTGCAGTAGTCATTTATCATTTTTTGGTAGTTTCATATTCATTATATAAATGACTACTTTATTAGTTTATATTCATTTCATTTAATTTCATTAACAATCGTAATAAGCTACTAATTTAGTAATTTTAGATCGATTTTTTGTGTTAATTATTAATCAACATAAATTAATTAGTATGATTTTGCAACAAAATTAAAAAATAATTTCATACAATGTACATCTTCATCTAATATGAAAATGCAAAGTTACATATGTTAATTAAAATACTAAGTAATATAAAGTGCAACTATAAATAACACATAAATTATATTATATAAAATGTCAAGTATTACAATATGAGTTTCCAACTTAATACTAGTTGGAGTACAATTTACACATGAAATATTGTTTCATCAATTCAAAACATTATCATTATGTTGCCAAGACATTGCAGGTGAATTCACCAACTCTAAAATCTTGGCCATCAATCTCTATGTGTGTGTCTTATGTGGGATATTGGCTCTATAGCTACCACTAGACAAGTTTTCTTCTCTCTCTCTTTAATTTGCATTTTTTTGCTCTAGTGTTATTGTTCTCCTATTTCTTCAATTCCTGTTTCTTACCATCAATACTGAGTTCCTTTTCTGGAAAAAAAAATGATACAATGCAGAGCATAAGACATGAAAGTCGATGAACACTAGAATATAAACTAAAGTAGACTATAAAAGATTTATATGATATACACCTCTACATAAGAAATATTGTTAATGTCATTTTTCCCCATACAAGCAAGAAACTCGAACAAGTATTCTTCAGTTGGGCAATAGTGGCCACTATCTAGCCAAATGACCTTTATAAAAAAATCAAATAAAACATTACCATAGAATAAATTGTGTACCTACTGTGTTCTCATTGTACAACAATTGTTTATGAAATGTTATCTTCAACTAAAGTAATAAATGCAAATAGAAGCACACATTTCTATTCCAATATTTTGAATTCTCATGCTTATGGTACATTGCAATTTTGATTTTGTCCAATATAATCAAACACGGCAGAGCTAGCAATTTCTACTAAGAATGTCTCATGCTCTACTTTTGTAGTTGTATCGTTTCCTCTAGTTATCTTTACGAAGCAGTGACACTTCAACAATAAAACTGGTTAGTAGAAATCTAATGGGTGGAGCAAAGTATTGTTGACATAAGATTACAACAAGAAACTAAAAAATAATAAGACAGGACTTTGTAAATTCAATACTAACTGGAAATATAGCTTCAATATAATAATCTTCAATCATTAGCATACTATTCCAAGGGAAAAGCAATCCAATTCCCAAGAGCCAACAAATTATATCCAAAGAAAAACTAAACATGTTGGCTCCACATTCAAAGGTAAAGTAAATGGGGACTAGCTATATCAGATACTTTTTAGAGTGTATGGGTAGCTACTAACACCATTAACAAGAATTTTAAAATATATCTGCCATGTATGACCTCAAATGTGGCAACAAAATTGATATATGCACAAAATGTATACATTTCAAAATTCATTTCCATGATATAAGAGTATCAAAAGAAATTGCACATCATTACACATACATTATCCACTTTTATTCCAAAACAACATTCAAATAACTGCTATAACTTACCCTGAAAAATATGCTGAAATTTCCATTCATTGTCATGAATATCCATAGCTGTCAGTTCCTGGAAAGGTGGTTGTTGAGTGAAATCTTGCCCAAAACAAACAAAACTTAATAGGAGACAAATATGTCACACCCTTAATTTTTTCTCCTTCAAATATTGTAGTCTTCTCTTAAAAAATGTCTAAAATTCTAAGCACTTATCTATTAAATCACAAATAGAACAGCTATGGAAAAATAAGAACCGCACAAGTGGAGGACAAACTTTTTCCGTAGCGCGTCGAGGCACATAAAACCTATCATCAGTGCTAGTGTTACTTGCAGCCAATGTTTTACAAAAGTAATTATTCGGTTGTTTTATTGGTGTGCCAACGTCAGAACCAAAATAACAATATTTTTTCTCTTGTTTCACAGTATCATCAATTTTTAGTTCCCTGCACAAATGGAACTAGTACGAAAGCAATTCTCACCAAAATTGGAAATTACAGCAAAGCACATATAATGAAATTGAAAATATCTTACAACATTAAAAGGTTGCAATGTCAATTGAGCATATACTTCATATGTTTCCACATCTTCCTGGCATTCAATAAGGTGTTTATTAAATTTTAAATCTTGTATATATAGCAATATCAATAAAAGTGTTCACAACCAAAGCAAGGATTAAATACAGATAACCCACATGCATTGTAACATTGTGAGGTCGATTAATTGAGTGGGAAAATTCAGATAATTGGATATATGAGCATCAACCTCCTTGTTTGTTGAACCAGCTACCTGAAATCACATTGATTATGATCAGTATCATTACGTAACATTAAAATTTCAAAATATTGGGATCACATTTTATGATGAAAGAAGATAAACATTCATTATTTTTAGTCATTTGTATCCAAAAGAATATTGAAAATTAAAAATTAGTGAGCAACAACCTCACATGTTCATTATAACCCTGTGGAAAATAAACAACCTTCCTCCCAACAACAGGTAAGGACACAAGCATGCCAAAGCTCTGAATTAAGGCATCTCCTTTCCCCTGCTTGGTGTGACATGAACAAACAAATTGTCAATTGGTTGTTCCTTTAGAAACCTCTTGGCATTCCAATACTAACTGTGTAAAGTAATATGATATTATGAATGTAAACGTTGCAGTATAAAGCACATTAATTTGACAAATATTCCAGATGACAGTATTTTTCATAGACATTCATTCTCTCTCTTTATTCGGTTGTTAAATTCTTTGTCCAATCAAGTTGGAATTTTGGAATCATGGTTTTATAGGCTGCATACTCTTGCATCTTCCTCATCCGAGGAATTATCAACTCTTCAAACCTGGAAATATTCCAAAGCAAGTATATGAGATTCATAATCCTTTAATCAACATGTTTCATTGGTGAGAAAACAATCAACAAATGTAGATAGAAATTTATTTTCATTTTGTTAGTAACTCTTATATATATCCCATGGCATCAGATGGACAACACCATTGTTAACCTTCCAACATCTTCTTCAATGCTATCTGTGGATAAAGATGATGCATTTGGGATTCCTTCTTTTAATCAACTGGACTTCTTTATTTTCCAATGAAAAATATGTGACTTATATCCTACTTTGAATTGAAATTACATTTTTTATGTGCATTTTGCACTTGCATGTAAAAGAGACTATGTTTCTTCCCTTTTCTTCAAAAAAGAAAACTAGCCCAAAATTACATGTCTTTTAAGTCCTTACATCTTCCCATAAAGGTCACACAGTTACCATATTCTATATAATCAAAAAAAACTCAATAAAAACACTTTAGAAAGCCCTACATATGATTCACAATGGAATAAAAAAGATGTGCATAGTGACCTTAACCAAAATGAAAAATAAAAGAAATTGAAGGTGACTATAAAGGTGGAAGCTATGCCTCCTCTAACCTCCATTGACGAGGCATTTTCCTCCACGTTCATCTTGCATTACTACTATGTTGATTCTGAATCAGAATGCATCCTATGCAATTAAATTTTTTTTAAACAAGTATGGAATAGGTAGTACTAGAGTGGAGGACGTTACTTTTTTCCATAGGATGAAAATATTGTTATGCTTTCTAATTCCATCGAAAAGAGTCCTTCCTAGGTATCTCAAATAAGGGTGTTGTAATATGAGCATAATTTTTTATAAAATTTTGGTAATATCCCATTAACTCTTCGAATCCTTGCAATTAGAGATGTTTTTTGGTTTGGTTCGACCTTTACACGGCCTTTTGATATCATATGGTCGATGTACTAAGTCACTTTATTTTCGCCAAAAATGCATTTGGTACTTTTTGCATAAAAATGTGTTTATTTTAACATAGAAAATATGTAAACTTTTGAAGATGTTATATGCTTGATACACTTTTACTTCAAACCCAATACCAAATAGCAATAACATAAACATGAAAGTAAAATGCTGATAGAACATACCAATAGATCAACATAAGACAAGCCAAAAATATACTTAACTTTTGATCAGCAAAATATATGTGTTGTGGTGTGTTACGACGGTCAATAGGATGATTCAACCATAAAAGTCTCCTCACGATCAGCCAACCAAGAATGTCACACAACCCTCAAGACAGCTCCACAAAACTCAACCCAAAGTCAAAATTTTCGAGTCAACGCAGTCAACACAAAACAGCAGCAGCAAAAATTCAACACAGTAGGTCAAAGGTCAACGTCTAGCCTCAGTATATGTGCCAATAAATGCGAACATAAGAAATAAAAAATTTGGTGAAAGTTTGAGGTCAAATGGACTAAGCGTTGACCAAAGTCAACGTTGGTCAAACCTGCACTGAAACCCTAGACAGATCTGAACAGAAACCCTAGTTGTTGTTCCACACGTGTGAGAAGAAAAGCCTCCAAATGATGATCGAACCAATCAGACACAAGAGAGAAGTGTGTGATGAGTGGATGATGAAATGAACTCCAATATTGTCTAATTTATATCCAGCTGTAAGGGTGTGTGACACATCTATTGGGGCTCCAAGCCTACATTACAATTTTGGCCGACCTTGCACATAAGTGGATTAAAATTCAAAATAAATGTTCTACTCATCTGATCAAGATGATCTTTAGATCAATCTTGCACCTCTCCGAAAGAGGAGTCCAATAAAAATATTGGCACCGTCATCTGAGCAGTACAACATGGATTTTGGACCTAGTTGCCAAAAATTAACACTCCCTCTCAACTAGGGAGAACTCCATCCGCCAATGCCATCCAAACATCATGCGTCATCCCACCGTAACTTGCTTTGTTGGCTTCTTTATTTCAAATTGTGAGTCACAAATACATCACTCCTGGCTGACTTGAAGTCATTTCAGAGGTCTGAAACCTCTATAGGACTCAAAAGAGTATCATACTAACTCAAAGTTAGTTTAACTGACATGAAGATAGTTAGAGGTCCAAAACCTCACTTGGACTCAAAAAGACTCATATACTAACCCAAAGTTAATTTAACTAACCCGAAGTCAGTTGGAGGTATGAAACCTCACTAGAATTGATCCCAGATCAATTGTTTGGACACGTGTCATCCTAGACATAGAGAGTACGGCAATCTCTGATGTGTCCATCGATCTCATTATCGGTCCCTATCCACATTTCCCACCTCATTGGCCAAGATGAGAGGTACTTCTCATGAGTCTGGTACTCCATGGGTAGGATGCATACGAGGCACAGATAAAAGAGAGGTAAACCAACTCAATATCATCATGGTGGGGTGGAAGCACACCAACAAGGTTCAGAAAGCATAGCCTTGTTGTTGCTTATAGCTCCAAGAAGCTATCCCCAAAGACCCCTAGAGCTCCCAGAGCTCATCGTCCAACAGGACCCACAGAATAGTGTCGTTCCACGATTCCAAGATTCTCATGGAAGGTTAGGAACTTGACCTTCCCCAAGGGCTTTGTCAGAATATTCGTGACCTGCTCATCAGTTCCTATATGATCAAGCCTTACTGTGCCTTGATGTACCATATCCCGGATAAAATGGTACTTGATATCAATATGCTTGGATCAATCGTGGAACACTAGATTCTCTGACAAACGAATCCCACTCTGGTTATCATAAAGGATAACGGTGGTATCTAGCACATGCTCGAACAACTCACTAAAGAGATTTTGCAACCAAATATCTTCACAACAGGCCATACTTGCTGCAATGTATTCGGCCTCAACAGTGCTCAAAGCCACCTATTTATGCTTCTTGCTCATCCAAGATATTGAAGCAGACCCAAGTGTGAAGCAGCATCCAGATGTGCTCTTTCAATCCACCACACTGCCATCCCAATTGGCATCAGTATGTCCATGGAGTCTCAAACTCCCGGCAGTGTATCTCAGGCCATGGTCTATCGTGCCCCAAATATATCTCAAGAGATTCTTGGCACCAACCCAGTGAATGTGATGAGGATCAACCATGTGTTGACTCAAAGTGTTCACTGCAAAACCTACGTCCGGACAGGTGTTGACTAAGAACATCAAGGCCCCTACAAGTTGTCGATACTCGGTAGGATTTGCTAACACAGGCCCAGCAACGTTTCCACTCAACTTCTTAAAGTTGAGATCCATCAGTGTCGACACGGACTTACAATCCACCATACCAAATCTCTCCAGCAACTTCACAATATATTTTTCTTGAGAGAGTAAAATCTCGCCAAGTCTCTGCCAGACCTCCAAGCCTAGAAAGTAATGCATCAGTCCTAGGTCTTTCATCTCAAACTCAAAAGCGAGCTCCCTCTTACACTGATGAATGAGAGGGTCAGCACCTGTCGGAAAGATATCGTCCACATAGAGAACTAGAATGAGAGGATTTTCTCTATCAACCTTGAAGTAAAGGTTTGGATCAACACTACTTCGAGTGAATTTGAGCTTCATAAAGTAGATATCTATCCTCTCGTACCAAGCCCTGGGGGATTGCTTCAACCCATAGAGGGATTTCTTCAACCTGCATACATGAGAGTCTTTATCCTGAACTTCGAACCCCAGAGGTTGCTCCACATACACCTCTTCCTTTATTAAACCATGCAGAAAAGCGGTCTTCACATCCATCTGATGAAGACTCCATCCTTGTGTTGCAGCGAGGGAAATAATAGATCGGATGCTGGTATACCGGGCCACAGGTGAAAATATATCATCATATTCTATGCCTTCCTTTTGAGAGAAGCCTCGAACAATAAGTCTTACCTTGAACTTTTCAGCACTATCATCAGATCCATGCTTGATCTTAAAGAGCCATTTCAAGGTGACAACATCTTTGTCCTCCGGTCTCGGGACCACATCCCAGACATAATTCTTCATAGTGGACTCGTACTCTTCGTGCATAGCATCCTTCCAGACTCGATGCTTTACGACTTCTTCAAATGATCTAGCTCAGATTGTACGATAGTACTCATGGCTGCTAGATACCCTTGGTATCTATTCGGCTTCTTGCTTTCACAGAATGTCCCCCTTGGGTCCATATGTCTCTCGGCATCCTCGAGAGTATCCCTGAGCCATGAGGGTCTTCTCTTCATTGAAGGAGGTGGATCAATAGGGTCCATTGGTCCTTCAACATCGGGCATCATCTCATCCTTCGGCTCTTCCTGCTTCCCTGATCTTACATCATGGTCTTCCTCGAAGCTAGGAAGATTTATCACTTTCCTGAGGGAAGCATCTTCATCGAAGGTGACATCATGGAATATCTCCACTTCTCTTTCGGCACAGCCCTGACATACACCTTCATGATCCTTTTTGAATTTAGGCATCCTTGTCACCACCTTCCTTGCTTCGGGAAGGGCTTTGTAATTAAGGTGTCCAAACCTCTGGTGCCATAATTTGGTTTGACAAATTGTATCACATGTCATAGCCCCTAATGGACTTCCTCCAACCTGGTAGAGTGTATATCATAGGGGAATTTACTTTTAATTGGCCAGGACTCAGTATCGTATTGGCAGAGTGTATTTATAGTTTTATCCATCTTGAGTTATCTATTACACTGTTGACATTAAAAAATTGTCTATCAACTAAATAATAACAATCCATGGTATGGGAGGCTTAAGGGTTTTGATTTTGTGCACTATTTTCCTAGAAAAGTCTGGTGAAGCCAATATTTTTCTTGCAGAAATCAGTGCAATGACGATTCATGAGTTTCATAGAGTAGAGAAGGAATCTAGTGAGCTTGAAGAGATTTACATGATTTTTTTTAGTCAAGTAAAGTTGGAGGTTTATTAAGAAATGTGTCATTATGTCATTAAATCTGAGGAAGACGATGATCATTCAGAACCCCCTTCAGAAGGGGAAAATTTTCCCGGACAATTTTAATTTGATATGGATTATGAAGATGATGATTATTTTAGTTACATGAACTTTGTTCAGTGGTTGGGTGAAGGAATCGTGTGGAAGTTTTAACAACAACCCGACTTCCATGGGAGGAAATGGTTTTAACACATTTCTAAATTTGCGTGAATTCAGTGGAGTTCCAACATTGTTTCCTCATTTTTCTTTAACAAATTATGAAATAAATGATCTGCAAATTCCTCCTGTTTCATATGGGACATCTAGAAATTCTCGAATTGGTATCGGGTCTCCATGGCTACTGCATAAATGCAGTCTGAATTGAAATGCGTGGTCATAATTTTCTTGGCGCCCACTCCCCACCCCCGGACAACCCAAATAAAGGAAAAAAATTGTGTGCAACTTTCATGGTTAGAGGAGGAGGTTCAGCTTAGCAGTAGCAGTAGATACCCAATCCAAATCCCAGAGGGCGGGAAGCCAAAATGAGGCAAAAAGTTATAAGAAAAAAACTCAAGAAAACATAATTTTAGCAAGCCCTACATCTGATTCACAATGGAATAAAAAATTCGTGCATAGTGACCCTAACCAGAATGAAAAAAAAAATAGAAGGCTAAGGTGACTGTAAAGGTGGCAGTTATGCCTCCTCTAACCTCTTCCAAAATTGTACAACCTTCTGCCAGTTGCACATGTTCCATTGACAAGGAATTTTCCTCCACGTTCATCTTGCATTATTACTATGTTGATTCTGAATCAGAATGCATCGTATGCAATTATGAATTTTTTAAAGAAGTATGGAATAGGCAGTACTAGAGTGGAGGACGTTACCTTTTTCCATAGGATGAAAATATTGTTATGCTTTATAATTCCATCGAAGAGAGTCCTTCCTAGGTATCTCAGATAAGGGCATTGTAATATGAGCATACATTTTTATAATATTTTGGTAATATCCCATTAACTCTTGGAATCCTCTATCTTCCCAGGTGAGTCACAGCCTTAATTTGGTGAAGGCTGGTAGACGTGGAGGTAGGTTTAAGGAGAACACTTGTGACAGAGGGAGGATAGATTGTCTTGAAGAAATATCGCATCAGTTGAAGGATGTTTTGGAAGTGTTTGAGGACTGTAGCAGTGAAGTCTCATACCCTAACTAGGAGAAGCCATCAGCAGCAGTAATCTCTAGCATTTAGGTGGATGATTGTTTAGGTTGGTTAGCTTATAGAAGCTCCTTGATGAACTACATGTAACCCTAACCAAACCAAGCTCCTTTAGCTATCTGACACCAGCTTATGAAGGAACAGTTCGACTGATTCAGAATTGTATTATGATCAGGTCATCTATTTATCTAAGGACTATGATTCTAGATCTTCTAATTAGCAATTCAATCTTGACTTTGGATTATTTCTATCTCTCTCTCTCTCTCTGTTGAACAATTTGATGATTATAATAAGAAGGATTGATAAATGGTTTTCCCCATCTTGGGGTTTTTCCCTTGCCTGAGCCATATCATTGTGTTCTCTTGCCTTGGCTTGTATTCGGGATCTATTGTTTATGATCTTTCTTCATTTACTTTCAGTTATGATTGCTAACAAAAATAATATGGTTTAAATAAATGGGCTTCTATGGAATTTTGAAGTAACTATCCTATGCAAAGATCATGTAATTTTAACATGGCATCAGAGCATGGAGAGGACAAGCCCAAGCTAGAGTGGAAAAAAATTTTGGCTAAGACCCTATGGTTTGTGGTATGCTTCACAAGAAATGGATCTCAAAATCTTCAAATGAGAAAGAGGGATAAAACCCTTTCACCTAGATAAGCCTTAATCCAAGATTCAGTCTCAGCCCAAGGTATAATGAATTAGTTCCACATTTCATGATTCGGATGGCTTCTATGATCTGAAGATTTGGATTAGGTCCCACTGTTTCATGTTCGTCTACATGCCTTGCTCATCTGTGGCATGGAAATACATTGGAAGATCTCGTCCTTATAATTTATCTTCAGAATCAGTGGATTTTTGCTGCTTCATTAGGTTCTTTCAATTTTGCATCATCAATCCAAGGAGATGTCAATGCATGCACTAGTTTTAGAAAGATCATAAATTGATCCAAGCTCAAGAGTTCAAAGCTAGCCATTGTAATTCCAATGAAGTTTAGCAATGCAAGTATCCTCTGGTTAATTCTTCCTTTCCTTTCTTAGCGGCCCATATATATTTTCAGCATTGACTACAGTTCCTGCTCTCGGCTCATTATCTAAAGCAGGTTGTATCTAAGGGAGTGTGAATCAAGTAGGTATGCTACCTATTTCAATCAAAAGAATACGCAATTCGTATTTTTCTCTTTTGGGGTTGACATCAATCAGGGAATGGTAAGTCATTACTATCATCTGTTTATCAACTAGTAGCATGGGAAATTGCTACTTCAACATCAAGTTTCTCAGATGCATTGTACTATTGGCAACTTGATGTGTTAAGATATCATTAGATTATAATATTGGTTCTGTTGTATATATATAAGTACAAATTCAAATATATGCTCAGCAGCGACTATAGATATAGAAATAGGTCAGGATTCGTATGACACTCTATTGCTTTGACATCATTGTTGCATGATTGATCTTGGCTCTATGGATTTCGTATTGTATTTACAATACGAGACAGATTAAATCATTAATTTTCAGTTCCACGATGTTGGTTGATGTCTCAATTAAAATATCATATGAATTCAGTGGTCACTTCAGAAAATCAATCTCTAGTAAGTCATATCAGCCTTGAAGACGTTTCAAGATTGTCCTCAGTAAGTAAGGAAGATTCGTAAGAGACATGAGGCTTTTACACAAAGTTACATTAGAAGGCTATGTATTGATATATGGTTGATCATGTACAATCTTGTAATTCTGGTGATCAAGCTCATTATTTGGATACATGGAATAATATGCTCTAGAATCATTAAGTAATGGATATAATATATGCTCTAGTTATTTATCCTTACAACTCACTTATTATCTACCTCCTTGTATCTGTCCATATGGCACCTCTTCAGGTTTTATTTGAAGCATAGATCTTATATCAAGAAGTCGGGAAGTGCAGAGATTGAGAAGATGATTTATCAAAGTCAGTGAAATTTCTCACTATCCTTTTTCAAAAGGAATCATATGTTCTGCACTAGTGATAGTTAAGGCCATCAATTGTATTCATTTCAATAGTACTTGATGGAAATTAATAATTTCTTTGAACAATATTCCCATGATGTTTATGGATGGTGAGACAGTACACCTGCATAACTTATATGATCTAGTATCTTGCGAACAAGAAGATCAATGATAAAGGAAGTAACCTTGTAAACAGTGACCTATGTTTGATCTGGTGGTCTTCCTATCATCAATCTTGCAACAAGAAGCATAGTTGACACTTAGTAAAGATTCTTATAATAAACTTGAAACTCTTAAGGAAGAATAGTCATCCTGAAATATGAAGGCTATCTATTAGTCACCATGTATCATATGTATGGCATCAGCAGCTATGGTGATATGTTTTAACTCCTGTAACCTGACAGTCTTGTTCACAATCGAAGTTGTCTTCAGAATTCAGTGGTCACTTTAGAAAATTTTATCTTTTGTAAGGTTGTCTATTGAGAAGTAGCTACAATAATCTCCCTGGAAAATAAATTGCAGCTCCTTTGATAAGAGGAGAAACTCTCCTGACGACGGAGCCTCATGCTAAGTCTCTTCTCTCACATGGGAAGATCGTGATTGAAGTTTAGTTGGTCACCTTAAGAGGGAGTTATAAAAACCATGAATTAATATCAGATGGTTACATTCTCAAAATAATTATACATCTATTGATGTTGTCTTTCATTACATGCCTAGATTCCAGTGGTCATGTGCTAATTAAACTAAAATGACCCATATTTTATCACAGTAAGTCGCAGCGCTTTCAGTATGTAAGAGCGCATCTAGCTGCTATATCTTATGGGATCCACCATGGATGAATCATTGACTGAAGTCAGTTACTTGGAGAAATCATGGCTTATTATCAAGCTGCTCGTATTGAAGAATCTCTTCAGTGAGTCATTTGTGCTCACTACCATTGCAGAAGTATTTCACATAGCACTGGATATGGTTTAGCAAAGGACACTCCTATTTTATGGCATTCTTGAGTGATTGATGGACACTATGCACCCTGGAAAGACAAGTATATGCTATGATCTCCCTAAGAGGAAGTAAGATCAGTCAAATATCTTCTCCATCTAGATGTACAAGAAGTAGAAGATTGGTAAGTGTTGACTGGATCTCTGTTGTAAGTCACTATGTCTGAGACAATGTAAGTGGGAAACGTCATATTTATGAGACAATGTAAATATTCCTACTCAACCAATAGATGTATCACATCCACAAAGTCACAGGATCATTCCTGGTCCTTGTTGCCACCAGTAACTACTCCTTAACCTATATTTTGTAGTGAAACATCCATCACTACATTCTTATCTTCTGATTCAAATGTTAGGAGAGTTTTGATATGCCATCCCAACCTTCTAGGCTCATCCAACTAGGCCCTCTCACCCTTAGGCACTCCTCAAAGAACATTATAAGGTTCTGAATCAACTGCTCCATAATGATAATTGATGACATGGATTCCTGTATTCGCTCACTTATCTCTACCTCTATCTCAATTCTTGAAAATTGATGTTGAATAGTGTGTCCTCTGTTTCTATGGTTTACCTTCCCTATTCACCATTTCTTATGTTATTTTCTTTGTTTATCATCATGGCACCCCCATAGTCCAATTTTGACTAGCTATATTTAATGGTCCTATTGATCTATCCTTTGGTGATTTTTGGGCATTAATTAGCTCATCTTACCTTCATAAAATCTTCTTGGACATTTCAATGTGCATTAGTTGATATTAGTTTATTACTATTTCTACTATCAATTTCCCTACATAACACAAATGAATTAAAGTATGTTTTACTTTATACCAATATGTTCATAATTTCAACAAGATGGAATTGTTTCCTCTTTTGATCTCTTAAATCATTTGTAAATAGATCCTGCACTGAATATGAGGACTGATCAAGTTTTCTTAGTTTGCATATACAACAAAATGCAGCCAAAGAATTTCATTACCAAGAAACAAGGTCACTTTGACATATCAAATTTAAGGCAACTCTAAAGACAGGCTAAAGCCTACCTGTCTGCCATGTTTAATTTTATACCACAGCAGCTTAAAATTCCTCAAGAATCAATGTAGTCCTAGACCCCACTAACTATATTTTCAATGTTCTTAAGACAAACAGAGATCACGTGGAATATCACCAACTTTTTGAACATTTATTGTGTCCAATTTTAGTGTGTGTGTGCATATGTGCTCTATCTATTTCTCCTCCATAAATGTCATTAAAACCTCTGTATCTATATCATCGTGTTCTGCATCATCAACAAGAGATTCAGGTGAATTCTCTTAAGTTGTTTTCACTGGTGCAGATTGCATAAAGTCGTCGAACTGTGGGAACTACAACAAGTCTTCTAATTCGGAAAAAAATTCCAACTCAATATTGATTTCTTGTAAGTCATATTCAAGGTGATACTTCAATTCTCCAGATTTTGTATTTTTATCAAAACTGCTCTCAGCCTCAGGTGGCAGTGTTTGCATATATTTTTTCAGATCTCCACCAACTGAAGCTACCGACTGTTGGCATTCCTGTTGTCTAGCCACAAATTTATCCACATGAATAGATAATATCCTACCACCAGTAAACCCTCCACACTGAACATTACCAACATTAGAGCTGCTACACATACTATCATTGTTTCTCCCTCTTGCAACATAATCATCAACATGCATAGAAGGTGGTCTCATAGTATTACATTTGCGCTGCTGAAATGTGTCTATTCTAGTTGGACCAGATGAGGAAACAATTATACCTCCTGTATCAACAAGCGATCCAATGGATTTGGCTTCTGCCACAACTCCTGAACCAATTCCATCTACTCTATGATGCCTATTTGGGCCATCCACTGAAGACAATTTTCTTTTTAATGAAGACATGGGAAATGTAGGCCTGTCTAGGTTTGGCATTAAAAAATTGATTTGAAGGATTCCTGAACATAGCCATCTCTAGATTGCAACAATATCCATTGCCCAATTTCCCTTTGGGGTCCTTTGGATAAGGACTCAGGAGTCAATCTCTATGTTCAGACTATGAGTGCAGACTACCTAATTGATTTACAGTAGAATGAAGGATGGATCTCTGGCAGTTGCTAAGTTATTCATTTGTAATGATATTTCAAGGTCGAGATTCTAGGACTGTTTTAGGGCCACTTCATTTGTAAAATATGAAAGTTATAATAATTATGGAACAACGTTAAGGTTTCTAGACACCTATGTCTCAGACCTCTCTCTCCTAAAGGTATAAGATTCATGCCATATGTTTCTACTCTACTCTCGGACAATGGTATGCTCCTCCATCACAATATATACCTCAGCTCGCATCTCAAAAATATTGACACTTCATCATTGGATGCTCGTTATCTGTTGAAGAACATCGCCTGAATTAGTGTTCAAAGTACCAAACTTTTCCAGTGTATGCCTGCGGTCTTTTCCCAAAATATTGGAAGAAGAAAAAAACTTTTCATTCCTGTTGTGGCCCTTGTACATTGTTGAATGTCTGCGTGGAGTCCTGAGGAAAATCTGTGGGAGATTGAAACAGTCACAACCTTGCCGATACTCAACACAACAAGCTCCAATATGTGCACAAGGTCATGACATTCTTCCAAAGTTATCAAATTAAAGTCACAGTTTATATCTTCAAAAATATCAACTTAATTCAGAGATCATGTCTTGAAAATTTTTGGAGCTTACATTCATAGTGCATGTTCGAAGGGTGTTTATGTTTTTTTTTTTTATTTCAATCAATCTTGGAAGATTCCCGTGACCTACTTTCTCTTCATCTATGTTATGCATAACTCTGTGGAAATTCTTGAAAGGTTAAATTCTAAAGCAATTCGTATCACTTGAGTATCACTATGATATATAATTGGGTTGGTATATCTCGTCTAGAATAATTCAATTATGAGTTTGAACCTGAGGCAGAAATTTCCTAGGCTAATACACTGAGTCTAAAAATTTGTATACATATTGTATGCTCATTCAAAAATTTATGTGGAGAAATTCAAGTTGAATCTTGAAGAATTATTGTCTGAGGGTTAATGTTCTGGTGATTTTAAAGGCCATCTGTCCCTCCTTCAATAACTGATATGTGCATCAGATATGAAGCATGCATTTCATTAAGGCAGAGTCTTCAATATTATTTGAGACAAATCTGATGTATCCATTGACAAAATTCCACAAATTTAAGGCTAAAAATTCAGTGATCGGATCTGAAACTCACTAAGATGCATGCCCTTCCTCAGAAGCTTATAAAATAGATTTGCAATTATGTTAAGGATGTGCATTTAAGGTATGATAGTATATTTACTGAAGAAACATTTAAAGTGAGCTTCTAAGGCAATCATTTGTGTCAAATTCAGATTTGATTGAGATTTCCCAAGGTTCAAAATTTGAATATTGATTGTATGTTGATCTGAAGTATATCAAAGGTACTAACTTTATAGTCAATATATATAGTTGACGGTTGGTTTGAGGTCTTTAAGGCTTCTCTTCAAGGTCATCTATATCAAGTGTGTCAAAATTTGAAGTACACGTCTTACGGAAAGAAAATTCAAAGCAAATCACTCTAAGGCAGTTTCAATGTGAACTACTTGGAACCTCCATACAGTCAGGGATAACAGTAACATTGAAGTACAACAGTGTATTCATCCTAAGAAGCATCACCAGTAGTAGCATTTTTTGAAATGGGAAAAATTTCTGGTCCAAGTTTGAGAACTGTGGTAAAGGTAGATTGGTTTTGTTCTTTATTGCACACCTGAAGTATTCATACAATAGTAAGGGATTATAATCGATTGATAGAATATTTTTCCGTAAAAGAATGTTATGTTCTAATACAAATTCTAGTGTTCCACTATTATATGTTGTGTGCCATTACAGTGACACAACAGGATCATTACAAATATTGCTAGGATTTTCACTTCAGAGATAAGACTAGCTTGAATTGTGTAATGGAAAAGAAGATTTGCTTGGATGAGGATGGTGCAAGTCCCTTGGTATCTTCATTCAGTCAGTAATAATTATGAAATCAGTAATAAGGTTCTATTAATATACTGTTATTGAGGTCTGTCAGTTGAACAGGCAGAACATGTGAGAGACTTTACTTGTGCATTGTTGAAGTTTGGTAATTGAAAGTTTGTTGATATAGTTGCAGCATGATAATGTCTCGTCTTAAAGATGAGGAGAATATTGACAAAGGATAAATTTTCAATTGAAGTAAGTCTTCAGAGGGAAATATGGAATCCCTAGCAGAATGGCTTGTCAACTCTTCTTGCCTAATGATTTTTACAATATAAAAACCATGTCATAAGACGTTGATCTGCAAAAGTCGGATGACTATGGCTGAATGGCCTTGATTAATAGCAGGTTGCAGATAGCCCAATGGTTTTGTTTTGGGCGAAGTTACTTTTCCAATCTTCAGAGGGAGCTATGGTCGGTTTACAGTTATTGATGATTTTTTCCACAGATAAAGATCCTCTCGATGTGAGAGGGATTTGTCTTAGCCTTGATGCGCTTCTTCCTAAAGCTTAAAATTCTAATAAAATGGATAAGTTTCTGATCTAAATACATACAACTTGTGAAGGCTCTCATGCTCAATAAGATATCCATGTTAACTGTGACCTGTAGTACTCTGCCAAAATTGTTGGATTGGCAGAATGATAAATGGAAAGAGCACTTTTGGATCCTATATCTCTTGGGATCCACCTTTATTTTATGGATTAATGAAGACTAAAGTATGGAGAATTGTTGAGGCTGAACAAATGAAGTAGCTAGCATGGCTTTTATGAAGACATTTGAGTCATGCGAGCATGTGTTGGAATATACCGCTTAACATCAGGTGTCACTCCATTTGATATGGCACAGTGGGGAGCAATCTATCTCCAGCATTGCAGGGGATGTACAAGTTACCAACAGTCCCTCAAAACCCCTTGGTAAGGATATATTTAACTTCCTTCAAAGAGAGAGGTTAGGTGTCCTAGAAAGACCCTACTATGAGGGTCTCGGTTGAACATTGAGCTCTAGGAGCTCCTTGGGGCCTGGGGTACTTATTTGAGCTATAAATGACCCTAAGGTGAGTGGTTCACCTTCCCCTATAAGTGCACGGTGTACAGGGTGAGTGGTTCACCTTTCCCTGTGACAGCTGACATGTGTGTAGGATAAGTGGTTCACCTTCCCTTACATTTGTGGACACGTGTGTAGGGTGAGTGGTTCACCTTCCCCTACGTATGATGAGATATGCATAGGATGAGTGGTTCATCTTCCCCTATGGCATATGAGCAGAATGAGTGGTTCACCTTCTCCTATGGGTACCCCAGTGAGAGATGCATTCAGGCATCTGGTTTAAAGGTGAGTTTTGGGGTTTATTTGTTCACACTTTGTATTATGGTTCAGGCCACATGAAATGTTGCTACAACAGCTAGTATGAAAGAACGTGTGGAAGGGATGCATGACCTAATATGAGTCCTTTACCCTAGCTGCATTCAAGAAGAGAGGGACACAATGTAAACAGAGAGTTTAACCCTCATTTGTGAGCATGTTCTTATTACTGTTAGCATAGGACTGTTGTTGGATGCCTTGAAATGGAACCGCAAGTCCTACAGCATTGTTGGACGTCTTGTAAAGGACAACAAAGGGTAAAATTCATTGGAAGAAGGTTACTCAGTGACTGTTAGGAACCCTAACTAGGCAGTAAGATTCAAGATTGTTTTGAACACTAATTTAGCAATTTTATTTTGACTCATATTATTGTACTCTCTCTCTGCTGAACATTGGATATTGATAATAAGAAGAAGTGATTAATGGTTTTCCCTGCCTTGGGGGTTTTCCCTGGCTTGTGCCATATCTTTTTGTTATTTTGTCTTGGTTTGTCTTCTACAATTAACATTTATGTTCTTTCTTCAGTTATTGTCAGAAAGATGATAATTCATGAGTGGAATAATAAATGGGCTTATAAGGAACATTGAAGTAATTGTATTATGCAAAGAACATGTTAATCAAAATTAACACAATCACACCCAGAATAATGGCAATCTTGGGGTTTTAAAGGTTTTGGAGCAATTTTGTCAACTTCTTGAGAAATCTGTAGACTCTAAGTGGGTCTCTATATTCCAATTGTCTTTCTATAGTAGATAAGCTATGTCAACAATCTTCCCAACTTTAATATTTTCATTTTTTTACTCAACTAGTTAAGTTAGCATTAATATTTTAATTTTTAAGAGTTGAGTTAGGTACTGCAATGTCCAAGATTCATAAAAAGTTTGCTACCTATTGCACCATTCTTTTTCGGTTGGTTTTGTGTGTGTTTCCAAATTGAGTGCTAAGGAGTCGTGGAGGGTGTGAAGTTGTTTCACCAAAAACTATGCCATCGACCATGCAATTGTCAGCACATATGCCTGCACTACTGCACAATTGTTTCCTGAATAGTTGCGTGGAGAAAGAAGCTACACAGCGAACAATTAACTGTGTGACCCCCTTTTTAACCATTGAATTTATTGGAAGGGGCGAGAGACCCTAATGCTAAAAATGAGATTGAATGGCTTTCATTACGCTGCCATCTAAGGGAAAATCTTTCATGTCAACCCTATATTGAAATGAGGAAAGCCAGTCTCTTTTCTCCCTTGTCAAAGAGAGATCTACTTCTGTCAAAAACATGAAGTTTTGTCTTTATTTCATTTCTAACCCTTGATATCTTTCCTCTCCCAAAATTAGGTGCCACTGATGGGGCCATTGGTTCTATCCCTTCATAATTAATGACGGATAGGTTATTGAGTGAGCGTTTCTCAATTCATTGATCTATTCTCGATTTGATTCCCCATCAAGCAACCCCCTTGTGGAAATTGATGACATTTTCTCTTTTCATCGGGAATCCAACAACCCCCTGTGGCAATTGATGATCTTTTCTCTTGTCATCATGAATCCAGCAACCCCCTGTGGCAATTGATGGCCTTTGTTGTTTGAGGCGTAACTTTGTTTGAGGCCTTCGAGCGAATACTTATGCTCTATCACCCTTGGCAATGGGTTGAAACAACCCATTTCATGCTGAGCCAATCCATAACCGAAGTGATAAGCGAATTTCCAATTTATTAACATATAGAATTGTTTTGCTCTATATTTTAACTTTTTTCAAAATGAATATTTATTCAGTTTCTTTGAATTTATTTTGTAAATCGCTATCAGTTCTTTATGTAATCTCAGCTTTGTTTTTTTAAAGGTATGGCTTGATCAACTTGTTCAACAATCCATTACATTTTTTTCAGGTTTTTACTCTCAGAATTACCTATAATTAGTTTGTTTGAGGATGCTTCGGATTTGTGTAGAAATTTGATATATTTGGTTTTAAATTTTGAGAGGCTTATTTTTGTCTGAAAGTTACTATAATAATGACGTTAAATTGATTGTTCAACTCGTTTTTTAGGATGATAAATTCTTACTTAGATTAAGTCTTCGTTGTAGAACTTGACATGCAAGCTATTTTCATTGTCCGAATTCCTAGGGATTTCATCCATTTGTCTATAATAATTGTTCATTATCAAGGAGCTACACCTTTTAATCCTAATGATAGGAGGATCGGCCCTCGTCCTTATGAGAGATGGATATCGTGATATTTTAAAATAATTATTGGGTGGTAGGGTTTTTACTTGTGTTTTATAATGATACACTATAGCTTTATGAGGCAGCTTCACCTTGTGCTTTTGTCTTTCTACCGGGTAATACCATTGCCACACATTGTACTTTTGTCTTGCAGAAGAAAATCAAATTTTGTTGATTTATTTGGAGACTTAAAGAGCGGATGTTACAACCTTTAAAGCTGACACATCAATGTTATCCTAATAAGAGTTTATTTTTAATTTAGATGGTTTACATGTCCTTTAATAGTGCCCATCCATGACAGAAATCATCACTTATCGTTTAATGGCGGGGAGTAGGAGAACCCATCCAGAAATTTTATGGGGAGGCTTCGACATTTTTATGGATGTTTCATTTAGTGGCCTAAGTATTGCAATTATAAAGATGTGTATATATTTTTTACCTTATGCGATTTTTGGTGTATTGGATAACTTTTAGTGAATTGCAAATTCTTTTTTCAGATAGGGATATGAGATAGGCTTATAACGTGGCACCTTGCAAGTAATGTGTGTCTATTATTATATGAAACGATGGAAGGAAAAGACTTGAGTTGGAGCTTGCATGCATTTCACGTGTCTGTTGAGTGCTCCATTCATTACCACACTTGGATCATCCACCTCGCTTATTGGTAAAATCTTTGAATGAACCCATGTTGTCTGAAAATTATTTGCATTAATGAATAGGTAAGGGCTCAAAATCCAGTTCATTCATGTACTCTCAATAATTATAAATGAAAATGCCTCAGAAGCAGGTCATCATCTAGAAAAAAGTCCCCTGGAAGTCAGTCGTATCCTTACTGCAACTTGTTCAGAAGTAAAACATGATGACCTCGTGGTGTCGGTTATGGAGGATGAAGACAACGCTCCTTGTAGAGCTTGCATGCATTTCACGTGTCCATTGAGTGCTCCATTCATTACCACACTTGGATCATCCACCTCGCTTATTGGTACAACCTTTGAATGAACCCATGTTGTCTGACAATTATTTGCGTTAATGAATAGGTAAGGGCTCAAAATCCAGTTCATTCATATACTCTCAAGAATTCTAAATGAAAATGCCTCAGAAGCAGGCCATCATCTGGAAAAAATTCCCCTGGAAGTCAGTCGTATCCTTGCTGCAACTTGTTCAAAAGTAAAACACGATGACCTCATGGTGTCAGCTATGGAGGATGAAGACAACGCTCCTTGTAGAGTAGAAAAACGACACTTGAATCGTGATAAGCAATGTGAATATATCAAATCTCATCGTTTCCAGTGCAATTCTGGACGGTTTAATGGGTATATAGAGTCTTTCTACTGTGCATGTGAAGGATGGGAAATTATCAGGTACATAGTGTTGGTTGTGTGGCTTATGGCATTGTTACCTATGCGCCCCTACACGGTTACTAGCACGGGGAGAATAAAACAAATTTATTTCTGGTACATAGTGTTGGTTGTGTAGATTTTGGCATTGCTATCTATGTGCCCCTACGCAGTTACTAGCATGGGGAGAAAAAAACAAATTGATTTTCGGTACTCTAGAGAGAAGGAAGTTGTGAGAATTGGAAGGCAAGGGAGATTTGGAAGGTCCAAACAAAATAGTTGGTTGTAGACTGAGCGTTAACCCGAAGCTGGAATGGGGTGGGAAAGTGACATTTATCTTCCTCTCCACCCAACCCATACTCCTGGAGGGAAAGTAACATTCTCGCCCAGCTCAGCCATTAAGGAAAAATTTTATCGTTGAACTCAATTGTTACTGAAAATAGGCCTCGTCGTCGAAGAGGGGGATCCATACACCATACTTAATATTTCCCATTGTTATAAGGACCTCCTTCAGGCGGACTCACGTTAGAATAGGCTTTGGTGAAGTAGGTAGGATCCTTTCAGACTGGACTCGGGTTAGGCAGCAGGACCCCAAGGCAGGATCTTCAGTAAGGCACGTTGTTTTTGAAACGGGTAATGACATTGGACATTCATTCATATTAATGATATAACAACAAGCTTACCACTGACAGGCCAAGCACACGCCACCCCATCGTGAATGTTGTCGATTGTTGCACCGAAAGAATGCATGCACCAGCCAAATAGCAGGCATCATGAGGTAAGGATATCAATCATTGAATAATGATAAACGGAAGCTCATACCAATGAATCTTACTTGTTGATTAAACAGAACGTGTGTGTTGGTTTAGTTTTTCTTGATCATCCATTTCAATATTGTCGAATTGTATTCATGCCCTAATAATTGTGTTCATGCCCAGAGTATTAAATTGGCATAATTGTGTTCATGCCCAGAGTATTAAATTGTGCCAGTTCAACCATATGTCCTCCATTTAAAATAAAATATATATTTTGTAACTTCTATGTAATATTTTTTAAACTTAGAATTTAATCTTTTTTATATGGCATTGTTGAAATTTCCAGAAATAGAAAATATGTATACTCAAATATATTCATATTTTAAAAACTGTGATAATCAATGTGATTTGGATTCCATTTGTTGCCCATTTTCAATTAACTGCAATTAATCTTTCCATTTGTGGAGGTGTGAACCATTTTGCAGACTATAGTGATGTTCTAATAAGGGCTTATACATGGGTAAAACAAACATTTAAATGATAGTACATACCTAAAAGAAATTTTTGCTTTAGATGTTATGTGCTCCATATGATTCAAGCAAATTTTGCTTTAGATGTTTGGTGCTCCATGTGATTCAAAAGCTTCAAAGTAAGCTGCTACAGTGACTGAATAATTCAATTTCATTGAGTCCATGTTGGATGCAGCAGTATGGGAGCAGCTTAGCGCTTCCTTATCCGAGAATACATCCTCTACAAGAATATATCCTCTACGGTAAGCAGAGGTCAAGATAACAGAAGGCTCTGACTTGTGGAAAACTAATTAGGAAGCATTCATGACCTTAACAACAAGCAACAATGAGAAATACAAAGAGATAGACCATCACAACCAAGATATCCATAGCCTACAACAACAGCAATAAATGGGGCAGTATAATTCAAGCAATGCTAGTAGATTCAGATGGTAAGTGATGCTAGTAGATGAAGACAGTCAAGCGGTGACAGTACATGCAGATAGCCACAGTTTGGCCTTGACGGGTGGTCAAGCGGTGCCAGTGTATCATTTTTATCTTGACAAGTGGTCAAGCGGTGCCAGTGCATGCAGATATTTGGTTCTCCTTTTTTATTTTGCCTCATTCACATTAATGCCTTGACCTAATGCTACCATTATTACTAGTTTTGTCACTATTTAGAGATAGCCACATCAATGTAGAACGATCCATTCATCAATGCCTCAAAGCACCACGACTGCTATGAGCGAAATTCTAAGAGCATGGATGCCATTGATCAAAATTTATGAGCAGCTTTCCAAGACAAAGTTAGAACATGAACACCTAATAAGCATGGAATTAGGTTTTAGCCCTAAGTTTCACCAACTCCAAACAGAAAATCCACTTCAGGAGCATCTTTCTCTTCTACTTTGTTGCTAGGAATATCTTACATATCTTATTTTTCATTTCTCTTAACATAACAAGATGCAAACATTTGGCATATTACAATAATTGTGTGCAGAATTCTGGCATGTCAGCATAATTGGCTGCAAAAGCTTTGGATACCTAGGAAAGGCAAGACATTTTCCATGTTAATTCTCTTGAAATTCTTTTCATATATCGAGGTTTTTTCAGATGGATATCTTAAAAACAAATTCAAAAACAATAACATGGAAAATTTCTTGCCTTCTTAGGGGGTTGGTTTGTTGGGCAATTTTGCCTCTGATAGTGTAAAATAATTTCGCTCTGATGAGTTGGTACATTATTCTTATGAGGAAAATTTAGTTAATAACTCCAGCTCATGGATTCACCATATAAAACTTGGCACGTTATGATTAAGCAATTTATCTAAACATAACCAGCTATAGAACTTCTAAACATAACCAGCTGTAGAAATTCTAAGGTAATTCCCACCAACTATTATGTTGGGAAAATTTCAAATTGCATAACATAACAGATGATTGATTCAAAATTTTATTGAAATTTAGATGGGAATTTATCCAAGCCACTTCAAAATGGGATTTGAACTAACATTCAATAAGCAACAAAATTGGGTTCTTGCATACTTACTTATTCCAGAAGGATTCTCCAGTCGACACGAGAATTGGGCTCTTTGGCAGGGTTTGATGGAACAAAATCCAGCAGTGGTCCTGATGGAACCGCTCCATTTTGTGCCTGATTCCTGCCACGACTTTCCTTTACAAATCCACTGGAAATCGGTGTTGCGTCTTCTTCAGGGGATTCTTTTCCCTACATTTGAATCAAGAAATAAGATAGATTGGAACTGACGAAAGGATATAAACAAAATCTCCACTTCAGGGCAATCTGACTTGATTATAATTTTGTGATAATCAAATCATGCTACCTCTTCGTCCATGGTTTATGGATTTTTGTTCAGGGAAAATGGGGGTTGTCTTGCCTCTAAATTTGGCGGGGAAGAAGCTCCAAGGCAGTCCTGGATCGTGGCGGTTGGCGAGGAGAATATGGATGAAAATTTGACAGTAAGAGGGCTCCGGAAATTTGTTGCACTCTTCCTGTTCTTTGTGTTTGTATCTTTTCTTCCCACGCAATGTGCTCTCTTCTTTGTGTTTGTATATTTTCTTCCCACTCGGTGTGGTCTTTCATGTGGGCTGGAATTGAGTGGGTTGGGTTGTAAGATAATGTACAGAGTTGTAGAGAGCGTGACTTTTGGGAAGTTTAGTGTAAAGGTTGTGTTCCATTGGTTTTAAATATTTAGCTTATATTTTTATATATATAATTTAATTTTTTATTGTAAGAAAAATTATATTTAAAAGAGATAAGCATTTCTAAATAATTACAGTTGTGATGAATTAATAAGTTAAAATAATGGTAGTTTGAATTGTGATTTAATGTGGGTGTTTATAGGATATTTCAAGAGAAAGTAATATTTATTTATAACTCTCTTGGTGTCTCTTGGTGTCATAAAGATGACAAATTCTTTCAACCCCTAATATTTTAGGATTTGTCCAATGCTTTATTAGTCTCTACCAAGGGAGGGCTCTAGTAGTCAATTTGTTTATTGACAACTATTAGTTTAGTATTGACCATTGCTACTTGTGATGTTCAACTTTGAAAAATAAATATTTATTTTTCAATATTATTAGGAAAATTTTCAAACATTTGATTGGACGAATACCCATGTGTTATTTTTAGATATTTTTGTAGTGATTTTTCATTCTTAAGCTTTTAAGGAAGTAAATAACATATTTACCATCAGTTATTTCCCATCATTTAAGCAAGTCTTTGCATGAAAAATGGGTAAGAATAAGATGTAAATAAACATATTTACTAAGACTTATCAACACTTGTGTAGGAGTAAAATTGTAAATGTGTAGACTTACTAGTGGTTGCTACTAACCAAAATTTATGCAAGTCCATGTGCCTGAGGAGCATGCAGAGTAGATGGCAACATTGGACCGAATGCAATATTTACAGTGCCAAGTCCAAAGAGACTAGTAGTGATTTGGCGAGGCCAAAATCAACTCACTCATGAGAAAGTAAAAAAGATAGATACTTGATTGGTGCACTTTGAAGGGCACGTTTAGTGTGACTTTTGTCCTCTACCGCCTCCAGAAACAGCCCCAAACAACCCTGCATCCATCACGTCGGACAACTAGTATGCTATCTAGTGTTCTTTATGTTTTAACTATGTTTTGGTGCCTCTCGCCCAACCATTTATGGACTATGTCCCTAGTCTCTCTTTTGTATTTTTTTCATCTGGTGCAAATTTTGGTCAACATACCTGGTCGAGGTGAGACCACCTGTTTTGTAAGCGGCTATATGTACTTTTTTCCTACATGAATAGAACATTGACTTAACAAAAAAAAGGTTCATACAGCATTAAAAAATTAATTAAGATTCATACCTAAATTAATGAAAGTTCATACTTATTTACTAAATAGGTCTATAAATATGTATTTTAGGTTTATCTATTTAGTATTTATCTAATGCAAATATGACGATTTAATACTAGATTTAAATGAACTCACACTTTTAACATAAATCAATGAAGTTTAAAAATTAAACTAATTTATGGCCAAAGTTGATTAAACATAAATATAAATATTAATTTGGCTATCTAAATATTACCTTTACTAAAATTATAATGAAGGCATTAGTTAAAGTAGATAGATGATACATGCAATTATGTTAATTGTAGATGAATCCATCTGCAGTGTTAAACTTTAGAGACAAAAGGGTATTCCGAATTTTAAGACTGTAAATTCAGAGACCCCTTTGTCTCTAAATTTTAACACTGCAAATGGATTCAGAGATCCCTGTAGTGAAATGTAACACTTCGGTATCAAAATTGCAATTTTCTATTTATGGAGTGACACAACTAAAAATTACTAACATAAATGACTAATTCATATACTTGTTGTACTTGTTATTTGGTCATATTTTTATTCTTGAACTACAATAGTCATTTACATTAATCATTATTAATTTTGTCACTTATTATCTAGTCATATATTTTAATCCTAGACTAAATTAGTCATTTAAGTTAGTCACTTTTAGTTTAGTCACTTATTATCTAGTCATATATGTTATCCCTAGACTAATTTAGTCGTTTAAGTTAGTCGTTTTTAGTTTAGTCACTTATTATCTAGTCGTATATTTATTCCTAGACTAAATTAGTCATTTAAGTTAGTTATTTTTAGTTTGGTCACTTAAAATTGCTCAAATTTAGTAGTAATTCACTTGAAATAATTGCGGCGACTAACTTTTTTAGTCACGTAGTCATTAATTTCATCATTTTTTTACTAGTGATGGTCTTGAAAATAAAGTGTTATGTGCAAGGAGGTTCAAAGTTCAAATCTCAATGATTCATCTACGCTTGTGAAAGGGGCATACGTAGGCACCTAGAGGTTATAGTGGTATCAATTGGAATCAACTGTGTGTCACACGAGTACAAGACCAGCGTAATTGTCGATTCCTCTACATGCCATTTAAAAATTAAAAATAAATAAATAAAAATCTATAGAGAGGAGAGTCAGCATTTGGTATTGAAAAACGAGATTAAATGTATTGAAAACACTCTTGGTAATCATAAAATTCTCTCATTTCAATTATTCTTTATTTTTAGATTAATGTAATTTATTTTAATTAATTTCCATTAATATAATGTATTAATGGAAATTAATACATTATATTAACAACTCCAAGTTAAGAAGGGCATGGAAATATCCCTCACATGCATTAAGAAAGAACCTCCTTGGTTGTACAAAAGAATAGATCCACAACCCATTAGAGAAGTAGAATAGATATATTTTAATTCATTTCATTTATGTTTTTCTTTATTTGTGTTAAGATTTATTTCTTATCGATTGGGTGGTGTGCACCTTTCACTTATATTTCATAACATATAGTTAACATTTAACCATTGAATTACATAGTGAACCAATCAAATCGGAGTATTGTTACAAGACAACTAAACAAAAAGTAATAGCATACAAGTGTAACTTGCAACTATAGCACTTATAATTTCAATGGATTGTATTCAAGAATGATTATGCAATATCTATAGGTTAAATTGCAATTATTACTTTTGCGTGAATTTCACTTTTTATTTTCTTTTATGAATTATTATAACTATATTTTTACTTCAACAAAATGAATTAGTGTATTTATTTGCAACTAGAATAGATTTACCTTGCATTATTAATAATAGATAATCAATTCACACAACTATTATAATTTTGCACATATAGTAGTGTGGGAATTTCTCGCAAGTACAAAACAACTCCAAGTTGATAATTACATGATTAGCAATTAATAAAATGATATTAAATGAAAATATCATACTTGACATCACATAAATTGGTTGTCTATGTTACTAAAATTAGTGAAGTCATCCATAACATATGTGCATATAAATATATTATAGTCAAATAATTATAATCCAACAATTCCATCACACTTACACAATGTACTCATCTAAGCCTCATCTAAGCCTCGTACAATTATGTGATTCAATTTCCAGCTTACAAAACTCATGCATAAATAACTAATATTGTCTAACCCTCTACTTATCAAACCTCGTGATCTTTAATAAAGCTCAGTATATATGGCCACCTTCCCATATTTACATTAGCATAATGACATTAATAATCATACATTATCAACAAGAATCAAAACATTAATCCCAACATTGAAACTGAATTTCATTATGTATTCCCTGACCTTTTTATATCCCTTCTAACCAATTCAGCCAAAAGGGAAAAACCAATATCATCTCATCAACAGATAATAATCAACATGTGCACGCGCATACACACAACTTATAAATGTTCAAAGCAATATAAAACTCATCATTATCTTCATTAAAAACAACAGAAGTTGCCATATCCACCAAAGGTAGATATCAATATTTTTATAGAAAACAACTAAAGCATAAAGGGGCATGCATTAATTGCATCTAAGGAGTATCCCATATGTGCAAAACTATGTTTTTGCACTTCCATTGTGACGATTTCTCTATAAAATCAATTGATATATCTCTAAAGAGAGAGACAATTGTACTTACGGGGTTTACGCAATTGAAGCTTGTCTAAAAGAGAAAATGATAAATCACTAAATGGATTGACAAATGACTTGACATAAGAGTGTTCATAAAAGCTTAAGTTCTTCGTAACGATGGATCCATTTCAAGAAAAAGGACAATCCCATTTTTAGGTGAAGAATATTAAGTCAACATTTTACCTCAAAAATAACTTGCCTATCTATTCTTTTAAATAGATAACCTTAGAAGCTTGGATAGGTAAAATATCTTTATTACATATTGAGGACATTTGGATATGATGCTTGCATGATGATTTCATGTCAAAATCAGCGCCAATTGAATGATAAATCAACATAGTACTTACTTGTGGGATACATATGTGGATTTTAAGGATACAAAATATTTTACTTTAATTGGTAAAATCCATGAGTATAGATGACATATCTAATGGAAAGATGAAAATAAGAATTAAATTAGGCTTATAAAACTTCCAAATGTAAGGCATATGCTTTTTTTCCAAACTATTAGAGACTACAACTCCTCCGGTGTTGTCTTATAGCTCTTATATAAAACTTGTTTTCAACAGTGACAGTAGCACGCGCCACCTTAAACTAAAACCTAATTCAAAGAATTTCCTCCATGCTCATAACAATTTAGTTTTTTTCTTTTTCTTTTTGATACTATGATCTACTGAGAGCTATATGGAATTAGGAGTTTTCTTTTAATTCTCCTTGTATTGTATAACTTTTGGTATTCATTTGAGACGTTCCCTTTAATTGTGTTTGTTACATCCTTATCATCTTACTACTTACCCTTTCAATGTTTGCTCTTTATTTTCTTGTTGCTTTCCCTTTAAATGTTTGTTATTTATCATCTTACTTCTTTGCTCTTTATTTTCTTGTTACTTTCCCTTTCAATGTTTGTTATTTATCATCTTACTTCTTGCCCTTTCAACTTTTGCTTTGAAGGACAATTTTTCAAGTAGCTATAATAACAATGTATTAATTAGACGATAAAACACCATTATCTAGTGAATCAAACACTTCTATTGATGTCCACTTTCACCTCTCAAATCTCTTTTAATATTGCCTGTATGCAAAATATTATTTGTAACTCCATTCTTTCTTTCATTTATGGCAATCCCAAACACCATATTTTTATTCAATTCGTTTTGTTCCCCTCTCCACCAAAGTTGTAGTGTCTAAGATTGTCATCACCAACAAGATTCATAAACCAATAAACTCCTAACTTGAATAGTAAATTCAAGATTTTCATCTTATTTTTGTAAAATGTCAGATGGAACTTATTATTGTGCAACAAATACAATCCCTTTCATAATGTCTTCACTTTGCAATAGAAGCAACAACTCGTATGTTTTCTTACTACTTTCTCCAAGTTTGCTTGCATCGCTTTACTTCTTTGGGTGTTTTTCTTCGCTTTGCCCTTTTCTACTAAACACCCAAATGATAGTACCTCAATCTCTAATCTTTTTGTCAACTTGATCTTCAACTAAGAAACATTTCAACTCTTAATAATATTTTTCTTTCATTTCATTATAATATTTAACATTGTATTGAATAGTGGAAGATGATAGTTTGACTATTTCCTATAACAATAGAGTACATTTTCTTTAATTGAGGAAAGTGATTATATAGGGAGGTCGATCTCGAATGATGAATTGACATTGGTTTTAAAGTCTTTGGCGAGGGACAAGAGCCCGAGACCGTATAGATGGTTTATCGAATTATTCCTTCACTACTTGGACATCATGACATTGGATCCTCTATCATTGGCAGAGGAGTCGTGGACACATTGTACTATCTCCACTGCCTTAAATGCTACCTTCATCGCTTTTATCCCTAAAGTTTCAAATTCTACTACTTTCTTGAAGTACAAGCCCATCTCACTTTGCAATATTGTATATAAAATGATTTCAAAGATCATTACAACCCAGCGAAAAATCTCACTCTCAAAATTCACTTCATAGAACAATTTGGGTTCTTGCCAAATCGATAGATACAAGATGTGGTGCCTATTGCTCAAGAATGCTTACACTCCATCAAGGTAAAAAAGAGGGATTTGTGTCTAATGAAAATAGATTTCATTAAAACATATGATTGTGTAGATTGAGAATTTTTAAGAATGATTTTGCATAAGATTGGACTTTTAATGCATGTAGCGGACTAGATTATGGCATGCATCACTTAGGTACATTTTGCAGTATTAGTTAATGGGGTACCTTCATGTTTTTTAAGGCCTCAAGAGGATTAAGACAGATGCTCACTCTCCCTTATTTCTGTTGGTCAATGATGGTTTGAGTAAGAAGATTTTGGAGGTTCATTCTTGTGAAATAATTTCAGGGTGCAAGATCACAAAACATATTCATTACTCACCTTATTTTTGTGGATGATGTCCTTATTTTAGGGGAGGTATTTGTTCATGAATGGCAAATTTTATATCAGATTTTTTCCTCCTTTGGAGATGCATCATGTCTCTACATGAACAAGACAAAATCTGATCTAATTGTTGCGTTCACCAGAAGGGGTCTTGATAATGGAGATCACAAAAAAAATTGATGTCGAGGTTGCTCCAATAAATAGTGGATTCGAGTACCTTGGTTTTACTCTAAAACCAAATAAATATGGAATAAGACACTGGGAGTGGTCGATTGATAAATTTCAACAGAGGTTGTCGTGGCCACCCAAATGGCTTACTATGGGGGTAGATTGGTTTTAGTCCAATGGGTTCCGTAGAGTATCTCAGTGTACTGGATGCATCTCTCTATGATGCCAAAAAATATCAACAAGTGGATTAGTTCCTACATATCAAAATTTCTATGGGCAGGAACCGAGGATGACAAAAAGATCCATTTAGTGTGTCTGGACAATATTTCTCAGTGGAAGGAGGTTGGGGAATGGGGTATTAAAAATACTGAACATTTTGGGTGGCCATTGTTGGTAAAAAGATTGTGGTGAGCTTTGAATAGCAATGGCATATAGCAATTGATCATCAAAGAAAAATATCTCAGAAATCAGTCCTTAGTGACGTCGATAAAAGGGGCTAGGGTGAAAAATATCTCAGAAATTAGTCCTAAGTGACATGGATAAAAGAAGGAGCTAGGGTTTCATGCTTGGTTTCATATAGTTGGAATAGTTTAATGAGAATTAAGCACTAGCTAACAGGGAATTTGGGAATTTGTGATGGGAAATGGGTGGGCATTGTTGGTAAAGAGATTGTGGTGAACTTTGAATGGCAATGGCATATGGCAATTGATCATCAAAGAAAAATATCTCAGAAATCAGTCCTTAGTGACGTGGATAAAAGAAGGGGCTAGGGTGAAAAATATCTCAGAAATCAGTTCTTAATGATATGGATAAAAGAAGGGGCTAGGATTCTATACTCCGTTTCATATCGCTGATATAGTTTAACGAGAATTAAGCACTAGCTAATAGGGAATTTGGGAATTTGTGATGAGAAATAGGTATAGACACAAAGGTGGACATTGGTTTAGATCCCATAAAAAGATTAATGGGGATCATACAATCGCCGCCCCACTCATGAGGTATATTCATGATATAGGTCTTTATTATTTAAACCAAATAGGGATCATACAATCGCCGCCCCATTCATCAAGTATATTCATAATATAGGTCTTTATTATTTAGACCAAATATTCATAATATAGGAATTTATTATTTAAACCAAATATATGCTTCTCGTGATTCCATATCAATGTGTCCTTCGGACTCGAGCATGGTAGCTTGGGTTAATATCTCGTTGTTGCTCGGGAAAAGTATGTACACAATTGGGTTAATATCTCGTTGTTGCTTGGGAAAAGTATGTACACAATTTATACATGGCTGATTACATATTTTTGCTGAGTGGATTCGTATTTCTATGGAGGCATGTTTATTGGGGTGGTTCTCGAACTATAAGGAGGGATTGAAATTTCATGTACATTTTTTTTGCATTAAGAATCCTGTCAAAAAAAAGTATTTAATATACCATATATACCATATGGTACCCAAAATAGAAGATGTTGCATTAAGAATGAAGACTAAAATTGTAAAATGTGAGCAAAAAAAAAGGGTTAAGTTGACATCTGAATATAGAAAACAAATTTGATCAACATCAATGTAATTTATAAAATGCATTTAGTTGACATCTGAATATAGAAAACAAATTTGATCAACATCAATGTAATTTATAAAATGCATTTAGTTGACATCTGAATATAGAAAACAAATTTGATCAACATCAATGTAATTTATAAAATGCATTTAGTTGACAAAGTTGACATCTGAATATAGAAAACAAATTTGATCAACATCAATGCAATTTATAAAATGCATTTCTTTTTCATAAGGTTGGTAAAACTTGTGGCTCAAATATATTTTTATGATGACAATGATGATTAACTCATGACTCAAATATATCTTTATGATGACAATGATGATTAACTCATGGCCCAAAAATATATCTTTATGATGACAATGATGATTAACTCATGGCTCAAATATATCTTTATGATGACAATGATGATTAACTCATGGCTCAAATATATCTTTTTGATGACAATGATGATTAACTCATGACTCAAATATATCTTTATGATGACAATGATGACAATGATGTGATGACAATGATGATTAACTCATGACTCAAACATATCTTTATGATGACAATGATGATTAACTCATGGCTCAAACATATCTTTATGATGACAATGATGATTAACTCATGGCTCAAATATATCTTTATGATGACAATGATGATTAACATCAACTAAGATCAATTTTGATCTGCACTCACTCACCATTCACAATCGCTATAAATTGAAAACTCCACACTGATGATTCACTCATGGCTCAAATATATCTTTATGATGACAATGATGATTAATTAACTCATGGCTCAAATATATCTTTATGATGACAATGATGATTAACATCAACTAAGATCAATTTTATCTTGATGACAATGATGATTAACATCAACTAAGATCAATTTTATCTGCACTCACTCACCATCCACAATCTCACTATAAATTGAAAACTCCACACTAATCGCTTGTGAATTTAAAACATGTACAAAAATCCAAATGATGATTAACATCAACTAAGATCAATTTTGATCTGCACTCACTCACCATCCACAATCTTGCTATAAATTGAAAACTCCACACTGATGATTAACTCATGGCTCAAATATATCTTTATGATGACAATTAACTCATGGCTAAAATATATCTTTATGATGACAATGATGATTAACATCAACTAAGATCAATTTTGATCTGTACTCACTCACCATCCACAATCTCGCTATAAATTGAAAGCTCCACACTAATCGCTTGTGAATTTTAGACATGTACAAAATCCATATAAACCTAACATTTTTGTCTTACAAAATTCAAGTATGTAGAGCTAACCTTTGTTTTGTTTCTCAATTGTGGTTAAAACTACATTTTGTCAAGTGAATTCCTCCTCTTTAAAATTATCTTCAGCTAAAAAGGATGCTCAAGGTCCACAAGCATAATTATCTTCGCTTTCTCTTGAAGGCTCCTCTGCGTCTCTGTAGGGTACTAATTTGTGTTGCTGTAGCATGTCGAACTACCTCATGGTTTCTCTTGGAGGCTGTTCTCGGCCTCCCCTTAGTCTGAAAGTTTTTTTTATCTATTAAGATTGGGCATATCACGGTGGGCCTCATAGGATTTGGATGGAAGATTCCCATCAGGTCTTGTCATCTTGAAGATCTTGTTCCCCTTATTCTGAAAGTTTTTTTATCTATTAAGATTGGGCATAGCACGGTCGGCCTCATAGGATTTGGATGGAAGATTCACATCCGGTCTTGTCATCTTTAAGATCTTGTTCTCTTCGGTGTATGGTTGTTACTGAAGCTTTTTGAAGTCTGATGCATGTAACCTCTTTTATGCTACAATGAAAGATGTTTTTTCGACTGAAAAAAAAATGCAAAATTGATTTTAAAAAGAGTGAATTCCTCCCTTCAAATTAAATTATCTTCCGGTGAAAAGGATGGTCAAGGTCCAGAAGCAAAATTGATTTTAATATGAATAATAATAATAATTTAAAAATTGACAAGTTTTAATAGACATCCAAAATTGATTTTAATATGAACAATAATAATAATAATTTTAAAAAAATTACAAGTTTTAATAGACATCCAATAAAGGAAATGATCTCTTAATGGGAGAAAACATCAACCACAGATAAGCAGGTCAACAGTAACATCAAGCTTGAGATGGTAATTTTTTCCAGTTTATAAAAACATGAACAAACGAATCTGCTAATCCATCCCTTCGAGACATCCAATTGTTATCTATATAGACCGTTCCATTAACGACTACAATTATTATATATACAGACCATTCCATCAATGGATGCTTTTGGTGCATAAGATGCTTGGATTCATATAAAATATTGGCTTGTCTCAATTATGGTTTGAGCAAGCATTTTCCTCATTCACTGACCAACGCTGTAGAATTGGTGCATAAGATGCTTGGATTCATATAAAAAATTGGCTTGTCTCAATTATGGTTTGAGCAAGCATTTTCTTCATTCACTGACCAACGCTGTAGAATGTGTAGTTGTCATTAGCTCAATTATGCAGCCTGACATTCATGTTTTCATCTCAATTATGCAGACTCGTTACAATGCATAGACTAGTACACATTGCATGTTAAAAATCGCTCCTCTCCTAAGAAACTTGTACTCAATTTTATCAATGGAAAGAAAGACTAATTGAATTACATCATGTATCTCTCTCAAGATTGTATATTCACTTTAATAAATGGAAGGAAGCGGCATTTCAATTACGTCTACAAGTATTTCTCTCAACATTGTATATTAAGAGAGAATAGCAATCAGAAAGTGAAGTTCTGATATATCAAACTAGGAAAGAATGTGGAACATCCCGTTCTGGATTACTTACAGATAGATTTGACATAAAGTTGAAGGACGAATGTATAAATACTAGCATCCCGGTAATGGAAAGGGGCTTACTTGAGCTCGTATATTTGCTCACATATAAGTTGCATCCTGTTCATAACAAGTGACTTGGCTGACCTTATTTAGTTCATATCATACTATGACACTGAAAATGTTCGTCACAGAATACCCAAACATTAAAATTCTCGGCATAAATACCTAGGCAAGTGATACCAAAGAAATTAGAATTTTTATTGAGGACATTTCTGTTACAATGATACTGTACAATACCACGGGAACAATACAGTATTTACATTAGATTATATTCTGTTCAAGAAGAGAGAAATTCATTACAGATAAAATCCAATTAAATACAGCTTAAGATCCCCAACAAACAAACATCAGTTGTCACTTGATACATCTGATATCAGAAAATCTCACATACTTATTTTGCAACATTCCACCACCACTTACAGGATTAAATCAACAAACATCAGATGTCACTAGATTCATCTGATTTCAGAAATCTAGCATACTCCTTTTGCACCATTTCACCACCGTTTACAGGATCAAACGCACATCTATAGAAGCTGCATTCACGAAACAACAATGCTCAAGTAGTCAGGGACTTCTAACGTTTCCTTAGAATAGTGTAAATCTGCATTGGTTTTTTCATGCCAAATCATAATTTTGGTAAATATCAGTAATGCTAACAAAATTAATTCGCAGCAATAACATTCAGCAGCCAATATAGATTCACCATGTTACCTTCCATCTAGGCCAACAATGACGATAGTGTTCTTTTGATGGCCAAAAGCTACAAGAAATTGCAATCCCTCAGGCAAGTGAAACTGAGCGAAGGACCACTGAGAGCTAAAATATCTTGGCAGGACTCCTGCAAAATGTGTGCCCAGTGCTCAGATTTAATTATTATCACATTTGGTGCTTGAGATTACCTTGAACAAACAACGCAATTATATAATGATATTAATTTTCAAGATTTCATTATTATCACATTTAGTGCTTGAGATTACCTTGAACAAACAACGCAATTATATAATGATATTAAATTTCAAAAATCAAGCTTGAATTATTACCTCTCATAAAAGAAAGTGACGAGCCAGGATTAGCTCCCAGTGAGGGAATGACCAGATTACCACCAGAACCATTTGTCCCAGTGAGACTTTGTGTGGCATCAACACTCCTTGGATCTTCTCCTGACCTTGGTACATTGAGGCCAAAAATGTGAATTGTTCCCTTGTCACTTGAAACTGCCAGCCATTGATGATTGGAAGAGAAGGCCAGACTATAGATTTCTGCTCTATCAGCACCTCTACGAACCTACATTCAATTACACTGAAGCTTAAAACAACAATGTTTCTCAATGTACAGGAGATATAACCACTAACCAATGTTGCAACTCATTACTTGAGGGAATGTTAGAATTTCCTTAAATTAGCTGTTCCCAGCTGAAAACAAATACCGATGTTCAAGCCCAAGCTCTGACAAGTGTAGGTTAAGATTTCAAAAAAAAAAATTATTGTGAAAACTCCCACATGCAAAAGATAAATTGTGAAATAAAACTGGATGTTTTAATTAAGCCTTAACATCATTTTTTTTTCATTTTATTTGTTGCAAGTAAAATGGGTGTTTCAATTAAGCCTTGTACTGGAGCCTTTTTTTAAAATAATTTGTTGCATGTAACCGTAACCTGTAAGAGAATCTGTGGGCAGGTGCAAAGTATTAGGTTAACCTTGACTTGGTAAATGAATCATCGTGTTAAGGTCAACAGTGGTAGTTTATGAGCCATGGTTTTCATAGCCCATGGTTTTGTAATTGTGCCCATGGATTTTGATGTAATCAAACTTTTAAAAAGTCTTGGGATACTCCATTGTAATAGGCATAGAAGTGAGCAATAAAGGCTCACTTGGCCAGCTTGGCCGAATTTGGTCAAGGAAACAATGATCCCTTTGGCTAGTTTTTCCCACAAGGGTTTTCCAAAGTAGATCGTCTGTCAATATGTGCATGATTTCTGTGTTTTTGTTGCTGATTAATCATTTCTCTTGTAAACTTTACTTATTCCTAACAACTAGTATCAGAGCCAGGATGTGAAAATTGTACATTGTAGAAGACAGCTGAAAAGTAAAAGGTAAAAAATAAAAATAAAAATTGGTCAATGGCTAAGTGGTCAGCAAGAAAAGTAAAGAAAAATTAAAAAAATATATCCCAGTTGCCAGTAAACACAACCACCGACAGTCGCAAGGGAAATCGCAAAGGGTTTCAGGGACACAAAGCAATGTAGCAAGTTGCAATTGTGGCATCGCGAGAGTTTTTAAACCAAAAATAAGATTGAGAATCTACATCGTACAGGAATCCAACCGCCAACAATCGAGTTGTCAATCACCAAGACGTGCAAGGAGTGTTAGATGAGTTATTGGTTGATGGCATAGAGGTGTCATTGGGGGTTGGTTGAGTAAGTTGTTGCATAGGGGAGTCACCAGCCACTCAATGAGCAACCATGGGGTTAGCCACCAATAGGGGAACCGTGCCAGGGCATAGAGACAATGCAATAATCAAGTCGAGCAAGTCGCGAACGCAATAGGAGAAGTAGTCGATCACTAGAGGTTGTGTCCCATGATAGCTATCAAAGAATCAATTCACAAGTGCCATTGTATAGTCATATAAGGCAATACAGTTGTTGTAGGAGCCCAAGCAACACACAAAACAGCCAACTGGAGAAGTGTCAGAGCAAAGACGTGCAACCAAATGTGAGTTGTACAAGTGTTGTAGCAACACGATGGACAGTATGTATAAAAGATTGTACAAAGGGCAATGCCAAAATTGCCAACATGACTAGCAGAGATCAAACTTCAAAAGGAGAGACCATACCAATCATAAATAATTTTGTGGGTGTTTTAACAGACCGAAACACAGATCAATAAGTAGACCCTATCGGTTCTATAAACTAGGAACTTTATTCTTGGTGAGTGCTAGAAGGACTTCACACAAGGCATAGTTATCAGATCTAGAGATGGCAACAGCCAATATCTGGTTTGAAGACCCATTGGATGGAACATCTAACTTCCTCCATTGTAAAGAGGGTCACCTTGTTGTTGAAGGAACTTGACCTTTGGGAGTTCGCAAAAAAGATTATCCAGGACCGAAAAATCTACCAGATAAGACGGCTCATATGAAGAAATACATCAAAGCCTAGAGGATTATCATTGATGTCGTGAAGGATCATTTGATCCCTCACTTGGAAGAGCAGGAGATAGCTAGGGAGATGTTCAAAGCTTTGATAGATCTATTCCATAATGACAACATGCACAAGAAGATAATCTTGAGAAACAAGCTTAGATCCATCAAAATGTCAAGGCCTGATAATATTAAAGTTCATGAATATCACCTAAACACAGGATCCCTGCCTCCTTGCAAAAATCCTTGAAGGCATTGGAGGTGTACTCTGCCCCATTATCTAACCTCAAGACCTTAATCTTACTTCCTATCTAGTTCTCCACTTAGGCCTTGAACTCTCCAAACCAACTGAATACCTCATCCTTCCACTTCATGAAGAAGATCCAAGTTTTCCTGGAATTGTTGACCTTTGTCATTGATAGGAAGAGAGATCAACGAAAACAAAGCGACAATAATGGCAATAATCTAGTAAAGAAGCATGTGTCTGTGAGGGTGACAAAGATGCCCAACAACAAGCTCAAGAGCCTCTTTTTTCTTGAGAAGCCTCAACAAGATGATGTATTGTGGACTATTACAATTGTAATACATTCACAAAATGGGTGATGTATCGTGGACTATTACAATTGCAATATATTCACAAAATGGGTTAATAAAAGAGGTTGTGAGGCTTTATAAATCAATAGCAAGAAAATCAAAAGAAGTAACAGACATGGTAAGCGCATTTACATGGAGTCCTGAAGGCAATAGAAACAATTTAAAAAAAATAAATAAATAAATTCTTATGAATTTGAAATTTTTAAATTACAGGTAAATGGTGTATGACCTAGTGAGACATGTATACCCTTTATAAATTACCAATAAAGTCTAGATTGAAAAGGTGGGGAGCATGTCGGATTCCATGATAACCTGGTTATAAAATTTGAGAGAGATAATACATGGATAATTATCCCAATCCAAGTTTAACGGGGAGAACACTAGTTAACCTTGACTTGGTAAATGAATCATTATCTTAATGTCAACAATGGTGGATTTCAATTTTCAGGCCATGGTTTCGTGCCCATAGGTTTTGATGTAGTGAAGCCTTTAAAGGGGGAATGTTAGGTTAACCTTCACTTGGTAAATGAGACTTTGTGCTAAGGTCAACGATGGTGGATTTCGAGCCATGCTTTTGGTAGCCCAAGGGGCTTGGAGGCTTCGTTGGCCTTGGTCAAGAGTACAAAGATAACTTTGGCTGATGTTCCCTATAAGGGTTTTCCATGGTAAACTGTTTGTCAATGTGTGTGTATGATTTATGTGTATTTGGCTGCTGGTTAATCATTAGCTTTGCTTATTCCTAACAACACAAAGACTACCACTAATGGTGAATCAAGGCTAAGTTAAAGTATCCATCCCTTCTCTAGAATTAAATTTTTTGAAGTTACATCCATTTGTCTAATAATATCCATGAAGATTCTATTTCAAATATTTTGAAAAATATTTCAGTGCTATTCTCCTTTGTTTCAAGTAAACCAAATCTCATTCAGAAAATTTGATTTCAATTTGAATTTTTAATTATCAAAAAACATCTAAATGTCTATTTCTTGACCTGAATATATTTCTTGCTATTAAAAAAACAAGTAAGCATATAATAGTCAGGCAAATCGACTGAAACCTGAGTAATCCAGCAGTTTCAGCAAATTAGATTTCAATCGACACAACAGATTATGTCAGCACTTACGGCTATTCTCCAACAAGGAAACATAATAGGTATAAAATGGCAACAGAAGAAATAATGAAAAGAAAATAACCTGCTCAAGTTAAAGCAGTACAAACAAGATGGTAATGGTTGAAATAAAAAACAATTGAATATGATACCTAAACTATGACAGACTCTGAACCTTGTTCTTCTCAATGCTAAAGGATTAGAAATTCAACTTATTGCAATATCAAATAAATATAATTATATTTAACTATATAATGTTACTTCATTCTCCTTCCTCAGGCATAAGGAAATATACAGCCTATTACGTGTGTCACCAAACTGTATCTGCTACAAGATTATTTTCAAGAAAATTATGTTTAAACACCATGGCATGGTCTGAAAGGCACAGGAAATTTACTTCTACTCTTAACAGAAACGCCCGACAGAGCATAGAAACAGCCACGAATAAACCTACGAGTGTTTTAACAGTAGTTTAGCCAACCTACATTACTAACCAGCAGTGACTCAAAAACCTATAATTATGTTCACCACTTTCACCTACCAGTATTTAGGCACGGAACAAATCCTCAATTGATCAATCAATTAGAAATAATACAGAACATCATTATTAACCCTCTCGAACAAAAAGCTGATCTCTAAATACCAAAACTTCCGAAGTCGCCATCCTGATTACCCCTTATCTACGGAAGAAGGTTTCTCTTAAGGTCAATGCTTCAAAGTATAAGACTTTAACTAAAGATTAATGGGGATTTTAGCAACTAACATAAACGTTTCAAACAGAATAGGTAAAGATGCAAGCCATACCTCTTGCAATCGAGTGGCGTCTAGGGTGTTGAAGATCCTTATAAGAGTCCCCTTTGTACTAGAAGTCGCAAGGAGGCTGCCATCGAGGGTGAGCGCAAAGCAGGCGATGCGAGAATCGTGGGCAGTTATAAATTTGGTCCTCTTGAGGCCATAGTGCTCGACTCTCATCTGCCCACGGTGCAAGCCTGGGCAGGCCAACACGAAGCTATTGGGAGCATGAGAAACAGCACACAAACCCTTAGGGTTTGCCATCGTCTCAATCTGATGCAATAGCTTCAAATCCACGAAATTGTACACATAAATCTTGTGCTCCAACACCACCACAATCCGATCCCGTCTCAGCTTCACGGCTCGAACCTCAGACCTGAAGGATAATTCCCCGATACAGCGGCTCTGATGATCATCCCAGATCATGACCTTATTGGGCGGGTATTGGGGATTCGAACCCCCACCCACGAGGGCCAAAATATTACATCGGAATAACATCTCCACAACCCCAATACCGCCATTGTTGAAGTCTCTTCTAAAGGTTTCTCTGAACGGATCGCAGTTGTAGACCTGGAAACCCTGTTCAGTGCCACAGGCAAAGCAACCGAAGTCCTGGTTGAATGATACGTAGAGCAATGAGGACTTTTCACTGGCAGTCTCTGTGGAAGACGGCGAAGTGGGATTTGGATCGGGAGATGGGTCAAGCATAGGTGAAGTACTACTGCCGGGCGGTGAAACAGTCGTTGCCGTCGCCATTAATGAATTGGGCAATCACCTTCCATACAAAAGAAAAAGGAAACAACCCAACCCAAACAAACCCTTAAAATACAGACCCTAAAAACGAAAAAAAACGAAAGCAAATCAATCACATAATGGCTAAAACATCACCATAACGGCCGGTGATTATAGGAAAAACAATACCTTGCCCGTAATACAGAAGAACGATCTGTGAAGGAAAAAACACCGATACCCTGAAAATGGAAGAAACCCCAACTGGCCCTCACAAATTCACATATCAAAACATGAAATAGCCCAACCCTGGTTCTGCGTTCCCTTCGGCCTCTACGCTTCCTTTGTGGGGTTTTACAATTATAACGATTACGTACTTTCATATTCCTTTTATCGTCGGATCGGTAGACTGGTAAGTAGGACCGTTTATATTATAATATCCACTTTCTCTAAATATAAGAATAAGAATAAAAATAGCGATCATTACGTGCAATTATCTTGCTTCTTAATCAATCAATAAATAAAATCACATAATATATTTATTTTATTATTTTAAATTATTTTATAAATGTAAATTTTTTTAATTTTTTTTTAACAGTTGTAAAAAGCAAAGGCCATATTATGAAGTAATAATTCAAGGTTGGCATGCTTTAGGTAGAATAAACTATGTGTTGGGTTTTGGTTATAGTGGTAGAGATTAGAATTAACTATATGTAGTTAGCAACATAACTTAACATAATTTAATTGTTTATTTTTTTATTACTTCAAAAAAAAAATTAGATATCTTTAGTTTTTTTAATTTATTTTGCTTATGTGTTGGGTTTGTATAGTTTCATTTAAAGTTATAGTGGTAGAGATTTAAACTTTCACTTCAAAGTTATGTGAATCAATTATATGTCACCGTAGTATCAACCCAAACCAGTTGATTATTTCTCTAATCATCTTTAAAAAAAATTATGCTAAGTCTACAGAGGCATACATACTCTACCTCCCTCTAGTTTCGAACCTGTGACCTCTTAGGAGGAAACACATGCTCTTAACCATTAGGCCCACTCAAACTGTATATATTCCATGAACATTTAAATTTCTTTATGACATATGTTTTAATCATTTATTATTCAAAATATAAATGAAATTTGGGGTGGTGGAAGCGGGAGGGGTTATTCTCTGCCTCGATGAACAAACTGAGACAAAATATGCTTGGGGATTGGATCAAGTGACCAATAATCAAACTGAATGTTTGGCACTCTAACAAGGTTTGGAAATAGCATTGACAAGGAAGATTACCATACTAACAGTTTATGAAGGCTTAATAATTGTCATCCATCAACTTTGGAAAGCCAAAGGGATGTAAATTTCAGGGGTTTCTTCGATTTTGCAAAGGATTTTCTTCAAATAGTGCAATTCAAACAAAATTGAATTTTTTCGTGTCTCGAGGCAGCTAAACTTAGTGGTAGATATCATGGCTAATTAAGGGGCTAATTTGGAGCAAGGGAGTTAGTTTTGGATCAGGGATCAAGTTTCTTCTCTCCTACCCCTTAAAAATGGAATCAAAAAACAAAAATATATATTGCATTGGGGAAAAAAATCATTAGAATCCTTAAACAAACCATATTGGTGGACCTCGCTTCATCAAACAAAATGACCTCATTTCGAAAATCGATGCAAGTGGGCATGGAGAGGATGTTGGAGTTAAGACTCCAATCAAGTTACCCTGGGGGAATTAATTATTGTCTCAATCAATACAATAGTTGGCGATCAGTAGTTATAGTTGGCATCCTCACGGGGCTTCAAGTGTTAAGTCTTAAGGAACTAGTGTGGTTTATATCAAAGATGCATGATCCGGACTTATGCATGAACGTGATAGAATACATATATAAACATAAACACAACTGAAATATCAAAGAACTAAAATATGCTTACACGCATTGTTATGAAACCAGCTCCAAAAATAGAAGAAAAGAGAGATCAACGACTTAGAAATAAGCCACTTCGAGGGGGAAACCTCCAATACATTACATAAATGAACAATTCTTGGATGGTACAAATGAAAAAACCTCCTTTCCATATATAGGAGTCCATGGGGCCACAATGTAATCCTAGCCGACCTAACAATAATAATGTAAGGGCACAATAATAACAATATGGGGGTTACAGGGGTACAACAACAACAATAAGCGGGTTGCATGAACAACAATAAGGGACTATACTAGTAATATAGGGACCTAACATGCTCCTCTCCTTCAAAAAAGTGTTGTCCTCAACATTTGTGTAGCTTCGGGTGCTTCTGTATAAAATTCTCATCCTTCCGTGTAGAACCTTCAGTGGGTAAGTTCTTCCATTTGATGAGATACTCTAAAATTGATTGATTTCGTAGCTGTCGAGTTCTTTTTTTCGTGACTACTTCAGGCTCCAATATGGTTTTTCCCTCCTCATCAAGTTCTGGCAATATTGTTTGAACTGGAATTTTGTCCCCTATAACTTTCTTTAAGCATGAAACATGGAAAACTGGATGCACTCACGAAGAAGCAGGAAGCTCTAATTTGTATGCCATAGTACCATTATTTTGCAATACCTTGTAAGGACCATAGTACTTTGGAGATAATCTAGTATCCTTCTTAGCTTGCTTGAGGGACATTTGTTTGTATGGTTGTAGCCGTAAAAATACCCAGTCTCCTACATCAAAACTTCTCTCGCTGCGATGTTGATCTGCCTGTTGTTTCATTTGATTTTGTGTCAAATTTAGGTTATAATTTAAGAGTTGGAGAACTTCTTGTTGATGCTCGATGTGATCTTCCACTGCTTGAACCCTAGAATTTTCCCTTAAAGAAGATGTGATGGACGATGGATGATATCCATAAAGTGCCATAAATGGGGTCATTTTTGTTGTAGTATGGAAGGAAGTGTTATACCACCATTCAGCGAGAGTTAACCACTTGACCCATTGTGCTTTCTTATCAGATACAAAACAACGAAGATATCCTTCCAAACATTTAGTCACTATCTCAGTTTGACCATCGAATTGGGGATGATAAAATGAGCTATGAGCTAGTTGAGTACCCAAACAAGAAAATAATTCTGTCCAAAAATTTCCTATAAAAATGGGATCTTTGTCACTTACAATAATCTTTGAGTTTCCATGTAGCTTTTGAATTGTTTCCATAAATGCAGTAGCAACTGTACTTGCTTTAAATGGATGAGATAATGCACAAAAGTGTGCATTCTTGGTAAGTCTATCAACTACCACCATGAAAACACTCTTTCCTTCGGACTTAGGTAAACCTATGATAAAATCCATTGAAATCTCCTCCCAAAATTGACTTGGAATGGATAAAGGTTGTAGAAGACTCGAGGTCTTAATTGTCTCAAATTTATTTTGCTGGCAAACCAAACATTCCGCCACAAAATTTTGAATATCAGATTTAAGGCCATCCCAAAAAAATTCTTTCTTCACCCTGTGGTAAGTTTTTAAAAATCCTCGAGTGTCCTCCTAAAGGAGAAGTGTGCAATTCCAAAAGAATCTTTTGTTTTAGTTGGGAATTCTTGCAAATATATAAGTGATCTTTGTACCATAAGGAATCATTTTTCCAACTAAATGTATCAGATGTACTAGGATCTTGTTGCAACTTTTGAATGAGTGTCCACACTTCTTCGTCCTTCTTCCATTCATCCCTTGCTTTGGCTATCCAATCTAGTTGGATAATATAAATGGCACAAAGCATTGTTTCCACCTCTTCATCCTTTCTTGAGAGTGCATCTGCAACAACATTTAGCTTCCCTCTTTTATAGATGATTTCAAAGTCATAACCCAACATCTTTGTGACCCATTTTTGCTGCTCTTCTGAAGATAGTATTTGTTCCAAAAAGTGTTTAAGACTATCATGATCAGTTTTTACCTTGAAGTGTCTTCCATTAGGTAAGGTCGCCATTTCTTTAGTGCATGTAGTATTGCCAACATTTCCTTCTCATAAATAGCCTTTTGTAAATACTTTCCTTTGATTGGATGACTTTCAAAAGCAATGGATCTTCCTTCATGTATTAAAACAGCACCAATTCCATTTCTTGAGGCATCACATTCCACAATAAAGGTTTTTGTGAAGTCTGGTGCTAGGCACATTGGCTCTTTAAGATGTTCAAAGGCCTTAGTTGCTTCAGGAGTCCATGAAAATGCATCTTTCTTCAATAATGTTGTTAGAGGTGTTAGGAATGTTGTCATTGATGGCAAAGAAGAGAAGCAAAATAACAGAGTAGCAGAGGCAACAAAAAGAGAAGCAAAGTAGCACAAAGTGACAGACAAGAAGCAGAGAAAGAGAGGCAAGAAGAGGGACCATGAGACATGAAGCAAAGAGCAAAAGATCAGGAGAGATCTGGGGGGACAGAGTAGAGTTGAGAGAGGGTTCACAAGGAAGGAATAAACAAATAAACAAATACAAAGGCAGAACCGTGAAATGAAACGGTCAAGCAGCAGAGTAAGGTCGCAGAGAGTACAGTGTGTTGAAGATTGCAATAAGAAACAGTGAAGGAGGCATCCTGAAACATCATCCTTGATCCTAGTTGGAAAATAATCACCTAAACTAGGTGGGGCCCACACAGGCTATTTTTAGGTGTATGTCTATTTTTAGACATGGTGAGCATATTCTATATGTAGCAGGAGGCTATTTGTAGATGTTTGGTCAAATGTGAAAAATAGATGAAATTCTATTTTTAGACATATTGGGCAGAATCTATTTTTAGATTGCCAGTCTAAAAATAGATATGTCGAATATTATTAGCTCTTAATAATATTTGGACTATAAACATTATCTTATTCTCTTGGAGCACTTCAGTTAAGTGCACGGATGTGGCACAGGAGCTGACAGAAGGAATTACGCTATTCCTGAGGGTTAAGTGGAGCTATTGCATGGAGACTTCAGTTAGAACTCATGTGACAGAGTTTGGTGGAGTTATTGAGGTAGTTGGTGGAGTTGTGTTCAGTTTAACTTAGTTAGACATAGTTGAGCTAGTTGTATCTAGTCTAACTGATTGATACACTAGTGAGAGTGGTGTGAATTAATTATTAATTAATTCACTAATTATTAACTCATTAATCAACTAAATAATACATCAGTTAACTACAATGCATGGTAGTTTTAGTGGAGACCCAGTGGAGAGATAGGTGAAAGGGCAAGATGGACTATCTGTTGTGACTATTAGTGATGCATGAATTTCATCTACATATACATTGGATTTGCCAATGATAATCACGTAGTCAATGAGAGTGAGATTACATTGAATTGGTCTTTGTAATCAGCTTGGCTTGCACAGTGGAGGCAGACTAGCAGGTGGCAAAGATCGGTGCATGGATTTGCAAGATTGTTCCTGATTAGTGTGTGACGATTGTATTGTACTGAGAGCTTGATGTACTAAGCTTTGTATGAGATTGTTACATGATCTCCATGATACATAATATGATAGTTGGGGTTTTCAGCTTCGGGCTTTCCGTTAAACAACGTATTTATGTGTGTTTTTATTGCTTCATGTGTTTTGCAATTGTTGATTAAATTTCTGCAAGAATTATAGTGGAAGGATTCTGTATTTAGCAAGAAGATAAATATTGTTAGATCAGGAGAGTCCGGATATATACATGCATATTGTATATAATTTCTACATAGTGAAACAGAGACAGAAGACACAGAGGCAGAGACAGAGAATACAAAGGCAGAGACAGAGCATACAGAGGCAGAGCCGTTAACAAACCAACAGTGAAATGAACACAGGAGATGCGGAACCATGCAGATAGGACGGAACCGAAAAGCATAATAACAGCGGGATTATGTGTATATGGGTTAATGCACAATCTGTATAATTAAACGAAGAATGGAGGTTAAATAAACAATTGAAGCGAAATTATAAAATACCAGAACCCTGAGCCAAAGAATGGAACCATGAGGAATAGTGAAGGCGGTTTCGGTGGAAGAAACAACCTATATTGCGCTGCCCAGTGGTAAGCTGAATTCACCTTGTTGAACGTGATCCATGTCATTGATGGCCATGTGTCCTAAATTGGTTTTCGAATACAACTTTTTTCGCGTAATTTTGGAGAACTATGTGACGAGCATATAAGTTGCGCGATATTGCGCGTCGCCCGTCAGATGGGGGACTAAAGCTCAGTTGGAGCACGAGAGCAGATTGACCGTTCGATCAAAAGAGAAGTTGCGAGGAAGAGAACCAAGGCTGTGGGACCCACATTCATTGCCGCGGGGCCAAATAATTATGTGAAGCTCAGTGTATTATGTGTATTACAAAAGTTATTAAACAGGCGGAAGGTAAGTTACATGCCCGTGAATGCAATACATTATGAAGTGTTGGGTTAATGTTATAAGCCATGGTTGAATGGTTATAAACGCTTGCGTGTTTAATTAAAGGCATCAAATCCATTGTTACAACGTTAAGTGATAAGGTTAGGAATATGCAAGTGTTTTATTATATCAGGTTCAAACCTTAAAGAGCGGGTTAAGAAGGGTGTGTGTCGGGTTAATACACTTGACATAATAAAAAAAGGAAGGGGTTCAATATAATATGAGCGTTGTATTAAATGGGGACTAAGATTATAATACAAGGCATATAAAACATTGTATATGTGGATATAAGTTGCAGTGGGCCCAGTTGATGTATCGCGTTAATGGTTAGTGATTAACTATTGGAGAAAATGTTGAATGGTTGATATGTTTATATATATTAAATTTGGACCCCGACTATGTTGCGGATTAACAAAGAGGTAACCCAAACTTTAGACAGTGCATTATATTATTATAAACAAGGCGAGTTAAAATAACTCTAGAGCCCGAAAGGTTATATTACTACATATATTGGTGTTGGGTTTAAGTCTAAGTCAAAGACTTAATATAATGTTGACGGAGGATATTATATGTGTAGTGTGGGACCCCCTACGTAAAAAATTCCAAGAATCTTAACCCAAGCTGAAGGATACATAAAGGCTGATGCGGCAAAGTATATATATATGTAGCACTTTATATACAAGGGACCAAAGTTACAATATAAAGCATATGTATTATATGCTTGTGCGCAAGATTAAAAGACCAAAAGGCTCCATTGTTCGGTTTTTAAAGCAAACGATGTATTATAAGGTGGGACCCTCATGAATCGCATCGGAGAAAATCATAACAGCGGAACTTGTTAATAAAATTTCCGATGGCGATTGCGGACCCGATATGTTATAAACGGTGACTCTCATATTTGATTGAGTTCCGGCGTAAAGTGCAGCATATTGAACCATCGCATCGGAGGTGAAAGAATGACGATCAGGTTGATAGTTCCGATTGCGATTGGATGATAGCTGTCGAATTTGCTGAGGGAATGGACGGTGGATATGAATCGATTGACTATATGGTGGGGCCTTTGCTAATCGCATCGGCGGAAATGAAATAACCAAAGCTGAAGAGTAAAACGATATTAACGCGATATATATATATATATATATATATATATATATATATATATATATATATATATATATATATATATGAAACAAGAGATATAAATTTACTCTTATCGGTGAACGATAATCCATCGCATCGGATGAAAGGAGCGAGTGGCACAATACCGACACAAGTTCGATTTCGATCATCGCCGCTACAACCCTGAAAGGAATCCATCGCATCGAAACAAGCCAACATAGTGGAACATGTTAATAAAGTTTGCGATTGCGATCAATCGCAATCAGAAAACTCTAGAGAAGGCTCATCGCATCGGAGCATAAGAAAATTTTGGATGGTGGGCCGAAGAATTTATGTACTCTAGGGTCTTTTATTATTTCTCGAGAGTTGATTTGTGTTACATAAAAGGAAATGAGTTTATATGTTAAAAACGCTTTATTATTACGCCGAGAGTTGAATTGCGTTATATAAAAAGCGCAGCTACATATATGCAACAGTTACACCACGGCAGTGAATAGGAGAGCAAGCAGAGCCGAGAAAGACAGACACAGTCACATAAAAGACAAACACACAGTGATCCAAAACTGAATGGGTTGATTTGTAATCCATATTGTAACTGAATGTAAGCATTTTTGATTGGTTTATATTGTTTGTGATGCACTGGCAAGTCTTCGTAGGAAATAAAACTCCACTATAAAACTGAAAGTTGTATAAATTGTTGAAATTTTCTGAATGAGCTGGATAAAGAAGTGAGGAGGCAGAAGGCAAAGAGTCAGGGCTATTCACTTTGAATTCCCTGTGGAATACGAACTGTTATGAGGCAAACTATATAAAGGATATCACATTGATATGCATAAAGAGGTTAGAGAATGCAAAGGATGAAGAATTGAGGAAGAGAAGATAAGAAAAAGGAGGAGCAGAAAGAGATGCTACAAAACAGAGCTGATATCTAAGGTAAATCAACAAATATTTTCTTTTGATAGAATGAGGAAGTTGGAGCTTCCCTATCAAGTTGAAGCTTGATAGATGTCAGTTGTAGCTGACTAAGGTTGGAGCCTCTTGTAGGTTGGTGCCTGCAGAAAATCAGTGGTGAGAGGGAGTTGGAGCTTGCCTTTGCTTCACAACAACAATAAGATGTGGTTTTCTCCCTTTATGGGTTTCCACTTATATTTTTTGTCTGTGTGTGTGTTGTCTATGTGTTGATATGTTCTATCCAATCTGCTTAATGCTTGCTGCTCTCATAATAAGTTTGGTGTAACATTATCTTAATACTTACTGCTACATATTAATATTGTTCACATATTAAGTTGGTTATAAAATTAAGTTGTAAATAAGCTTGATGAAAAGTTTTAAAAAGCTCATGTATGTGTTAAACTGATTCACCCCCCCCCTCTCTCAGTTTAACTAAGGATTCAACAAGAGGTGCTGCTATTCTCCCATAATTCTTAACAAACTTGACATAATACCTTGTTAACCCGAGAAATCCGCTCAACTGCTTTGTGGTTGTGGGGACTTTCCATTCCTTAATGGATTTAATTTTGTTAGGGTCTACCTTAACACCCTCGTGAGATACAATATGACCCAGATATTCAACCTCTTGTACTCCAAAGAAACATTTGGATGTTTTTTCATATAATTGTTTCTCCTACAATAGTTTGAGCACCTTGTCAACATGTTGAACATGATCCTTACAAGACCTGCTATAGATTAGTATATCATCAAAAATACTAGCACAAATTTTCTAAGGAAGGGTTTGAAAATAGAATTCATCAACCCTTGAAATGTAGAAGGTGCATTGGTAAGGCCAAAAGTCATGACTAAAATTCATAATGACCCTCATGAGTTCAAAATATTGTTTTTGAAATATCTTCGGTCTTCATTCTAATTTGATGATATCCTGAACGAAGATCCAACTTGGTAAAATAAATCACTCCATGTAATTCATCCAATAATTCATCAATCACAGGAATGGGAAATTTATCTTTAATGGTGAGATTATTGAGCTCCCTATAATCCAGACACATGCACCATGATCCATCTTTCTTTTGCTGTCCTCTTTGGAGCGGAAGAAAAACTTACAACAGGTTGAATTATACCATCCTCTAACATTTCTTGCAATCATACGTTCAATTTTTCCTCTTTTGGACATAAGGATATGTATGGGCACGATGTTTGGAGGAACACTTCCTAGAATCAAATGAATAGCATGATCATGATCATGATCACACGAATAAATTAGGAGTCCATTAGGAGTTTCAAACACCTTGGAATGATTGTCCAAGACTTTTTGGAGATACGGAGAAATAGATGATTTTAATGTTGAGACTTCTAGTGAGCATAATTGTGCAATTACGCCTCATTGTTCTTTCTTTAGAAGCTTTGTCATGACATTAGAGCTTATTATCTTTCCTAGCTTCCCTGCGATACCCCATAATTCAATTTCCTTTCCTTCCGAAAAAAATTTCAAGAAAAGTTCTTGAAAATTAAAAGCTACCATCCCCAAAGATTGTAACCATTGTACTCCTAGTACAACATCAACACCTCCCATTGGGATGGAAAGCATTGGAATATTCAATACATATTCCCCCATGGCTAGCTTGATATTATGGCATTTTCCAGAGCAATTTATAGTTCCTCCATTTTCAACCATCACTTGAAATTCTGGTGCTGGGTATAGGAAACAATTCAATTCCTTAGCTACCTTACAATGAATACAATTATGGGTACTACTCGAATCAATCAACACTATTACCTTTTTCTTCTTGATATGTCCTTCTATCTTAAGAGTTTGAGGAGTGGTAATTCCTGCCAATGCATTACACGATATGGTCAGACTCATTTCTTCTTCTTCTAGGGTTGTTTCCTGGTGTATATCCTCTTCTTTTGAAGTTTCTTGTTCATTTTCCTTCCTCCTCTTCAAAATCTGTGTTACAGGATCCTTGCCATCAAAATTTCTCATAGCCATATTTGGAATATGGTGTTTATCAATCCAACATTAGAGTTTATGAAATCACGATTAACATTTATTTTGTTCTCATTGTGAGTTTGCTCTACTATATTTTCGTCATTAGGAATCATTTCTTGTGTCAACTTTGACAAACCTTCCTTCAAACCTTCAAACCTTCCATTTTTTCTTCCATACCATTCTTCAAACTATCCATCGTAGCTTCCATGCTTTTCTTCAAAACATCCATTTCATTTTTTGTTGCTCTTTGCGAGAGCAAAATTTGGTGCACTTGCTTTTGTAATTTTGATATGTCATGTTGCATTTCTTCATCTTCATGAGCCATAGTAGAGCATTTTGAAGGCTTAATGGATGTTGAATTCCTTTTAGGGGGCATTTTAGAACCCAATACTGATATCTATTCTACAGTATTCCCTTGGAATCAATTCAAATTGATTCTTCAAACAATGCTTATGCAATTCAGAAAAAAAAATACACACCTTTTTCTTGCTTTTGAGGAGCTCGATATTGAAATTAAATTATCTCTGTGATTTCGAATCTTAAATATCTGAAATTTGGCCCTATATTAGCACTCTGAATCTTCTTTCGAATGCCATAGGTCTGACCTGATTTGGATTCTTCAAGGGAAGGTTATGCTCAATCTCCCACAATGACCTAATTATGGATTGGTTCAGTAGAGAAAACTTGTACGACGTGCCACGTGTCATTGTTTCCTCCTTCGGCTCTAAAATTGATACATAGGAAACTACAGTATGTGTACTTGCGGCCACTTTTTACATAATTCTAATCCGACGCTTAGAGAGAGAGTTATGACAATTTTCCCACGGTCACCTCTTTCAGATGAAATTCGGGAGCTTGAAAAAACCCTAACTTCCACAGATCATATCTCCTATAATATTGTGAACCAATATCTGAAATTTGTACAAGAAGTTCCACGGGATTTCAGCTTCTCTCTGTAAAAATTTCAACTTCTGAACCTTCGTAGAAAAATTTTTATAGCGCAATGCCACGATGACCTATTTTAGGTGAAATTCAGGAGCCTAAAAAACCCCTAACTTCCATAGATCATATATCCGAAAATATTGTGAACCAAGATCTGAAATTTTTACAAGACGTTCCTCAGGATATTGGCTTCACTCTGTAAAATTTTCAGCTTCTGAACCTTCGTAGAAAAAAAATTATAGTTAAAATGCCACGATGACCTGTTTGGAGCAGCGAAACCCTATAATCCAAAGCTCTGATACCAAATGTTATGAATCTAGCTCCAAAAATAGAAGAAAAAAGAGATCAACGCCTTAGAAATAAGCCACTTCTATAGGGAAACCTCCAATACATTACATAAATTAATAATTCTGGATGGTACAAATGACGAAACCTCCGACGAAACCTCCTTTCTATATATAGGAGTCCATGGGGCCACAATGTAATCCTAGCCGACCTAATAATAATAATGTAAGGGCACAATAATAACAATATGGGGGTTACAGGGGTACAAAAATAACAATAAGGGGGTTACACTAACAACAATAAGGGACTATACTAGTAATATAGGGACCTAACACACATAATGGAAATAAACTAGCTCAGCCAATGGTAGCTTATCTCTGAGAAGAGATGTGGTGACTACATGCCTCCAAATTGTGTTACAATAAGACTCAAAGGCAAATTTATTATTGATAAACAATGGAAAACCCTAAACATCCAAAAACCTAACCCTAGGAGATGAATCACAAAAAATGTGGGCTCCGTTGGGGTAAATTGGTACATCAACTTCCCAAGGTCGTAACTTTGGCATACAATCTTTGTTTGATGAGCATGATACCTCACTAGAAATATTTATCCGAGGACTCCAACTTTCGACTACAAATGTGAGTCAAAGACTCACATTTTCTTGTTTTCCAAAAAAACGTCATTTAGGGCCTCAAAACGACTCCAGAAATTCAAGACCCGAAAAAATTCCAAAAATAGTAAAATGTGTTACAATCAAGGAAACTGAAAAACTGAAATAAAAAATGGTGGGGATCCAAATGGAATAGGCATGTGGCCACAAATATCCACCTAGATCATTCCCCCTCCCTTAGGAAGAAATGGTCCCCATTGCGTTGAGTGCCTCCATGAGATGAAGAAATTTATGTTGGACTCGGTATGTGGTGAGCCACGTGCCTTGGTGCAGTAGTTGGCCAACTTTGACAGACCGATACAGTTGGATCTTCTGCTAGCAAGTGTTCTTGATCTGCTTGTCCATGATACGATCAGTTGTGGCATGTTCCATGCAGTTTGGGTTGACCTATGTTGGTCTGAGCTGTTATGCAATGTTTGATGTGTCCAGTAATGGTGGAAAGTATGGTCGAAGGTAGTCCACACTGGACACTTTGTGCAGGCCAAGGAATGGTGGAATGTTGAGCTCGAAGTCATTATCTCCTACAACCTTATTGATGGTGTTAGGCCCATATAGGAGTTGGCGAAACTTGCGATGGGGCCCAGTGAGACACTCCTTCTACAAATGTAACCAAACTTAGTTGCCCACCTGGAACTTGTGTTGAACCTGATGTTGATCATGTCGCTACTTTTACTTAGAATTAGCTCTATCCAATATGTCATGGACCTACTGGTGGATGTGTTTATTGTGCTCAATGAAGTTAATAGCCCTGTCAGCTTCGGACTAGACATGAGTCAAATCTGCCTAAGTAACTGCAATTGGTATGGCCACATCAATGGGACATAGTGGCTGAAATCCCAACCCCACCCAAAAGGGGTTGTGGCCAATTGAGTTATGGAGAGATATGTTGTAGTTGTGTTGGACATAGGGGAGGCTTTCATCCCATGTGTGTGGATGCTTCGAGTTGTACATGCACAGAATGTGTACGATCATCTTGTTGATGCCCTCTATTTGGCCATCAGTTTAGGGGAGGAAAGCCATGGACTTAGTGAGCTTGGTATCTGGCATCGACCAGAGACTTGACCAAAATTTACTTAGGAACTTGTTGTCTCAATCTGAGATAATGGACTGTGGGATCCCAAAGTGTACCCACAGTTGTTCAAAGAAGAGCTTAGTAGTGGCTTATGTTGTGATATTCTTCTTGTAGGTCGCCAGAATGGCGATCTTAGAGATCTATCGATGACCATGAAAACTTAGTCATTTCCATGCTTAGTAGAAGGAAGACCTGACATGTAATCCATGGAGATGGATTCCCAAGGTCGACTAGGAGTAGGCAGAGGAGTGTATAGGCATTGCTTCTTGATGGTTGGTTTGGAAATGACGCAGGCAGTGCAAGCTCTGATGTACTTCCTGACATCATGTCAAAGGTTTGGCCAATAAAAATACTTCTACAACACTACCGTTGTTTTCTCTACCCCAAAATGTCCAGTGAACCGAAAATAGTGCACCTCCCAAATCATCTTGGCACGCTCGCTTGAAGGAACACAAAGGTGTCCTCGGTGGCATAACTGTAGAAATTTTAATACAAATTATGTATTGACTGGATTCTCCCGATCTAACAATTATATGCCACTGTTAAATACATAATCGCTTCTACAAAAATCTTTGCAGATTTAAAACACAATCGCCAATTGCAATATCAAGAAGAAATATCAATTACACATAACACAGATGTTTTTATCGGGAAAGAATAAAGCTAAAAACCCCGCTATCATATATTATGTATATATCATGGATCATGAAACAATCTCATACAAAGCTCCAATCCAAGAGATCTCAATACAATATACAATCGTCTCACACTGTCATACAAAAATTGGCAAATTCATGTGCCAATTTACTGCCTCCAGACAACCTGCCTCCATTGCACAATCCCAGCTGATAACAATCCCTGAATGAGTGGAATGCTACTTGCCTTGACCGCACAATCCTCATGGGCACATCCAATGTGTGTGTGGTTGCATGAGTGCACCCACTAATGTCACAACTGATAGTCAAATTGTTCCTTTCACCTACATCTCAACTAGGTCTCCACTAGATCTGACATGCATGTAGTTAACAGTAGTAAATCTTCAGTTGCACGTGAGACCACTGATTGTGAATTAATTAATAATTAAGTCACTGATCTCTCACTAGTGTATCTTCAGTTACAACTGGCGCAACTGATTTTAACTCACTTAAGTGAGTTAAACTCCTTTACAACTCACATAACTACACATCCAGCTCTAGTACAACTTCGAATCACTCAGTTACAACTAAGTCCACTTGCATGTCCCACCAACCAACCTCTGAACTCGAATTTCCTATAGCTAACTGATTTTCCACTTCAGTTAACTATTTCTAAGTGCTCATTGAGAATATATTATTGTTTATTGTCCAACTAATACTAAGGGACAATAATAGCCAACATGCATCTATAAATAAACATGCGATCTATAAATAAAACTCGCACATACATCTATAAATAGACTTCTTCTATAAATAGAATTTTCTCATGCATCTATAATATACATCATCTATAAATAGAATTTTCTCATGCATCTATAACTAGACCTCCACCTAAAAATAGCCTAAGGCTCCATCCTAGTGTAGGTGAATAATTTTCACTAGGATCTTCTTGTTGAATCTCAACAATAACAATGCACCCTGGAGGTAAAAATTTGGAAATTGCATACCTTACAGGTGTGTATGGGATGTGTTTTCAAATTCTGGATCGCTCTTGTAAATATGCGTCCACCTCGAAGTCTCGTTCCCACAAGAGTCAAGCACAGTGGTCAGTGAGATTACCGGCAGTCGGTTGAGGCAGTCTGCAACATTGTTGGTGTTTCCCTTCTTGTACTTAATCTTCAAATGGAACTGTTGTAGGAATGTGGACCATTTCTGATGGCGATTGTTCTACAAATTCCCTTGTTTTTGTATGAACTGCAAGGGTCGGTGGTCTGTGTGGATGATCGTTTCCTTCCCCATAATGTAATCCTTCCATTGTCGGCATGCCTGGACAATGGAATACATCTCTTTGTCATAGGTGGGATACTTTCGGATTATGTCTGAAAGTGTCTCACTGTGATATGCCACTTAATGCTCTTGCTGAGAAAGAACTACACCAATAGCATAATCGAAGGCATTTGTCTCAATCTCAAATGGTGTTGCAAGTATGGTAATGTGAGCACTGGTGCTAAGCAGAGGCGATGCTTCAACTCGGAAAAGGACTTATGTTGGGATTCAGACCAAAAGAAATTTTCTTTCGCTCCTCCATTGGGGACTTGACTCAAAGGCAAAGTGATACGAGAGAATCCCAACATGAACCTGTGGTAAAAGTTGGTAAGACCCAGAAAATTAAGGAGATCTGTTAGAGTGGTTGGGGTTGGCCAATCTTGAATGACGTGTATCTTGACTAGGTCCACATGCACACCTCACTCATCAATGATGTACCCTAGATATTGAACCTAGGTCATACCAAAAGTGCATTTCTCCAAATTGGCACACAACTTGTGTTGTCGCAGTGTTTGGAGGACACGTCGAATGTGGTGGAGGTGTTCTTCCCAACTATGGATGAAGATCAGGTTGTCATTCAAATGCACCACCATGAATGAATTGGTGAACGGTCGCAATATATCGTCCATCAGCCTCATGAAGGTTTTGGGGGCATTCAGTAACCCAAAGGGCATGACCAACCATTCGAAAAGGCCCTCCTTGGATTTGAAGGCAATCTTCCACACATTGGAGGGTTTGATTGGTACGTGGTGATGACCAGACTTCAAGTCAATCTTGCTGAAATATTTGGCCCCCTTGAGCTAGTTTATAAGGTTATCAATCTGTGGGATTGGATACATGTTCTAGACATTGATCTTTTTCAATGCTTGATAGTCAATACAGAGTCTCCAGGTCCTATCCTTCTTCTGTACCAACACGATCGGGCTCCGACAGGGTATGAGCTTGGACTGATGTGCCTTTTTTGTAGCAGCTCTTGAATCTGCCTCTTGATTTCATCGTTCTCCATAACATAGCGTTAATAGATCAGTCCATTAGGTAGCGACATACCCAGTGTAGATAGATGGAGTGCTTAACCAGATAGTGTAGAGGTACCCCTGTGGGTGAGGTGAAGATGTCCTTGTACTCCTCCACTACCTTGTCCATCTATTGTTGTCATGCGGAGGAGCCCTGTCTGGAGGTCATCGCCACAATATTATTCTTGTCATGAGGGAGAATCATAAGGAAAACAAATTTCCCATTTTGGGAAATAATCTTACTCCATTGCTTTAAAGTGATCAAAGAGATGGCGGTAGGCAGTGCTACCTATGGTATCATGTACAACTTATTACCCAAAGTAATAATAATAGTGCGAGGCTTAGAATCATACACAACATGTCACTTCCACAAGTATGGTTGGCCTAATAATACATCACAAACTTCAAGAGGAGAAACATCACACAATACCTCATATGTGAAGGGCTTGATGTCATAGGGGAGGTGGCACTACTGGCTAACATGAAGATCTCGTCCTTGGTGAAGTCACTCGCTGATGTACAGTTGCAGGTGTGTTGTGGTCAATAGGCCCAACCACTTCACGACCTCTGTTGAAATAAGGTTCTTTTGGCTCCCTTTGTCGACAATGAACTACAGTGGAGAACCCTTCACCCACATTTGTGAGTGGAAGAGGTGCTCCCCTCCTCTGGATCTTCGGGCTCATCCTTCTGAATCTTGGAAATGTAAATGATGGCACTAGGCTCCAGATTAATAGTCTTCTTCTTTTTGTCATTCCCCTTATCAAGTTCTGACTTAGAGTCGGAACATGGATCTGATTCGGAAGCCTTCAACTTGGCCACTAGTGATCGCTTTGCTCGACACTCACTTATGTTGTGAGTGGGGCTCTTGTAGAACTCACACCACTTTCTTGTGTCCTTCTTTGTCTTTGTGGTGTTGTTCTTTTCTTGCGGCGTCGATGGGTTGTCTTATGTCACCCCACCTTGGCTTTGTCCTTTGTTATGTCGTTTAGGGGCGCCTTTCCCTTATTTCGGATTCAAAGATCTAAAGTCTCGCTTCTTCTATTTAAACTTTGGCTTGATCTTGATAGCATATCGATAGGAGACACCGAGCGAGGAGATGTCCAAGAAATCCATTTCATCCTGAATGTACTTATGTAAATAGTCGCGGTACTTGAGTGACAAATGCTGCTCAAAAACCTTGATACTCAGCTTCGTGAAAAGGGCATGAAAACCATTTGTGAAATCCAACACATCTTGGTCCCCTCCATGCCGCAGCTTTCACTTTATGTATTTATCTTCATAGCTCTTGACAAGGTAATATTGTTCCTTGATGGCATCTTAGAAAGAGTTCCAAGTGGGTGCGGCTCAAAACAATGAGGATTCCCTCTCATCATTTATCTCACAATAGGTTTCCCACCAATCCTTGACATGAGGGGTGGCTTTGAGGAGTGAAAAAGTAATCTTTTCCTGATTGGAAAAGTCATGAACCAAAAAATATTCTTCCAACAGATTTAACCATCTATCTATGGCGTCTACATCTATCTAGCCTTCAAATATGGGATTTTCAAAGTTAACTTGTACCTTAAAATGAGTGTCGCCTCCAGAGTGACTGCTGGATGAAGATGCATCGCCTGTGGGTAGTCGTCAAAGGATCTAGGCAAAGTTATCCATAATCATGTTCCTCCGTTTCTCGAGGGCCTCATAAAGCAATATTTTGAAAGGATCTCATGATCCCTCATCTTTCTTTTCTTCTGTCGTGGGAGGGCGTCGGGGTTTGCGAGGCTAATCTTGCAAAGGTTCAACCAGTTCGAGCCTTAACTCCTTATACCCTGACCTCGTTGGGGACATGCAAAGAAAAACAGAGAAGGAGAAAATTTCTCTGATTCAATTAATACGGACTTATACAAGAACACAATAGAATACAGATATAAACATAAACACATAGATGCAACAAAAATAAAATTGCATTTCATTAATATCAAAGAATTGAAATATGCTTACATACATAATGGAAATAAATTAGCTTGGGCGATGGTAGCTTATCTTTGAGAAGAGATGTGGCGACTACATGCCTTTGAACTGTGTTACAATGAGGCTCAAAGGCGTATTTATTATTAAGAAATAATGGAAAACCCGAAACATCCAAAAACCTAACCCTAGGAGATCACCAAAAATGTGGGCCCCATTGGGGTAAATTGGTACATCAACTTCCAGGGGTCGTAACTTTGGCGTATGATCTTTGTTTGACGCGCACAATACCTCATTAGAAATATACATATTTGAGGACTACAAATTTCAACTTCAAACGTTATTCAAAGAATTATTTTTGCCTGTTTTCCAAAAAAATGTCATTTAGGGCCTCAAAATGGCTCTGAAAGTTCAAAACCCGAAAAACTGCCAAACATAGTAAATTGTGCTACAATAAAGGAAATTGAAAAACTAAAAGAAAAATCCATGGGGGTCCAAGTGGAATAGGCAGGTGACCACAAATATCCACCTGGATTAATGCAAGACTCAGTAACAGTAGAACATTCAATAACTTGCAAAATAGTATTAATGCTCCCCCTCCCCCGTATCTCTTGCATGAAAATTCTTGAAGTACAACAATTCTGAGATGTGGATATGATTGACAGGAATAACATTGGCTTAATTTGGTGGTTCATTAGGGGCATTGATTATTTAGGGGAGAATGTAGCGGCTCATAAGTGAAATATCTTCATCTCTAGCCTGAAGCAATATCTTTATGTGATGGTGTCTCCAGGCGCTCAGTCTCAAGATGCAGAGCATGGTCTGCTGGCTCGATTGCTTAATTTTGTGGAGGCGTTGTTGATAACTCTTCAGCATGGGAACGAGCTTGAAGAAAATGTGAGAAATACCACCTGACTCCTCAAGGATACTAGACTTGCTCTTCCTTGCAATCAAGAGGAGCAATTTCAAAGGGAGGTTCGAATTGAACTATCAGTGTTAGTTGCTTGAGTATCAGAGTTGGAATAAAACTCCATAAGGGTAGACCTGTCCAACGAGGAAGTAGAACGGAGCAACGATGAACTCGAAAAGAAAAAATCTCAAAGCGAGCATGAGGCTGAAACATCGAGACAAGTCTGAACTTCTATCATGACATGTTGATTTGTTCCACCCTTGAATCTTGTTAATTTTGATGTTGTGAAGATTTATAGTGTTGTTAGGAGTCTTTTTTCGAGTTTACAATAGACACATGTTCAAAATAGGAGGCAAGAGTTGTCACAAGAATAGAATTTCAATGTATTGGTGTGCAGATAGTAGTGAATTTCTTGAACATGAAGGCTTTTGTAAGGGTGTGGGCACAAAAACTAATTTTTTATATATAATAAACCAGTACCCGTTTCTTTAAAAAAAATACAAATAAAAATTTTGAAATTAAAAGTTCTAGTTTATTAAAAACAAATAAATAAAAGTTAAATTATTTCTCATTGTAAAAAATTGATCTAATTTGTACTTACATAAATATTAACATTTTAACACACTCGAAAAATAATTTTGCAAATTCACTTGTCATAACATTAACAACTTGGATTTTAATACCTTAAGACATTAGCTATGGAAAACCAGTTTTCAAATACCCCATGTGATAACATTAACATCATATGAAAAGAACTAACATTCAAGGACCAATGTTATTATCCACAGTGGATATTGCATTGAGTTTTTGGTCAAACCCTTGGTTTGAGTTTGACCAAAAAAAATTTACAAAGTTTCTATAGTTTAACCTTGAACATTAAAATTTAATATTATTTGAGACATTTTTAATATATTTGTTTTACAATCTTATTGGCTATCAGATTTAACATCTTATTGCTTATTGCTCAACCATACATAGTTCACATCATTGGCACGGATAATAAACAAGGCTACAAGGTAGCTACTACCTGTCGCTTAATTTAAATATAGTAATGTTGCAATGTGATCTTGAAAATGTCTATGGGTAGCTATTACATGCCCCTTAATGTAATTATAGAGATGTTGCAATTTGAGTTTGAGCATGTTTATGAAGATTTGCTTTGCAATAAAGTATAGTTAAATTAAATTAGAAATAATTGTTGCAATTTGAGTTTGAGCATCTCTATGAGGATTTGCTTTGTAATAAAGTTGCTGCTTAATTTAGTTTAAATATAATTAAATTAAAGTAAAAAATATGCATATTGATAATTACTAGAACTACCCATGAGCATATGCATTTGATGTGTAGATTAGATCTGCTACATATGCTTAGCTTATTTTTAGCATCAATATGAGTATGAGAGAGTGTATAGCATTGAACAATTGCATTGGCGGGGAATATGGGTAATTCCTTATCTTCCATATTTTTTTTTTTTTTACAGAAACAGATAGAGTGATATATTAATTTCTGGCCTAAATGCCTCAAATCTGCTTACATAATGCTAGACAATGCCCAAATTTCTCCCTGACTAGGATCGAAGTGGCTTTTTCCTTGCTACGCCAGAGGTTTTTACAAACTATTATTTGTGCACACGCCTCTATCTTTCCCAATTTGAATATACAAAAAAATTGCTCCAATAAAAGACAGTAAAACATATTAATCAAACAGTTAAGGGATGGGGTCCCAGCCTTCTTCTCCATCTCTGAGGAGGACTCCAAGGGGGAGAAGAACAACTTTATTAGCTTCAGTGTCAGCTTATTTGTTGTTATCTCTCTTGACATGATAGAATTTCAAGTTCCGAAAGGAATTCGACATGATTCTTATTCTGTTGATCAATCTGGACAGTCTTAAGTCTGAAGGGGAAGAGTTGTCTACAATGGATTTTATGATAGACTGAGAGTCGCCCATCACAATTGCATCGTTGATACCGAGAAATTAAAGTTGCTTGAGACCTTGGAGAAGGGCCAGGGATTCAGCTTGGATGCTGGTGTTGTAACCCACTCCCCAGGCATATCTAATATCAATTATGCCATTAGCATTTTTAACCACTCCTCCAGCTCCTGATCTGCCCGGATTGCCTTTTGCTACCCCGTCAAAGAAAAGGATATTATGCGCCTGCTTTGTGCAAAAAGCCAAGAATTCTAATGCATTTAAACGAATTTTCCAGTCTTTTAGAGAAGCGGGAGGCCTGACTATTTCAATGAAATGGAGGTCGAGGGTAGCGCTCCAAGCAGCATCTTGGTCACTCAGGCCCGCCCCGTCAAGCTGTTCTCCAACACACTCTTTTAATTGGCTTTTAATTTTAACCCAGACTATCTTGTGGTCACTCTTCTTATCTCTGAAAATCCTTTTATTTCTTTCCAGCCAAGTTTGCCAACAAATTAATTTGGGAAGAACGCACCAGGCAGCTTTAATATGAACGTTCTGAGGAGAGCCTCCAGGATACGAACGCATCCAATTCAAAAACAGACCTGAAATGCAATTAGGGAGGTCAAACACAACACTCCATGGGCCTAAGGCCTCTTTCCAAATATCTGTAACAAATTTACAATTGAGCATCAGGTGTGCAGTAGTTTCTGCATTTTCTCCACACAACGAGCAACGAGAGGGGCCCAGGTAGCCTCTTTTATGTAGTCTATCATCAGTCAAGATTCTCTGATGACATAGGATCTAGCAGAAAGAGTCGATTTTAGGAATCAAAGGCTGGGTCCAAATCCCTTTCCAAGGTTTCGGATCAGGTGGAACGTGAGGGTGAGATAAGAGCTGCCAGTACCCCTGCGAGACTGTATAACGCCCAGGGGTCGACCCCCAGCCACGGGTATCCAATTTCCTGTTGTTCAAAGGAGCCTTTCCATTTAAGAATGCTAAGAAGATGGCGTACTCATTGAACAGATTCTGGGGCACCTCGATCTTAATCCAACTATGCCAATATCCATTCTCCCAATTAGAAATATCCCACAGAGTATTGAAGCCTGCTCTGGACATCCAATCCTTCAACAAAGCCAGGGAACGATCTTCAGCCAGAGATTCGCAGCCCATAATATGATCCTCCCAAATTCTAATGCGCTTGCCATTTCCAGGAATCCAATGCGCATGCTGGCTAATTAAGGAGGAAGATTTTGCACAGAGCTTGTGAATCATCGAGCCAGAGATTGCTATGGGATTGTATAGACACCGTTTTCTCTGCCCGCGAAAGTATTTTTTCCACAAGGCTAGCTGAGCCCAACCTGGATGTGGGGCAATTATCCTCCAAAGCAGTTTTGCACCCAACGCTATGTTTTGCGTGCTGAAACTCTTGAATTTCAATCCGCCTTCCAATCTGGGCATGGAGATTTTGTCCCAACTTATTAAAGGGATTTTCTTCTCATTTGCTTTCCCGCCTTTCGAAAAGAATTTTCTTATATGATCCTCCATTTTCTTCATGATTCCAACTGGAGCCAGAATAACAGCAAACTGATAAATGGGGAGGCTATTTAAGATTGCTTTTATTAGCACTGTCTTGCCTGTCAGGTTAAGCCAGTTGAATCCCCAGGAATGTATCTTAGATTTGAAATTTTCCAGCAGGGGTAACCAGTCTCTGCTGACAACACATTTTTGGAAGATAGGGAGGCCCAGATACTTGAAGGATGACCATGACGAGGAGGCAGCGAATCCGAAGCAACAGGAAATGGCATGAAGCGTGCTGACAGGGATATTCCAGCAGTAGATATGGCATTTACCTTTATTGAGGCTGCTTCCAGAGTCTTCACAATAGTCATCAATCACATCTTTAAGACTTTTAGCTCAGGCCACATTGGCAGCACCCAGCAAGAGGGAATCATCCGCGAATAACGCATGATTTATACTTTTAACTCCTCTCGCAATGCTCAGACCCATTATTTCTTGATCCTGCTGCTTTTTATTCAAAAGGAAGCTGAGGACAGAAGCTTGAAGGACAAAGAGCAGAGGGGATAGAGGACACCCTTGCCTCATTCCACGAGATGATTTGAAGAAATCAGTGGCCCTCCCATTCACCAAAGGGGCTATTGATCCAAATGGAAAATGGCATCAACCCATGGTATTCATCTACCCATGTTATCCATCCACCCATGGAATTTACCCATGATATTGTAAATGGCATCGAATGATCCAAATGGAAAATGGCATCAACCCATGGTATTCATCTACCCATGTTATCCATCCACCCATGGAATTTACCCATGATATTGTAAATGGCATCGACCCATGGTATTCATCCACCCATGATATTTATTCGCCCATGGTATGTATCCACCCATGGTATTCATCCACACATGGGATTTACCCATGGTATTGTAAGTGGTATCTACTCATGGTATTGGCCTATGGTATCTAAACATGGTATTGTGACTCAAAAAAGGCTATAAATAACAAGCCTTAGTTTGTAAAAAGACAGATGGTCTGCCACAATGTAGCTTCTACAGTTATTCTCTGTTTTAATAAAACAAGTTTCTTTGTGGTTTTATTTTCTTTGTGTTCTCTCTTTTTTCTGGCATTGTAATTTTGCAGATCTTGTTAGATCCATTTCAAATTTTACGATCTTGGGGGCCTCCCCCCAAGATCCGGATCAGTGGTATCAGATTCAGGTTACGCCTCCATGGGAATGAGGGTTTGAAACATATTTCAGTTTCAATGTTTTGCAGCAATCTTCAGCAAAATCCATGAATGTTTTTGGGCGGCGAGTTTTCAGATCAGATCTGAAACTTTTGGTGAAAAATTTTCAAAAAAAAAAAAGACCAGATCTGGATTCCTTGCGAAAAAATACTCAAATTCAAAAAAAAAATCGGCCAAATTGGAGTTCGGATGAGGGAGATCTCGCTGATTTAAAATCAGCAATGTTGAAGCAATTTTTCTGACGACAATTCATGGACGGCGGCTCTCCTGTCATTTTTTGCAATTTTTAATAAAAAAATTTCAGAGAAATGGAGATGGATCTGAGCTCCTCTTGAAAAATAACCCAATTTCAAAAAAAAAATCGGTCGAATCAGAGTCCGGATGTGGGAGTTATCGTTGATTTAAAATCAACTATTTTTTCAGAAATTTTGTGATGGCGTGACAGTTCCAGCGCAAATATGAGAGTCTAGAGTCTCCAGACAGTGGTTTCAAACATATGAGATGATGCAGAATGATCATTCCATTTCCAAAAACAGGTTCTAATAAATATTCTGAGTTATATTGACCGAGTTATGCTCATTTTAAATCTGGAGCAGCATTCGGAGCGGGTTCCCTTTGGAGACGTGCCCTCTCACCCTGCTTTAGTAGGCACCTGCTTCACATTCATAAGTTTCATCATAGTAGCATTCGGCTTGGGTTATTTGGAGACGTGCCCTCCCACCCAAAGCTATGTAGGCACCTGCTACTTCATCAACAATCAACATCACGGTTATGGGTCAACTGCACAAAATCTTTTTCATCGAAGTCCATTTGCTAGGCCGCACACTGTTAGTCACACAGTTGGTCACAAGAATTACAGGGTATCTCTATCCTCGGATCTTTTTTTGTCATGGTTTTGGTTCATCCACAAACCCACACTTCATCGAAGTCCATTTGCTAGGTCGCACACTGTCAATATCACAGTTGGTCACAAGCATTACAGGGTATCTCTATCCTCGGATCTTCGTTCATCATGGTTATGGGTTAACTACACAAAACCCTTCTCTTCAGTGGCTCTTCATATTCAACAAAGGCTTCTCAGGAGGGAACTTCATGCAATGGGGACCATTTCTTCTTAAGGAGGGAGGAATGATCCAAATGGAAAATGGCATCAACCCATGGTATTCATCTACCCATGTTATCCATCCACCCATGGAATTTACCCATGATATTGTAAATCGAATTGACCCATGGTATTCATCCACCCATGATATTTATTCGCCCATGGTATTGTAAGTGACCCATGGTATGTATCCACCCATGGTATTCATCCACACATGGGATTTACCCATGGTATTGTAAGTGGTATCTACTCATGGTATTGGCCTATGGTATCTACACATGGTATTGTGACTCAAAAAAGGCTATAAATAACAAGCCTTAGTTTGTAAAAGGACAGATGGTTTGCCACAATGTAGCTTCTACAGTTATTCTTTGTTTTAATAAAACAAGTTTCTTTGTGGTTTTATTTTCTTTGTGTTCTCTCTTTTTTATGGCATTGTAATTTTGCAGATCTTGTTAGATCCATTTCAAATTTCAAGATCTTGGGGGCCTCCCCCCAAGATCTGGATCAGCTATCCAAGGCTCACTGATACAAGCCTTAATCCAGTTGATAAATTTGGGGCCAAAGCCAAATTTGCGCAGGACATCCATCAGGAAACTATGCCTCACTCTGTCAAAGGCGTTTTCCAGATCTAACTTGACAACCATTCCTTTCTCTTTGTGAACCAGACTTGAGTGAATCGCCTCTTGGACCAGGATAAAGTTATCCACAATCTGTCTTCCTTGAATAAAACCTCCCTGATTCTCTGGGATAATGTCTGGAAGAATGGATTTTAATCTATTGGCAATCACTTTTGTAATCAGCTTGTAGCCTATATTACAAAGGGAAATAGGACGAAACCTGCTGAAGGTGTTGGCACCTTTCTCCTTGGGGATGAGGGCAAGGAAAGTCGAATTGGTGCTTCCCCCAATTTTCTGACTCTCTTGAGATTTCCGTACCATTCTGCATAAATCTTTCTCCACAATCTGCCAACAGGTCTGCAGGAATCTGGCAGTAAAGCCGTCAGGGCCCGGGGCCTTGTCCGGTTCCATTGCGAAGAGGGCGTTTTTTATTTCATTATTAGAGATCTCTGCTTCCAAGAAATGATTTTTTCTGGTGGTAATCAGGGAGGGCACCTCATTCACTAAGTTAGATATATGACCCACGGTCTCCTCTTCGCAATAGAGATTTTTGAAGTGAGTGAGAGTAGCATTTTTTATGCTTTGGATGTCTCTATGCTTGGTGTTCTCTACCTTAATTTCTGAGATGGAGTCGAGGCATTTTCGGGCTTGGGCTTGCTTGTGGAAGAAGGATGTGTTTCTATCTCCTGCCTTAAGCCAGAGACTGCGGGATTTCATTCTCCAGTACTCTTCCTCTGCCAAGCTAGCCTTAAGGAGCCTATGCTGAAGGTCAACCTCCTTGTCTAGTATTTCTTTTGTGATCTCTACATTCTCCGTAACCAGATGATGCATCTCAAGGCATTCCTGAATCCTTTTTCTTTCCACTGCAGGATTAGGTAAGGATTTTACCCAAGCTTTTAGTGCAGCTTTAACTCTCCTAAGTTTCTCCTCCCAAACAAAGAAGGCAGAGCCTTTGACTGGGTACTTCCATCTTTCTTTTATTAAATGTAAGAAGGACTGTTCCTTGACCCAATGAGGACTGAATTTAAAATGAATGGGGCCTTGATCCAAATGGGCCAATAGATCAAGTTTTATGGGTCGATGATCGGAAACACTGCAAGGGAGAATATGCATTCTAGACTCTAGACCAAGAAGAAGAAAAGAACTTTGAACGGGGAATCTGTCTAACCTTGCAGCTATATGTCCCGGAACGAGTCTTTTGTTGGACCAAGTGTACATACCCGAAGAAGGTTTGATATCTATCATGTCCCAATCTTGAAGCAGATCCTCAACCCATTCCCGCGCCGGATCCCTTACAATGCTTCCTCCATGCTTTTCTGCCAATGATAAGGTGAGATTCAGATCCCCTGCAATGATGATATTTGCCAAATCTTTAGATTCTGCCAGACTTCTGATGGAGTCCCAGCAGTTCTTTTTCTCTCCTACGCTGACAAGAGCATACACATTAAAGAGGGAGAGAGTCATATCTGTTTCCACGTGCTGTAGTTTTGAGAACAACCAATGGGTGTTGGTAACTTCTTTGATCCTTGAGAATTTGTTAGCATTCCAAAGAGTGCCCAGGCCTCCTAATGCACCTCGAGCTGAGACTGCTTGGCCTTCGCTTTTCTTCCACAGATTCTTACCGATATGGAGGAAGGCATTGTCCTCCATTTTAGTCTCCTGGATGAGGAGTATATCAGGAGATTCTGATCTTATCAAACTTCTTATGGCTTCTTCTTTTATTCTGCTCCCCATACCCCTGCAATTCCAGGAGACGATCTTCATCACTTGCTTTTTGGATGAGCTCCTTTAGAGCTCTGGGACTGGTTTTTGGTCGTCTTCGGTGTTTTTGCCAAGAGTTTCTCGAGGGTTGGTTGGCTTCCCTGGAGTTTGTCTTTATAAGTCTCATGCTCTCTTTTTTCACGAGCAGATTTTCGGCCTCTCAATGCTCTTCTAGCCGAGGTTTGTGAATCCCATATTTCGCCTTCTTCTTCTGAGTCCTCCGAACCTTGCACTTCCTCAGTCTCTTCTATGAGTATCTCTTTTGATATGTCTGCATTAATTTCAACTTGCTTTGGTCCCGAGGGGGACTCTTTGTGGGCGATCCTTCCTTCTGCATCTCTGGTTCTTGGGTGTCTTCTATTGCTGAGCTTAACTGTGCAAATTTGTTTCCTTGTTCTTCCATGATAGGGGTTTGAATCCCAGGGGTTTCCTGAGGACCTTTGCCATTTGTATTACCAATTCTAGGGGCTTTATGGGCAGATTTGGTCCTTTTGACCTGAGTCCATCCTTCCTCCTTTCCTTTCTCCACTTCACTATTCTTTGGACAACCTCTAGCAAAATGGCCATAGACTTGGAATTTCCGGCACTTGAACGGAAGCTGCTCAGAGTCCAGCTTTTGAACATGAGTCCAACTTCCAACCTTGATCTTTATTTCCTCTGGCAAACCAACCTCCAAGTCGACTTCAACACAGATTCTAGCACAGTCGTATTGGTATTTGCTGTTTGCTCGATCAATGAATTTGCCCAAGGTGTTTCCAATATGCTTAAGAGACTCCCAGTTCCAACAATGCACTGGCAGATTGGGTAGCCTTACCCACACAGGGACGACTGTGGGAACGTCAACTGCTGGGTCAAAATCGGGCGTCCACTTATTGAGATACAACCCCTGAGGGCCCATGAAATAGGGACCGTTCCAGAATATTAGATCCTTGTCATCCTTATCAGAGAATTCAAATAGAAAAAACCCCTTCCCTAGAAAATACGAGGTGACTCTATTTTTAATCAGCGGTGCCCAGTTCCTAGCAACCCAGCTCTCCGTGGTTTTGGGGGAGGGCCAGAGCCCTGTGAACTGTCCAACCAAAGCACGCTCAGCCAAAGAAAGGGCGACCTGGATCGGACCCTCAGGAGGGAGCGATATCTCGGGGATGTCTTCTAAGCGTTTCACAAACTTTGCAGCCTCGGATGCTTTCTTCTTCGGCATAGATTCCAGAAGTTTGAGAAAGGCCTCAGCATCAGAAGGGGGAGGCGGAGGAGGCAATTCCATTATTGCAGTGACTCCTTCGCTCGATCGAAGCGAGCACACACGACTCCCAGTGATCAATCCATATCCCCACAAGCCAACACTGAAGAGATCGGGCAAAGGGATTAAAAGAGCCCCTGCTAAATCCAAGAAATCAGAGCAGAGGGCCTATGCGTCGCGCTGAAGGGCCAATGCGCCGCGCAGGTTCAGAGCGTCGCGCACAACCAAATGAAACACTGGGAGGCCGACTCAACGCGTCGCGCCAACCCAGTGCGCCGCGACTCCCAGTCTATGCGCCGCGCAGGAACAACACTGGAACTGGGAAACCTTGCCCACAGGTGGAAAGCAATGGTGCCCTCCGAAGCAGCCAGAGGGCCGAGACTGCGGCCTCAAGCGCAGAGGGGAACTAGTTGCAGAGCGTCGGCTAGGTCGACAACGATCACAATCCCATTTCTTCCATATTATTGCTTTACATTCACCAATAAGAATATTTTATTGCTTTACATTCACCAATAAAAATATTTTATTTGTAACAATTGTTGGAGCTCTTGAATTTAAACTATTTAAAAACTTAGCTAATCACTTTCTCAAGGACCATTCATTTTTAATAAAATGCCGTATTGATTCATAATGCAGGTATAATAACAATACATATAATATCACCACTAAATATGCATTGTGAATAATTGATTATATAATTTAAATCACACCTACTGATTTTATTAATTAATGTATTAATAATAATATTTATTATTTTTTAAATTAAAATGTTTTAAATATTAATCAAATTATAAATTTATTTTTTTTGCAAATTAAGATGCATCGAATAACTAATAGTTTTATTTATTTATGGTAATTGTTCCATCATGGCATATGTTCAAAAACCTTTTCAATTATTTAGACAATTGTTATGTCTAATTTATTATATTTTCAAAATATATTATTTATTAATAAGATTTATAATTTATCGATGTAAGAAATATGGATTATTATATTTGAATTTTATTTTAGAGAGCCCAGAAAGATCTTTGTTTTTAAATTATGTTTAAAAGTTTTTTTAAATGTAATTTGTTATTTTATATTATAGATAGAAAATTAACACTAAAATGATATCCTAACATTTTTTTATTTTCTTTCCTTTCAAATTAACCATTACAACTTAGATGACATTCTAATTAAATTTGTTTTTTTTTTCTTATATAATTGATGCATTATATTTTTAATATTTTTTATTTAAAATATTCATAGATGCAAATTATTTGAAATATAAATAATAATGCATTATATTTTTAATAATTTTGTAATATTTTTAAATTTAAAACATTATTTGAAATATAAATAATATTATTATGTGAATAACTAAATGCTCACTTAATAAATACAATTATATATAGAAATAGAAAAAAGTTCCATGTACAATGAACTTGTCAAATTCAAATGCTTAACATATAACGTAGTCATTTTCCTTTTCCAAATGAACATGATAGTGTAATTGAACATACAATTGAAAAGTCTTTTTAACATTGATTACACACATTAAAGGGCATGTGTCAAATTCCTTTCCGACCAATGAAGCAACAATTTTCTTGACAATATGTGAAAGAAAAAAAATATGAATTCCCTGGGTTTATGGGAAGCAAGAAGTTTCTTTAAAATTTAATTACAAATCCTTGTGGTCACTTACTGCGTTTGGTTTAGTTAGGGGTATTAGATGGTCCATCAACATTTTGCAGATGTTTAATTTTTTGATGGGATCTATGCTCTCCTCATGCCAACAATATGATACTTGTTTACAATTTTTCTCATTTTTTTGCATACTTTTGAAGAATAATATAATGCTTGAAGAATGATATAATGTTATCTTTAGATTATATTTTTGTAGTTTTTTGGTTTTATAGGAGATTAGGTAATTTATTTTTTTTAATTTGTATTTTTATCTTGATTAATTGGTAGTATATTGGTATTTTTTGCAATATTGTAATTTTTTTAATTATTGAATCAAGAGACTTATTTTATAATCCAATATAATGTGTAAAAAGATCAATCTGTTATCAAATATAATGTGTAAAAATATCAATCTGTTATCAAAATTAAAATGTTACTAGAAATAGATAATTATACAAAGCATTTATAAATATATAAACTCATAAAAAAATTTGCCAAAAAATTAGATTTCTAAATTCATGTTAAATTCGTATTTAAGATATAGTTCTGTGTGACACTATTTTTTTTCCTGGTTAAGATGATTTTTTTCTTTTATGGGAAAAAAAAATCGAACCCTGACCGAGAGACCGTAATAAAACGTATCACCTACACGGAAGCTATCGAGTCTCTAGATGGAAGGTCCATGCCAGTAATGGACACGCCATAAAAAAAAACCCTTAAACTTTGTTTCGATTAAGGGTGATTTGTTAGTAAAAATACACTTTAAAAGTTTACAATTAAATTTCATATGTATATTTTTAAATGGCATATCTGTGTTATTATCCTCTGTGGCAATGGATATTACGTTGACCATGAATTATTTGCAGTTGGACCAAAAATTAAATGGTGTTTTATAATGGTCATATTATGCAACGAAATTATTTACTTGTTAAATTATTTTTATTTTTAACTTTCGTTTATTTGATTGGCTGGAACAGTTAGAGTCTTATGTTCTAATTCTAATCATGATATTCAAGTACGACTTGGATATGGTGTTCAGTGTAGGTTGGATCTGGTGTTCTCAAGATGCAGTGTTGCCATCGTTCACCTGACAAACCATACAATTTGCTTAAAATGCGCAATCATAGATGGAGTAGTCTGCACAAATATTTATGAAATTTGCAATAACATGTTGAATTTTGCAACCAATAGAATCCCAGAAAAACAAATTAAAATAATTAAAATAAATAAACAATAATAAATCTTATAGTTGAACCATGGCAAAAATTAAAAAAAATTGAAAACATATGTCTAATCAAGATGAATTAATGTCACAATCATAAAACACCTTATGGATAATGACAGGTACAATAACAAAACCAAATTATAATCTTGTAATTTATATATTCATATTATATTTCTTGAATTAATTAATTGAAGCCCTACAATGTCTCGCAAAACACATAGATGCCTCATTGAAGCCCTACAAAGCATCGTCCGTACCTCATTCTACTAATAGATGCCTCTTTGATTTTTCTTTTTTTTTTCAATAATATAGTTTTTAACTTATAAGACATGCAATTTAGATTTCCAAAATACTTTGACAGGGTCGACTCCACGTCCATCATAATAACTACGCTCTACTTGACAACAATACGAAACTACCTTTAGTTGACATTACCACATGTAATGCCACTTTCATAAATTAGTGTGTGCAAATTTCAGATTGGTTAATGGTATAATGACCATCTATTTACTATTCAAACATTCAAATAAATTTTATGCATCAAAAGTCATATATTATAATATAATGTACAACATCAAATTTTTAATGGTTTTTTATATAATAAAATAAAGAGAAATTGAAATAACAATTTTTAATGGTTTTTTATCTTAAAATAAAGATAAAGTTAAATTTTAAAATTCGAGGTGAGAGTTTTTTCATATTTGTTTTTGAAATAATATTTAAAATAAATGAATTATTTTTATATATAATTGAATAAAAATAAATCTCTCAAATTAAATGTTTATTTTTATTTATTTTTAAAATATAATTAATTTTTTTTATAAGTATTTATAAAGTATTTTTATTTCCAATATATATATATATGTATTTTTTCTAAATTTAGACTAATTCTATTAATGGCACAAAAAATTACATGGAGGCATCGGCCTCTGTGGTATTGGCCTAGCTAAGGGGCATTCTCAGTCTAAGAGCCTGAAGGCTACCAGTTTGCCAAACATACAGAAAATTAGCCACCCACGCAGGGGAAACCGGCTCTTCAGTAGTTTCATATAACAAAATTAACAAAATTATCAACAGTTCATTATACTCAGGAGTAATCCAAACATTGGGAAAACAAAAACCCAAAAACCTGCAAATGCTGAGCATGCTAAGGAACATGAGGAGAGGGAGGAGATTCTTCAACAACTGGGCACCTGTAGGCATCCATATCTTCCTCCACCGTCTGATGATCATCGTTGGTCTTGAAGCTTCCATGTTTGTCAGCCGCAACATCCTTGCCTTCGCTGCAAGGAGCCATCCGCTTCATGCCGGAACGCAGAGAGTCGCCCTGGTTCATCTGATTAAAGAGGGGAAGAACAACAGAGCCAGAGGGCTCTTCTTTGAATTCCACAGTGATAATGGCTGTGATGCAGAGGCAGTTCAAGGAGCTCTGAAAACGGAAATGGGCAGTTTGCACTCTTTTTCCAATATCTTATTATATATATGTTTAACTTTATTATTATTCTTATTAATAAAAACAAAATATGTTTAATATACTACTTTAGTAATTCAAATTTATTATAAATCCATCAAACTATATATATATATATATATATATATATATTTTTTTTTTTTCAAGTGGTTCACGAACCCATGTGTTTGGACACATGAACCTAGTTACATCCACGGTCTGAAAATCTTGATAGATCCTTCCGAGGGGATCTAAATCGTTAGCTTTACACGCGAGGCCTAAGCCCGTGGGGATCAAGGAGATTCGATCCTGTGACCTCCCAACCGACAAAGTACTTAACAACAGGGACTCAACCTATTAAGCTAACTCTTAGGGTTTGTTGACCAATTATATTTCTCTCAAAAATTTACAAATATTAATTTATAATTTTCGAAATTTGAAATGAATTGAAATTGTTATTTTAATTTCTACCCCAAAAATACATTTTACAACTACATTTACAAAACATAATAATTAAATGTAATTTTATTTATTTTTATACTAAATGAAAGAAACTACTATGTAACACTTATTACTACAAAGATTTAGCGGTTATAGGTTGTTGTTTACAAACAAAAAAATTCTTAGGCAATTTTAATGGCATTTAGCATCCATAAGAGATTATTTTATTTGGTGAAAGTAAACCATCGTTATACTTTTTGTCGAGGTTAGGTTTCTTGATAAAATGAATGCTTCAGTCTCACAAGGGAGTCAATGTTCGGATTGAGTCCTAATTATTAAGTTGGTGCAATGGATCATATTTCTCCATAATGTAATGATATTTCATTTCTTCATAAGTAGTGGCTGCATGTCACTTAAATATTAAGTAAGCATTTAAGTAAGCATGTCCGAAATATGTTAAATGTGAAGAGATCAAAAACTTAATAAGTATTTTTTGATATTTAAAATCCTTAAGGTTTAGGTAGGTTGTGGCTTTATAGTATTTTAATTTATTTATTGGTTTGTTTATTTTAACATAAATCAAAATTTTTGGGCTGGAAATCCAGTGTTGAGAAAGATTTACATTAAAAAAAGATATTATTCTACTAGTATTCAGTAAATTCAAGTTTAAGAATTATTAGGTTAGTTAGACAATTTATGTTGAGGTTTATGTGCCTATGTTTACATGTTTAAGGCGAGAGTGCCTATGTGATTAGGGTTGGAGAGCCTATTTGCAAAAGGGCTAGAGAGCCTATTTGCAAAAGGGCTAGAGAGCCTAATGTTGTAATATCTTATCACGATAATAAAACAACACCACAATTACAAACCATCGAATAAAATGAGTATGGGGGATTAGAAATCCATAAGAGAGAAAGGTGAGAGGTGGAATCAAGATATGGTTCCTAAGTTGTGTGAATAATGATATATTCATAAAGGCATGTTATGAATATAATTCAAAGTCATGAAGGGAATGGCATAGGCCTAAGTCAATTCCTTGTGCACCACTTGGCAAAAATACCCCATGCATAACAAAGTGAAGTCTCCCGTCATTCTGGGGAACCCCTGTCTCATTTGACCTTCCCTGCCTCCAAATACCTTATTGTTCTATCCCTATTTAATTTCTCAGTTCCTAGTTGGACATGCTAAGAATAGATGAGTTGCGGAATTAGACAACCATTGCACCGTGTGACCTAGTAAATTGTTGTAAAGTCCATGGTCAATTTTTCTTGCTCGTCTTGAGTGAGGTTGGAACTTAGAAGGGGAATTAGTTGGGGATGCACCCAATAAATTGTATGACCAGTTCGCCTTGTTCATCTTAGGTAAGGCTAGAGCTTGGAGGGGGAGTTGGTTGGGCTTGTGCCCCTAGTGAATTGTATGACCAATTTTCCTTGCTCATCTCAGGTGACGCTAGAACTTGGAGGGGAATTGGTTGGGTAGGTGTGCCCAGTGCATTGTATGGCCAATTCTCCTTATTTGTATTGGGAAAAGCTATATTGGAAGGAGAATTGGTTGGGCTGGTATGCATGGTACGAGGCCTAAGGGGTGGCTAAAAGAATCCTAAGGGTAGTTGGAACTCTTGGAGCTACAAGAATTCACAACTTCCCAAACCGTTCTATGTTGGAAGCCCAAGAATTGTACTCGCACAACCTGATGGATTACATAAGCAAAGAAGAGATGCATTGCCTTGGGTTTGTAAGTTGGGGATGCAAGGATGTAGTTAGGGAAGTTGTTGGATTTGGCACCTGACCTAGTACATATTTGGTTTTATTTGCACAATTCTAGTTGGCTATAGGTGAGCCTTTTTCCTTGTGGAGTTATGGTGCCAGCATGTAGGTTACTCGTTGCTGAGAGAAGTGGAGCAATGCAGTCTATCGATGGGTGGAACATCAGAGGTCTACAACTAGTTGGAGGAAACTTGTAGAAGATAAGTAATCAATTTATGTCTTGAGTTTATGACAATGTGTATAATTTTATGTTCCCATGTTATATTTATCTTCTATGACTAATTATGCTTAATGTCGTGTATATTTCAGAGCATACATGTTATTATGAAATTTGTGTGGTTATGGATGCATGTAAGTCTATTTTGAGCATGTTAATTAAGGCACAATTGGGTAATTCACATGGGTGATGGGTCAGCTCCATATAAGCAAAGGATGTCTTAAATTTGCTACTTATGAGCAGAGGATTCCATTGAAGAGGCCTGAGGGATACCTAGAAGATTCCTAAGTGCAGTTGAAACTCCTAGAGCTACAAAATTTTTTCACTCCCCGAACTGGTCTATGTTGGAAGCCCAAAAATTGTAGTGGCACAACCTTATAGATTGCATAGGCAAAGAAGGGATGCACTACCTTGGGTGTGCAAGTTAGGGGGGTGCAAGATTGTAGTTAGGGATTCTATTGGAGTTGGAACCTCAGTTATTACTTGTTTGATATTGTTTGCATGAACGAAATTAGCTCTAGGTGAGTCTTTCCCTTGTGCAGTTATGGCCCTAACTTAGGGGTGACTTGTTGCTAAGAGAAGTGAAGAAGCATAATCTATAGATTTGTGGAACATCGGAGGACTACAACTAGTCGAAGGAAACATGCAAAATATAAGTAATCAAATTATCTGTTGAGTATAAAATTATGTCTATAATTTTAGGTTCCCATGTTATAATTATCTTATGTGACTATTATGCTTAATATTATGTATATTTCTTAGCATATATGTTATTATGCCTTCTATGTGGTTGTGCATGTCTATAAGGTTATTTTGAGCATGTTAATTGATAGATAATTGGGGGTCATTTGCATGAGATTTAGGTGAGCTCCAAATAGACAAAGAATGTATTTAATCAACTACTGATGAGTAGAGGATTACTAAAGAGCCCCAAGGGGTGCCTGGAAGACTCCTATGATCAGTTAGAACTCCTACAGCTACAAAACATTGTGACTTCTTGAAATGGCCTATGTTTGAAGCCCAAGAATTTTAGTGGCACAACCTGATGGATTTCATACATAGATAAGAGATGCACTACCTTGGGTGTGCAAGTTGGGGGATGAAGGGTTGTTGTTAGGGAGGTTGTTGAAGTTGGAACCTAGCCTAGTATCTATCTGGTATTGTTTGCATGATTGTAGTTAGCTCTAGGTGAGCCTTTTCCCATGTGGAGTTATGAGCCAACTCAAGGGTGACTCGATGTTAAGAGAAGTGGAGCAGCGCGATCTATGGATGGGTGGAACATCAGAGCTCTACAACCAATCATAGGAAACTTACAGAATATAAGCAATCAAATTATGTGTTGAGTATACAATGATGTGTGTAATTTCATGTTCCCATGTTATAATTATATTATGTGAGTCATTATGCTTAATTTTGTGTATATTTATGAGTGTATATGCTATTATGAATTATGTGTGTTTATACATGCCTTTAAGGCTATTTTGAGTATATTAATTGATGCACGATTGGGTAATTTGCATGGAAGCTGGGTAAATTCCAGATAGGCGAAGGATGTCTTAAATCTACTACTTATGAGAAGAGAAATCCATTGAAGAAGTGGACCTAAATGTCAAAGTAAAAGCCTTAATTTAGAATGAATAATCAACGAAAGGAATCTTCATAGAATATTTGAGTCAATGTGTTAGAAATTACACTTGTGAACCTATGAACTGGTGGAGATCTATTTAAAGGCTTATATTGACTTGATGGCCTTTCGAATGGATGTGACTATTGAGGCTTCCCATAGGGATAGTTGTATGAATTGAGTATTTGAAAGGTAACCCTACTATAGAATAAGAAGACTTGGAAGTATTCTCGTGTAGGCATTGGAAGGACTGAGCCTTTGCAAGGATATGCATTGATTTTGTTCTTTAGTTGAAAGGTATTGGGCTAGAAGCCCCGTGTGTGTATTTTTATGATTGATAATGAGTGAAAGGTTTATCTTGGATGGGCCCATGAATAAGTGGCTTGCTAGATTATTTTGACTATGGGAATTTGTTTAGTTAATGGCTTGAATTCATGAGTTTTGGATGTATCTTGAGTCTAAGTAGGATTCAATCTTCTCAAAAGGATTTGGAAAAAGTATACACCCCATTGGAATTGAAATTAATCAATGGAAAAAGGCCTAAAAATTCAATTAAGAATCCTATAATGTTGTTAATTTGGGGATTTTGGCCCCAACCCCTAGTCACATGGGTGACAATGTTTGTGATCAAGGCCTAGTATGAAAAGGGGCTAAAGCGAAGAGATCCAGTGGTGAGAGGATGTTCTAATTATACCAGTTATTTATATAATCAGACATTCAAGTTCATTACAGAAGCGCTAGTGCAAGAATTGGGATGTTTCAAATATCCAAACATCCGGGATTTTGTTGTGTGTAGTTGTTATTGAGACTTTTAGGATGTTCCAAATATATAGATATTTGGATATCTGGGCATCCAATTTCTATTTAAATGCCAACAATTTGTAAATTCTAGGTGTTGGAAGATATGGATGGGAGAAACCATATAGAGTTGAGATCTTGCATTGCAAAATCATATAAGTGAAGATACATGATTGTAATTTAAATCCATCAAATTTTCCTTTCCATCGGTTATCATGGATTTATCTTGTCATTTGACAGAATCAAAATATCTATAAGATCCAAAATCTAATGATTTTCCCTTTCCATCAATTGTCGATATTCTTTCCCATCCTCTGAAAAAATCCAGATAATACGTGGATTCTAAATTTGGGAATTATGTTAATCCATAACCCAAAGGTGGAACCTTGAGGATCCAAAAATCCTTTGTTTATCTCAATCTGGAAGTCTAAAAGTTTCGAATTGCCTTAAATTGCACCTTTTGGAAAAACCCAAATTTGGATGCCAGTGAAGTGAACCATGTGGTTGACACATGGAGCCACATGAGCTACACCACCAACCTCACAAGTAACCGAGGTGTGACATGGTTATTGATGGGGTGTATGATGTGGTAATGAGGATAGGGTTGGATGATGCAACATGCTAAAATCTCATGCTTATTGATGTTTATAGCTCAAATTAGTACTTTCACATAGGTCTAAGTGTAAAGACATGTGGAAGTCATCCAAAGTATTTACCTTGGAAATTCACTTTAATTAAAGGAATTATTAAAGTGAAGTGGATTTTATAAAAATGAGTTTAATCTAATGAAATGTAATGATTTTTAACTTTGTAAATTAGAGGAATCTAGACCATATATAAGGACTTAATCTCAACCATCAATCCCATAGAGATATTAAGTTTATGGAGACTTAGTCATCAATTGTTAATTGATTATGTTAATAACTCAATATTATAAAAAAAGGCATCTAGTGAGCAGGTTTGAAGAAGTCAACAAGAAAAATATTGCAACATGGATCAACACATGTAGGATATCGATACATATTGGATCACCACAAAAAATTTCATCCATATTGATGTTTTTCAAAGTGGAAAAATTGAAGGAATGAACTTATAAGACCAATTTTAGCAACGAGACTCAATTGGAGAATTGGAGAATTGGGGTTTTGGGGCTCATTTCAGGCCATAAATGACATTTTTTGGGGGTAAAATTTTCTCGGTTAAGTGTGGCAGCACGTGATGTTATTCTACACTCAAATTCCATTACAAGGTTCAAGAATAACATCAATCAAAGTTTGGATCCAAAACTTATGCCTCTTAGAAGTTGACCTATCATGATTGACCACCATAATTTGACAGGAAGCCACATTAGCCTCCCTTACTCATGGAGAAGGGGCTAGCCACGTGGGGATATGAAGAGAGAATGTTTAAATTGTAACTTATGTTAAGGGTTGAATGGGTCAAATTTAACCCCTAGTTGGATTTTATGTTGTGTTATAAGTGATCCAATAGGAGGAAAAGGGGTTCCATTATATGTTCTTTCATTTTGTTCCACAATAGAGAAAACTAGCGAAGTGTGGATAGAGAGAGAGAGAGAGAGTAGCGGGGGGTTTCTTCTATCACAACCCACAAGGAACATGTCTCAAGTAACTCCACATAGAGTTCCTTTTCATTTGTATTTGCATCATTTCCATTCAGACAAAATAGAGCAAAGAAGCCTTGCCTTCCATATGGGTTTTCTCTTAAAATGGTTTCTCGATCATATATTGGTTTTTATTGTGATTTGTGTGTGTATTTCACTATTCTCTATTTTTCACATTGTATCTATTGCATGCATAAGTAGAAAAACATATTTTAGTGAATCCAAAAATTTAAGCAAAATTATCCATCATAGTAAACATTTCATATTTAAATCTATTTTTATCAGATTTATTGTGACAAACTAACCAGTGTAATATCAATAATAGTTTACAAATCACATTGATATAAGAGTTGGTTTCTTTGGGTATTTTATGGGAAATCACAAGGGATCAAGTTAGTTTAAGAAGAAAGTCATAAAACCATAGCCATGGGCGATGAATCAGTTTATGATAACCCTCAAGATCAAACAAAGGATAGGTTTGTGTGAATTTAAGCGCAAGTCATAAGTATAAACCATAATATTAACCTCCTCGTGGAAACCCTTTGGAGAAGGCAGAGGTTCCAACATAGAGGTTAGATCTAGGGGATAATCGAGGGATCAGGAAGAACTAGAGAAGATATCCAGGAAACCCAAAAAAGAGTAATTGAGTCTGAGTGTTGTGAACCATTCATGCTCCCTCTTTAATATGGAAGAAAATGTGGATATCAAGCCATCTCAAAGTGAGATTGATGCTTTGAAACTAAATCACTGGTTGCAGTAGTCAAAGGTTTGTTTTTATTTTCACCACATAGATAAGGAATATAAATTTCATTTGCTCATTTGAAATTAGAAGGTCATGCCCTATTTAGTGGGAAAGCCACATGCAAACTCCAAGGTTGTAGGGGGGTCATCCAATAACTAAGTTGGGAGATTTTAAACTCTCATCAAGTCTCAATTCTAGCCTATCAGGTATGTAGAGGACCAATGGATCTAGTGGCATTACTTTAAGAATAGAAAGAGACAAAGTGTAAAAGGGTACACCACATAATTCAGGAAGATGGTAATAATGTTAGGTATCTCTCCTAAGAACCCAAATGTACTCCTCAAGTATCTAAGTGGTATACATATCCATTTTTAAAAGCAAGTGATGTTTTCAAATCCTATAACAACGGATGAGACTTGTGTACATGCACAATACCTAGAAAATGCACGCTAGAGGAAAGGGAAATCAAGTGGTTCATAGTAGAAGTAACACCAAAAAGCTTTCAAGGAGGGGAAGAAGAATTGGAAAGGGGGAAAATAAAAGAAGAATACAACCACAACACACTAGTGCAATGATCCTAGTAACCATTGCAACATTAATGGTTACATAGAGGAGAAGTGTTGAGAATTGCATTTAGATCTAAACCCAAAGAACCAAAAGAAATACACGGAGAAGAAAAATCTCATAGCCACGTATTTGAGAAATCAGGTTGAAAGTAGCTTGGACATGGATGAGAATATTGTCTGCACATTAATGAAAAATGGGGTGAATCTCAGAAGCCTTCAATAATTGGAAGAGAAGGAGATGGCCAAACTCTTCCATATAAGGATACAAGTTAAGAAGACAAAAATTAATGCTTTATTTGACTCATGATCATAGGAAAATCTCATTGCAGTAGTGTTGGTCAATAAAATGGAATTGGAGGTTTGAGATCATCATATCCCATACCCATTGGGATGGGTAAATAAGGATGTGAAAATACAGATAAGAAAGCAATGTAAAATAAAATTTGCTATCAATGTTTATTATATTCATGAAGTAGAATTGGATGTATGTGAAGTTGTGTTTCAGAGTCCTTATATGTACATGTGGGATGCAGTATTCATGCAAAGCACCAACTAATATTGCCTCATCAAGGAGGATAAATTCCTTCATCATCAATGTGCATAAGGGAAAGTCTAAATTTTTTTTGGTAAGTGCCAACTAAGCCAAGAAACTAATAAGCTCTAGCAAGAAGCATGTTTTACTATTTTTAAGAGAAACTCAGTTTGTCGAAGAGTCAATGAGAGAAAATGACTCTTTTGAGGGGTGAACTAAGGAACAAAAACAACAATGGGAAGAGTTGTTATAAGCATACAAGGGTGTGTTCTAAGAGCCTAAAGGGTGGGCACCAAAAAGAGAAGCGGAGCACAAGATCCAAACCCATTTCCAAATATTGGGTTGTAAAAAGAGGTTTCTTTAGAAGCAAGTGAAGTGAATAAGTAGTTTCAACCACTGCTGGACCAGGGTGTTATTTTACCAAGTACCTTACCATGCCAGTCACTCATCATAATTGTGCCTAAGAAGGATGGAACTTGGAAAATGTGCATTGATTACAAGTTGTTAAACCAAATTACACTCAAGAACAATTATCTCACATTAGTAATCACAACTTTGGGAACTCTTATGCACATGGGGACTTTCACCCATTACGCATATAGTGTGGCCTATATAAAGGATAAGAAATTTAAGGAGGTCTTTTAATGGTTGCAAATCTAGAGTCATGCAGACAATTGAGATAGCATAATTTACTATCATCTCCATAGTGGGTGACTCTACAGGTTGGAAAAACTATGTGTTGCTAAAGGTGAGCAATTGTACCTAACTAAAGAGACTCACATGTCAAAGGTTGTAGGGAATTTTGGTGTAGAGAAGATAGTGGCCAACTTACAAAGGTATATGTACCAGCCTAGAGTACAAAAATATGTAGCTAGGTTCATAAGAGTATGTATGCTTTGTTGTACTAGCAAAACTGGTAACACGAAATAAGGTCTATACCATCGACCACCTGTAACCACTTCTCCTTGGGAAAGCATTTCCATGGATTTTGTGGGAGTATTACCAACAACCAAGAAGGGAAATGACTAATATTTCATGGTAGTTGACAAGTTTATCAAGAATTGCATTCTCATGCCCTGTAAAAAGACAATCAATGGGAAAGAAGCAACAAAATTTTTCTTTGGATAGGTGTGGGTGCACTTTGGGATATCAAATAACATCATTATCATAGGGATATTAGGTTTATCAGTACATTTTGGACTACATTGCGGGATAGATGGACACAAATTTGAAGAGTTCCACAACATTCCATCCACATATATATGGGAAAACATAAGTAGCCAACAAGACTTTGAGGGGTTACATTTAGAAGCATTCGAAGACATGGGATGAATACTTTACACACACACACACACACACATATACATACATACATTACTCATATAACAAAGCAGTACACACTTCTACTGGTAAGTCCTCATTTGAAACTTGTTTTAGATATTTTCTGCCTTCACCTTTGGATTTTGCATATGGATGGCAGGGAAGAGTAATGGAGTATATCATAGGAGACACTTTAAGGATAGAGAAAATTTATGAGAAGATCAAGATAATCCATCTACAAGTATAGGAGACACTAAAGAAGTCGCAAAAAAATACAAGGCTAGGCATGATCAACATGAAACAAATAAGTTATTCAAAATGGGAGACAATACATGGTTCTAGTTAAAAAAGTAGAGGTTAGGGGTCCCACTGTGAAAAGCGAGGCTTCGTGATATGGTCCTTTTGAGATACTAGGAAAGATGGAAAATAATTCTTATAGATTCAATCTAACTCCTTGCACGTGCATCTACTTGGTGGTGAATGTGGGAAATCTAAAACTTTGTGAGCCTTCCATGTTGGACGAGGAAGAGGATTAGGTCCTGCCTTCCATAGAGGAATTAACTCTAAATACTCAAGAGGAGTTGACAGAAGATATATTTTTTCATAAGAGGTCCAAAACTACAACAAAGGGATAATGTGACTTGGGTTGAAAGGACAATTTCTAGACAAGGCTAAATGGTAATAAAGGGAGAAGGTGGAGGAAAAATTTCCTCAGCTCATTTAGTAAAAGCTTTTGGGGACCAAAATCCTCCAAAAATGGGGAGTTACGACCCAAATTGGATCAATGTATAATTTCTCATCCAAATTAATGCTCTTAGAGTCGAAAAAATGAAGAAATCATCTTACAAGAGAAGTTTTAGCAGGGGGGGATGTTTAGAGAATTAGGATCATAAAATTTTTAGGGTCCACTTAAGGTCTTAAATTACCTTTTTTCAGGGGTAAAACTTTGTCACATAAGTGTGCACCTTTGATACTATTTTATAGTCGAAGACCTTTCTAATAGTGTTAGAATCACAACAATTATAGTTTGTATCTGTTGGTCAAAGTTGCCATTGATGTCAATATGGAATTGTTAAAGATGGAAAATATTCTTGTGATACATGAATAATCTTGACCTCATGAAAACCCTAGGATAAAACCCTAAGGATGAAGATTATTCATATTCAAGTCACATGATGCATATATTCCTAGAGACATTTATATCCCTATCTTAAATAATCTAATAATGCATGATTTAATGATGAACAATGAAGCCCTAGATGCCCATGATCTATCTTGAAGGATCTAATGATGCATGATGATGAATGGAGAAGCCCTTACCATAAAACTCTTCTAGGCACATGCATGTAATACACCCTTGTCCTTATGTGATAATGATGCATGGATAAATTATTGGAAAATAGGATTTCCTAAGCCTTAGTATTGATTGAAGATTCCCATGAAGACATATTTAAAAGGCACCCTATCCTCATTGAATGATTCTCATGATGCCTTTGAAGATGCCCTAATCCTTATAAATGAAGAGCACATGTGAAGAACCCTATCCCTTGTCCTTGATGAAGATAATAATGGTATGGATGATTGTTGAAGGTCACATTTGGATCTCTAATAAAGAAGCCTTAGATGCCCTAATCCTAAAATCTTGAAGGCCTAAAGTCTATGAAGAAGAATCCCTAATCCTAAAGGTTGCCATGGATGAAATATGATGACAATTTCACAAAATATAATTTTCTTGATGGTAAAATGACCTCATTTAAGGATGAAAATGGCACCGTATTGTACAGTACATTTTCCCCTTTCCAATGAGTTACTACTCACCTTCTAACTCCTTCTAGATTGAGAGAAATTGAATTTATAAGTTATAAAAATAAGTATTTTGGTAAGCCAACTTGTGTAGGTTGACATGTCTCATCAAGTGACGTGTCTCCTCACCAAAAGTTAAAATGTATGTAAAAATAAGGTTATACACCTCATTTTTATCATAAATTTCGGTGAAGAATTCAGTGAAGAACTTAGAGGCAGACAAGAGGATGAGGAGGACGTTATAGAACATTGTGTTGTGCTAATATTATTTTTTAGTCTCCGTGATTGGTTTTTGAAGGACTGCAGACTTTGATCTGTGGAGGAGGCCCAGTCTCAGGCTCAGACCTATGATAGGAAAGCTACACACCTCAAACTGCTACCTGTGGAATATTAGAAGCTAGAACAAAACTCATACCTGAGTTTGAATAATAGACAATTACCTTATCTTTGAGCTCGGAACAATAACATTTGTGAGGCTTCGTGACAAATTTTTGAAGGCTCAACATTAATAACTCAGACCTGAACTCAGAACAATTGACCTGTAGCATTGCAGAGGCTCAGACAAGTGTGTGTAGGAGACAAACCCCACCTAAGAGCTCAGACTACAAGATTGTGACATAGCTCAGACCTATGGTTGTCCTGTGGTAGCTCGATTTAGTAAAAGGACTTGGAATCATCTCAGAAATACAAGTATTTGACACCTATTATGGAGCTCAAATCAACAAGATAATTAAGGGTTCACATTTGTGTTGATTTCAATCCTGTGGAGGCTTGGATTACTGCCTATAAATTTTGACAATCCTCTACCTCGTCTCTAAGGAAGCCTGCAATTTCAACTGTGGGACATTATTTGAAGGTGGGAAGTCAAAGTGTTTAATACATCATTTGGAACAATCTTAAGGGTAACCTTGAGGTGAAATTGAAGGAAGTTTTGTACATTGTTTAGGATTATAAAGGAATTGAAAGAAATATTCTTGAAGTGTTGAAGACCTCGAGTTGTGGATCTTGGAGCCCTTTGAAGACATCTTGAAGAATTATTGAAATTGTCAATCACTCGAAGATTTTTTTGGTGCAGAATTTGGGCTACCTATTGAAGATACCTTGAAGGATACTTTAAGACATTTGGAAGACTTGTAGAAGTTTGTCTTGGAGATATTATCGGAGAACATGATGCATTAGCCATCACGAGGTAACATTGGAGAAATTGTTTGGGTAACATAAGAGCTCTAGAGACACCTTATAAGAAGACACAGCTTCCATTGATGAGCTAAGTGTCTTGGAGATCGTTTGAGGGTAGTGATGAAGGTGAAGACATTGTCAGGGCTTATTGCAAAAGATATTGGAAGCCTTGAAGAATCATTGAATCTATCTTGTAGAATTGAAGTCGTGGGTTGGAGCCCTAGAGGATAGGAGCCCTCAAGAAGATCGGGTTTGAGCCTTTACCAGTGATAGGGTTGCAGCCCTAGAGGTTGGAGCCTCATAAAGACAAGGTTGGTGCCTTGGGAAGATAGGATTGGATCCCTAGATGTTGGAGCCTCGTGAAGTCCAAGTCAGTGCTTGGAAAAGTACAGGTTGGAGCCTGGTGGATTGGATATTGGTGACTTCATCTAGGGTTGGAGCCCTAATTATTTTTGTACTTGATTTATTGTAAATAAGAGGATTGGAACCCTCACTATTAATAAAAGTATTTATTCTTATTGTCCCTTTTGTGTTTATCTAAGTGATCTTAACTGGTAAAGTAACAATTGAAAAAGAAATGTTGATTCACCCCCTCTCTTAGCATTTCCAACAATTGGTATCAGAGCCAATACTTTCACTCAAATCCTAATAGCTGAAGGTAGATCCTTAGAACACAAATGTAAATCCAAGGAATAAAGCCTACAATCCTACTAAAGATGTCTCTTCTTCAATCATCAAAACTGGAGATAATTAAATTGGGAAAGCTCCATTGTTTAATGGAAACTTTTATATATGGAAGGCAAGAATGAATAATTTTTTAATCGCTGAAGGCTTTGAAGTCTGGGGATCAATGATTACTGAAATGGAATAAGTATCCAAGGAATGTAATGCAAGAGCGATGAAGGAAATATTGAGTGGGCTACTAGATCCTATAAAGACCAAAGTGGAAAGAAGTTCTTCAACAAAAGATATGTGGTACAAACTTCAAAATCTTCACTCAAAAGGAGTTTTGGTCATGGCCTCTAATCAAGAAGATGATGAAAAGCAAGAAGGAAATCTACAACCCATAAAGGAAGCTGAAAAAGAGAGTGAAGACATCAATACCATGGAGGACCTAGAAGGAAGATGAAGAAAATGAAGAAGATCTCAAGGAAAAACTAGTAGTTACCCTAGAAGAGATAATAAGTTTGACAAGACAGGGAAGGAAGTTTACCTATTCAAGCTTCAAGTACAATAAAGAGATAAGGATCTCACCAAGCTTAAGGAGGATTTTCATCAAAACAAGAAAAGGCATCATGAAGAAGTCATATCCATTACAAATCAATTAGATAAGGCAAAGAAAAGGGAAGACACTCTGTTAAGTCATCTTGAAAAAATACATAAGGACTTGAACAAACTTGAAGTGAAAAATTTTCAATACAAGGGAGACGTCTCCTCTCTTAAATCTCAACTAGAAGAAGCAAAGAAACAAGCACAAGGAGCTAAAAAAGTGATGGAAGCTTTGGCACTCCTGGAAGTAAAATTTGATGAAGCATAAAAGGAAAAAATGCCATGACATGCCAACTTGAAGAAAAGGATGAATATATATCCAAGTTAAAATCATATGTCACCTCACTTAAGGTCCAATCATGTGAAGCAACAAGGATGAAGGAAGAAATGGAGAAGCATCTAGAAAAAAATGATAAAGAATGAAATATGATGAAAGAAGAAATTGATCTCCTAAGGAAAGAAGTTGATCATTTGAACAAGAGTCTAAATATATGTCAAAATCTAGATGACATCCTAAGTCATAAAATATCTCTCCTCGATAAATCAGGTCTTGGATATGCAGGTGAACCCTCAAACATAAATGATGAAAACCCTAATGCTTCAAACAACAAGGATGTGGAAAATATTGGAACAAATATTGATGCCCCCATTTCCACCAAAATCAAGGAGTAGATTCAAGATGACATTGGAAGAAAAACTACTCCAAGAAGATCTGCATATTGTGTTAAGAATTAAAGAGACATTAAATTTGACCAAGGGATTTTAAGGCAAAATGAACTTAGAATTACATAAAGGCAATACTCTGCAGAAGCTATCAAGGATGCAAGAGGAAATGGATATCGTCAAAGAATCCCAAGGCAAAAAGACTTCAGAATTACATTAAGACAATCTTAATCTCCCAGGTACCAAAGTATATTTTTTTGGTTATTGCTATTCTTGTACAAATTTTTTTCACATGGAAAAGGATTGTAGGGCATACCACAAGGACAAATTTAATGGTCCACATTAACTCCCTAGAAGAAAATTTCCAAGAATAAGTCACTATTCCTCATTCATGAACAACATGTAATGCTTCAAATGTAATAACATTGGCAATATGGCTCGTGATTGTAACTTGACTTGGGCCCCTAAACAATCTAAAAAGTAACTACCAAGCAAGAAAAGAAAGTTACACAAGTATGGAGAAAGAATAAAATTGGAACGGAAAGCCTCTTGAAAACTCAAGACATCAAATCATGTTGTTGACCTAATGAGTACATCTTTCACAGATGTGATATTCCAAGTTTCTAATGATGAAATCCTGCCAAAAAGGATACCATGCATAAAATTAGGGGGAGCTTCGATGAAGAGCCTTATGAAAGCCTTACACATGGACAATCTTGATAGATTATCTCTCGGGAATAACTCCAATGACGAAAGTCATCCATTGTTGAATATGTCTTCCACTTGATTAAAAAGCAACAATATTTCTTGTCTAAAACAAAAAGAAGAGATAGAGGATTTTAAGCAGGCAATAAGAGTTGGTTGATCATCTACCTCATCCATTTCCATGAAGGCATGCAAAGGATTAGGGGAAGAAAGTCCATTAAAGAAGAGCACCATGACAGGGGATGCAACATATATATCATGAAGAACTATCATTGTTGAAGAAAATATAATGGACCAGCATGTCAAGAAGCAACTTGATAGGGGGAGTACTTGGGCACCCCAATTTCCATTGATGTCAAAGGGGGAGAAATTGTTGAAAGGGCAAGAATATTTCCATCAATGAGAAAGGGGGATAATATTGGTCAAAGTTGTCATTGATGTCAATATGGAATTGTTGGAGATGGAAAATATTCTTGTGATACATGAATAACCCTAACCTCATGCAAACCCTAGGATAAAACCCTAAGAATGAAGATGGTGCATATTCAAGTCACATGATGCATATATTCCTAGCCACATTTATATCCCTATCTTAAATGATCTAATAATGCATGATCTAATGATGAACAATGAAGCCCTAGATTCCATGATCTATCTTGAATGATCTAATGATGCATGATGATGAATGAATAAGCCCTTACCATAAAACCCTTATAGGTACATGCATGTAATACACCCTTGTCCTTATGTGATAATTATGCATGGATAAATTATTGGAAAATATGATGCCCTAAGCCTTAACCTTGATTGAAGAGGCCCACGAAGACATATTGAAAAGGCACCCTAGCCTTATTGAATGATGCTCATGATGCCTTTGAAGATGCCCTAATCCTTATAAATGAAGAACACATGTGAAGAACCCTAGCACTTTTCCTTGATGAATATAACAATTGCATGGATTATTGTTGAAGGTCACATTTGGATCTCTAACAAAGAAGCCTTAGATTCTCTAATCTTAAAATCTTGAAGGTCTAAAGTCTATAAAGAATCGGCCCTAATCCTAAAGGTTGCCATGGATGAAATAATGATCACAGTTTCACAAAATATAATTTTATTGATGGTAAAATGACCTCATTTAAGGATGAAAATGACACCAAATTGTATAGGACATTTTCCCCTTTCCAATGAGCTATTACTTGCCTTCTAGCTCCTAGATTGAGATAAATTGAATTTATAAGTTAGAAAAATTAGTATTTTTGGTAAGCCAACTTGTGTAGGCTAACATGTATCACTAAGTGACGTGTATCTTTATCAAAGGTCAAAATGTGTATAAAAATAAGGTTAAACACCTCATTTCTATCATCAATTTCGGTGAAGAACTTAGAGGCAAACAAGAGGTCGAGGAGGAAGTTATAGAACATTGTTTTGGAATAATATTTTTTTTTAGTCTGTGTGATTGGTTTTTGAAGGACTACAGACTTAGACGTGTGGAGGAGGCTTAGTCTAAGGATCAGACTTGTGATAGGAAAGCTACACACCTCAGACTGTTAGTTGTGGAATATTAAAAGCTAAAACAAAACTCGGACTTGATTTTGAACAATAGACAATTACCTTATCTTTGAGCTCAGAACAATGACATTTGTGAAGCTTTGTGACAAAATTTTGAAGGCTCAACATTAATACCTTAGACCTGAACTCAGAACAGTAGACGTGTAGCATTGTAGAGGCTAAGGCAGGTGTCTGTAGGAGACAGACCCCACCTAAGAGCTTGGACTACAGGACTGTGACATAGCTCAGACTTGTGGTTTTCCTGTGGTAGATAAAGAAGGAATAGAGGAATTAGGGATAGGAAGTTACGGAGTGATTCATGGAGATGAGGTAGAGGATTTGATGGAGGTTTCTTAAGATATTTTAGGAGATGGTTAAGGAATTAATGGCTAAATACGAAAATGGTTGTTATAGTTCCCTTATATTATATAAGGAGAACATTTGCAATCTTTTGTAACATTATTAAGTGTTTATGTTTGATTGATACATATTTCCCCTATGGGGGAATTGTAGAGTGAAAATTTTGTTACATCGATTCTTATGTGATGTGAGTTTTAGAGTGTATATTGTCTGCTACATTTTATGTTGTGTGGATTTTAATGGAAGGGATCTTATGCCCGAATTAACGACTAAGAGGATAAGGGGTTCCATTCTATTTTCTTGCATTTTGTTGAATTTGTAACTATGGTCGGTCTTCATAATGTACGTTTGGTCACTTGAGGTAATTGTATTTATCATTATGAAGCATATTTATAAATGCTTGAGCCAAAGGAAATTTTATTTTGAGTCAAAGTCCCATTACAACTTTTTAAAGATGGAAATTAGAATTTTTGAAATGTAAATTTTGGCTCCAAAAGTGACAAGTTGACTTCCCTCCAAGTCAAGTCTTTGGCCAAGATACACATACATTCACCCAAGACAAACTATTATATAAAGACAACTCAGCCTCCTTTACTTGGGCATTTACATTCTCTCACACAAGAAAATTTATGGGCAAGGAAGCGAAGGACAAGAAGGACATGTAGAAATTATACAAACATATGTATATCAATGGATTCAATCTGATCTAACAATGTACTAAAGCTAGATACTGAATCACTACTACAAATCAATTGTGGAAATTAAACACAATCACCAATCACATGAAGCAAAGAAAGAATCAACTCAAACCACAACAAATATAATTTCCTGGGGAAAGCTTACTGCTCAAAACCCCTCTATCATATATTGTATATTCCATAAGGAATCATGAAACAATTACAATGCACTCTTCTCACAAGAGTCTTCTGCACTCTCACAACTGTCTCACACTGATCCAGGAAAAATCGAGCTAGTACTTAGCCAATTCTCAGCCTGTCTTCAGCCTACCTTGATCACACAATTCATGAGGAATGCAATCCCTATTCCTTAGGAATTTCATCCTTTCTCAACTGCGATGAGTATCATGGGAATCCTATGGTGTTTTAACTCCATTTGGGCAGCCTGCTAATATCACAACTGATAGTTAACTTCCCTTTAACCTTTGTCTCAATTGGGTCTCCATTGGAACTGACATGCATGCAACTAATAATAGTAAATCACCAGTTGCATGTTAGATCACTGATTGTGAATTAAATAATATTTAATTCACTTGATCTCTCAATAGTGCAATAATAAGTTACAACTAGCTCAACTAACTTTAACTCACCTAGATTGAGTTAACTGATTTATCATACATTAACTAATGCACTTAACTGCAACTTGAACTCTAAAACACATAAAATCACTTTGCATGCCTCACCAACTACCCTCAACTTGAAATTCATGAGCTAACTGAGTTTATCACACTCAATTAACTATTACATGTGATTTTGAGATAATATTACATTTTATTGTCCAATTTAATTAAAGGATAATTAAATTTGACACATATCCAATTTATTAAATAAATTGAATTTCACACTAATGTATCGCTAGGACCCATCACTACATGACCTGTGGTCCCACACTAGTGTAGGTGTTGTCATGTTGTTTCTGGATGCCAATTTCATTGTTTCTTGTTGCAAACTTCAACACTCCCTCTCAACAAGAAAGGAATGTCCTTGCATGCGACATGCAACTCTTGCATGCAACACTTCTCTAGTGTTTCTCTCACATGCAACTCTTGCATGCAACACTTCTCTAGTGTTTCTCGCACATGAAAATTTTGCATGCAACACTTTTGAAACTTAATAGCCTCCAAACAATTGAATCATTATAATGCATCTGGAATTAGAGTCTTCTGACTGCTGGTACCTTCTGCACATGTATATTGGGTTCTCTGCGCTGCTAACATCCACATCCATTCACTCTGCACTGCTGCCAAATCTGATCCGCGCTCCAATATCCGATACCTGTCGCTCTGATTTCTATCCTCCTAACATCTGACTGCATCAATCTAACCAATCCTACTACTGTTGTATTATGGTTTCCTCATAGCTAGGTTCGATCCATGAGACACACCATCTCAATGAATCTTGCCCAAATTTTTTCTTGGGATTAATTCTGCACACCACCCCACCTCACACCTGGAGGTATAGCTACATGTACTCCCTCTACCCATCTGGCTCGAAATTTCTCTGCTTGAGTGGTTTCTACCACTCCATGATTCTCTATGTGGTTGCTCCACATCTTGAGGTTCATTCTTTGGAACCAAGAGTTCCTCATTTGCATGCAAATCCAACTCCCTCTCAAGGGACAATTGCATGGCTTTCTCGCACTTCCCCATGGTAAATCCCTTGCATGTGTCTATATTCACAAGAGTACCGTTTGGAAGCTCCGTAGAATTCTGCTGCATGACATCTACATCAAGTTTATAGAGATTATTCACATGAATCCAAATCTTCTTGGCTTGTCCTGTTGCTTTGTGTGGAAGTAAATCTTTTCCTTCATTGAAAAAAACATCATAGCTTCTATCCTCCAACATTGCGACTGAAACTAAATTTTTCTTCAAGACTGGTACATGCATTACATCTTTTAATAAAAATGGGTTACCTGACTGTCTCTGGAAAGTAAATGTACCAATCCCGGTAGTGATATACCTTCCGTCGTCACCCATTTCAATATGCATCTGGAGGTCCTTCTCCTCCAAGCTACTGAAAAGTTATTTGTTTCATGTCATGTGGAAAGATGCACCACTATCCAAGTACCACCCTAATCCCATCTCAATTAACACCATGCATGCGATCAGTGAGAATTCTAACTCAAATTGCGAGGCCAAATCTTTTCTAGCTGCAGATCCTGAAGCCTTATTGTTCTTCTTCTTTTGTGGACAATTAGTGGCATAATGTCCATGCTCGTGATAGTGAAAACACTTCACTCTGGACATGTTGCGCTCCTTGCATTCTTCACCAGTCTCAGATTTGGAATAGGATTTATTTCCCTTCCCCTTCTTCACCTTACCATCCAAGGCACAATTTTCTTCATCATCTTCCTTAGATGAAGATCCATCCCTGGTATTCCGCCGGAATTCTTCTTGCACCAAATCCAACCAAAGTTGTTCCCAATGTGGTAGCTTCTCCCTCCCATTGAAAAAGTCCTAATAACTATGCCAACCCTTGGGAAGTTCTAGAAGAGCTAGGCTCACCAAGTCATCATCCGCGACAGTAATTCCTATACTCCCAAGCTCATCCCGACATTGGACAAACTTTTTTAAGTATACCGGAATAGTGTCGTTTTTCTCCATTTTGATTTTCCTGACCTTGTCCTTCAGTGCCGATTTTCTATGATCACTGCTGGTATGAAACAGATATGTCAAAGCCTTCCACATTGCATATGGAGTCGCTTTTCCATGGAGACTTGAGACAATGTGGTCTCGTACTCCCTTTAGTAAGATCCTCCTCACCCTTTCAACCTTCTTTTACCAAGCATCAAGATTTGTAGCATCTATTACAACGGGTTTGGGAACATCATTGTCAATGAATTCTTTCAACCCATTTTCCTCCAGTATTGCCTCCATCCTGTCTTTCCAAGCAATATAGTTAGAGCTTCACTTGAGTGCATACTCCAATCTCAAGCCATTGAAATCCATTTCGATCTCGAATCGCTTGTCGCACCAAGAGTGTCTTTTGCAAATTCGAATTCTATTCAGTCACAAACTCAACTTCTCCTCCACTATAGTGATTTCTTGTGCTCTGATACCATGTAGAAATTATACAAACATATGTATATCAATGGATTCAATCCGATCTAACAATGTACTAAAGCTAGATAATGAATCACTTCTACAAATCAATTGTGGAAATTAAACACAATCTTCAATCACATGAAGCAAAGAAAGAATCAAATCAAACCACAACATAGATAATTTCTCGGGGAAAGCTTACTGCTCAAAACCCCTCTATCATATATTTTATGTTCCACAAGGAACCATGAAACAGTTAAAATGCACTCTTCTCACAAGATTCTCTTGCACTCTCACAATTGTCTGACACTGATCCAGGAAAAATCGGGCTAGTACTTAGCCAATTCTCAACCTGTCTTCAGCCTGCCTTCATCATGCAATTTGTGAGGAATGCAATCCCTATTCCTTAGGAATTTCAACCTTTCTCAACTGCGTTGAGTATCATGGGAATCCTGTGGTGTTTTAACTGCATCTGGGTAGCCTGCTAATATCACAACTGATAGTTAACTCCCTCTAACCTTTGTCTCAACTGGGTCTCCACTGGAATTGACATGCATGCAACTAATAATAGTAAATCATCAGTTTCATGTTAGATCACTAATTATGAATTAAATAATAGTTAATTCACTTGATCTCTCACTAGTGCAACAATCAATTACATTAGCTCAACTGACTTTAACTCACCTAGATTGAGTTAACTGATTTCTCATGCATTAACTAATGCACTTAACTGCAACTTGAACTCTAAAACACATAGAATCACTCTGCATGCCTCACCAACTACCCTCAACTCGAAATTCATGAGTTAACTAAGTTGATCACAATCAGTTAACTATTACAAGTGATTTTGAGATAAGATTACATTTTATTGTCTAATTTAATTAAGGGATAATTAAATTTGACACATACCCAATTTATTAAATAAATTAAATTTCACACTAATGTATCACTAGGACCCATCACTACATGACATATGGTCCCACACTAGTGTAGGTGCTGTCATGTTGTTTTTGGATGCAAATTTCACTGTTTCTTGTTGCAAACTTCAACAGGACAAAGAAGGAGGCAAAAACATCTCTTTTCTTTGTCCCTCTTGCAACTTGCATGTGTGGATTAGTCTCTCTCTTCCAGTTCACATTTTTTCTGGGGAAACAACTGCATGGGGAATTTTTTTTGGGTTACTAGGGAAATTGTTGCAGGCCGAAATTTCTGGGGCAATTGGCTATTGCAGGAGGGCCAAAATTTTGGGTTAGATAGAGAAAGAAAATTGCAAGATCAAATTAGGTGACTTGACTTGGAGCAAAATACCAGGTTTTACCATAGGTCTAGGTGTCTCTCTCATTGAACAATAAGAATTTCTCTATTTGAAAAGGGTTTTTGGTTTTTTCCCTTTGTGGGTTTTCCCAGGGTAAATTGTGTATTCTTATGTGTGTTGTGATCTCTACTATTCCATTGTTTTTTATGGTTGAATTTATGAAGTAGAATTATTGAATGATTTATTGGAATTAGTTAAAAGAAGATTTACATTGAAATTAATTATCAAAATTTCAAAAATATTGTGCTAACCCTAATTGCACTAAGAAAATCAACAAATTTTGTCCCATACTATAGCATAGTAGCTAAGTGTGGATAAAGAGAGAGCACACCAAAGGAAGTTTGTGTCTTTTAGCAATCCATGAACCACGAGTCTAAGGTAAATCCATAAAGAGTGCCTTCTCCTTTTTGTTTGCATGATTTACATTCAAACAAAAGAGAGTATAACAACCTCACCTTCCAACTGGGTTTTCTCCTGAAATGGTTTCCCGGATCATATGTTAGTGTTTATTATGAATTGTGTGTGTTTTTATTTCAAGGTTCTCTACTTTTTAACATTTTATCTATTGCATGCATAATAAAAATAGAAGTAATTAATAAAACTTGAAATATAAAGAAAATTAACCCTCATAGTATAGATTTCATGTTTTATTTTATTTTTATCAGAACTATTGTAACAAACTGTCTAGTGGAATACCCACGGTAGTTTATAGATCAATTATATAGGGCATCAAATTAGTATTCATACAACAAGACATATACAGGTCGTATAATGCATAAGCGTTTGCAGGACATGTGAGCCATACAACAACCATCCACGTAGTCGTACATGAGTCGTGTAAGTTCATACAACAGGCTAGTAGGTTAGAGGTTTGGTTTTGGAAATTTCGGAGGGTTGTATAGGTTGTGCAAGTGCACAATAATTCCACTTTTTTGTTTTAGCTTTATTTTTGTGACTAGCGGAATTGATAATTGGGGTAGTCCCATACTCGTAGGACATGGGGTCAATTTCGTCCACTACCACTACAATTACTAGGTGCATCAAGCCTACCATTAACATGGACATGGTTTAATCGGTGGATCAAACCAAGGACTTCATAATATTTTAGATAACATGTTTGCATGCTTTGGTAAACGAGTTACCCCTAGGTGTTAATTTTTTTTATATGTAACTTGTATTTTCAGTGGGCCATTTTCCTTGTAAGGGAGCCCTTGTAAGCTTTGATGGTATTTAATGAGAAGGTGATTTGGAGGGAATAAACACTTCTATGTGCATGTGTGAAAATTGGTTTGACATGCTTCCATTATAATTTTATTTTTCGAGTTAAAATTCCCAGTGATTGCATTTTATTTAGTAAGCTAAAATTTTAAATTAGTTTTAGCAAGGAAATTATTAGGAAGTAATTTTCCAGTTTACCAGGGTTATAAAATTTAACATGGTATCATGGCTTACACTTCGATGAAGAGGTTGATTTTGAAAGTCTAAATTATAGATCGCAACATTAAATCTTGTGGGTACTTGCACAAATACAAGAAAGTTTGTTCAAATATAAAACAATCGCATTAACAAGTTTTAGGTTCGAAGAATGATTAGATGGGCATACGACTTCCTTTCCTGGTGTTGCAGTTGTTACAAAATCCCCTCCCCCCACCCTCCCCCCCCCCCCCCCCAAATTTTTTTTTTCCCACACTTTGATTTTGGAGCCTCCCTTTGACCATAACAACTATCGTCTCAACTTGTCTCAAGTTTTATTCTTGCTTTACTGAGTGTCGCAACAACTCATTTTCTCATGTTAAGCTTGTGATGTCTTAATTGTGATTTCCCTTTAACAACTATTCGACACTCCTCGATGATAGTTGGTCCTTGTCAACATAGTTATACAAATTATGGAGTTAGGAAAATCACCTCTTATAAACACAAGCTAAATCTTGCCTTGATTGACACTGATTTCTTGCCTTCCTTTGATCAATTTTGCAATCCTATGTCACAGTGAATTGTGCAACCCCTTGTCGGAGTGAACTACACAATCCCTTGATTTAGGAAACTGCGTAATCAACTATGAGAGAAAATTGCACAATTCTATGTGGCAGTAAACTATGAAATCCAGTGGGAAAGCAAAATGTGCAACTCCTTATCTTAGTGAACTGTGTAATTCCCAAAGTTAAGTAACTACACATTCGAAAAAATAGGAAGTGTGCACTTATAATTTGTAGTGTGGCACATGTTTCTAATTTCATTATCTGACATGTGTCAATTAACTAAGAGTCACTCCTTGATTTTAGGCATGTATATATGAAACCCTAACCCCTAATATAATGAGTGATCACATATATAAGAAAGGAATCATAGAGATCATTCTCACACTCATATTTGGAGCTTTGTTCATTCTTGTGAGCACAAGGAGCTTTGGATTCCATTTGCGCTGCTTTTCAGGGTAAATTTATCAACTATTGTTTTTTGTTGCTTTTGCTTTCACAAGTGTCATTTTTCCCATTTTTTCTTATAACATGTGTCATTTATGTTATTATTAGCTTCTACAAGTGTCATTTCAATATTTTGAACTTATTTTCAGTTGTCGCATAGCCTTCCTTGTCTTTTTGCCTCCTAGTAATTATTGTTGTTGGGTGTATTTATGCATGCATATCATTTTCCTTTTATTATCTTGCTTGCTCAATATAAGTAGCTTAATTGGATGAATCTCAGGCTCATCCACATCCTTCCTCTCTTTAGTCAGCAGATCTAAAGCCTACCCTTCTTCCAGAGAAAAATACGCAATCCTTAGAGCCTTCTTCACTCCTCAAATACGGATTATGCAGTCTATTTCAACACTGACTCCCATTTTCCCTCCACAACGAGGCACAAAAAAAATCACTGGTTCCCCATCTACACATTACGCAATCAAAGTTCGTAGAGAGGTTCCCTTGTCCCTTGCAACTATGCACTCGGGGCCCCTCTCTCTAGCAGTAACTGTGCATTACATAGTTCCAAGATCCAGTTAATCCCCCTTACAATTAATAACTACACAAAGTTCCCTTAGAAGCTGTGCAGTGTGCATTTCCAGTGGTCAATAATGTCACTCTACCTCACTTATGCTCCAACATTATGCAATCCTTCTTCTCAGTGACTGTTTTATGCTTGTGAATTTTTTGCTTAACTGATCTCTTGTGGAACTAATTTGTTATTTCCATGATTGCATATGTTTTACCAAGTACCATAGATCCATAACACATCAATCACTCATCATCTAATAACACCATGCCTATAAAGAAGGGATCATCTAAGGAGGTCACAAAAAGTAATACTAAAGATCCATTAACAGTAGCTTGATAGGAGTTGTTATCTTATCAGACACTTAATGCTTTATCAACAAAGACTCTACTATCACATGGTTCAATATAAAATATGTATTCAATTCAAAGGAGTTCACAAAAGTTTTGGAAAATAAGGAAGTCTATGAGAATATTTAGAAGTCAGGGTTCCACAAAGTTGCCTGCAGGTATCTGGTGCTCCCTTGTGTCGATGTCATCAAGTTGATATTGCAGGGTATACACACTAAGAACATGGTGCTCAACAATGTCAGTGGGCAGAAATTGCCTCATACCAACCACATGAATTTCACTTATATTAAAACTTTCCCAAGCCTGAGCAACACTTAGATTCTCAATTCTATGAAACATGGAGTTATCTAGACACCAGAGAAGTGATCAAGTCATGGTGGTGGGAACTAGCTATGTTTCACCATAAGCCTGATAGTAATTACAATACTAAGTCTCTTAAAACAATTTACCATTTGCTACATGTTGCAGGATCTATGGATAAAAGAGTGTTGAATCCTTTGCCAAAGGGTGGATCTTCATGTTGTATCCGCTTGTGACAGAAGGAAAAGTATTCAATTAATCACATATGTTATCCAAATATCTAGGGATTAATTTGAATAAGGTGAAAGAACCACCTAATGTCAATAAACCATATTTTTACATGTTTTCCCACTTACTGGATGGTTGCTTGCCATGAATTGCCAGGTCTAGAATGGATGTAGACTGAAAGGGAGCTCCCTATCAATGTGTATTCCAAAGTATTGACATAGTACAATTATATAGGGTTATATGAGAAACTTGTTGAGCGCTTCTTCATGGTTCTATATGAGACGATATTTGAGGAAGAATCTCCTTGCATGTCCCACGAGGCTAGGAAAGCAGTGGTAGAAATAATAGACTGGTTTTCCTCACCTCAGGGTATAAACCTTAGAGTGTTCGGATCTCAGAAGCCTCCACATCTTTTTCCAAGGTATGTGATTGATAAAGTGGTCATGGAGGAGGTTTATGATCAACTTATCATATGTATGTCTCAATTGTTGTAGTAGAAGATTAAGGCACCTTGGCCTTCCATTCCTATGCAAGTGGGATCATATGAGCTAAAGAGCTTAAAGGTTGCGGAAATAGAAGCTGAAGGAATTACCAACCTTCGGTTCATTGAGATGATATTTCACAGATATGATTTTAGAGGATGATGTAAAATACACTATGCCAATTTACATTTTACTTGCGCTTATGAGCCTTATTTCCGAAAATAGGAAGATAAGATAAATACTTTTTACAATGCTTCTCGACTACATGCACCAAGTAGTGAAGTAGGCCATTATAGTGCAGTTCATGAGTAGGATGTTTTCCAGGAAGGGAGTCAACAGGAAGTGAAAACTACAGTCGGCATTTCTAAGTACAAGAGAAAACTTGTGCATAATCTTGTAGTAGAGCGGAGCCGAAATTTCAATGCATATCCTATCATTCTGAGAGTGGCCATTGAAGTAAAAAATAGGAGAAATAAATTAGAAGAATTAAAAAAGAAGCAACAACAAGAAGGAAAGAGATAGGAGGAGGAATAGGTAAAGAAAGAGGAACATGAAAGGAAAGAAAAATAAGGCATGCATGAACAAGAACAGTTGAGAAAGAAGGAAGAAGAAGAAGCAAGACATAAATAGTTTGAGGAAGAATAATATAAACAATTGATGGATGAAGAAAGGAGGCAAACACAAGATGAGGAATTTGTAAAAGAAATAGAGGAAAAAATATAGGCCCTGTTATCACTCCGTAATTTCAAGGCTAAAGAAAAAACCTCGAAGGTAACATCAAAACCGCTTTGGAAGCTGGGATCTAGCCCTGCCACCTTCAGAGAGGGATCTCTCTGTCACAAATTTAACTTTGTTTTCTTGGAAATTTTAGGCTAGTTAATGGGCTCAGAGTTTAGTTTTTGAATTGTTTTAGTTGGAACAATAAGGGAAGGCCATTGGGAAATGGAGTCAAAGAGGCTTGGGGTGATCAATTTGCAGAAGTATCAAGCCTGAGTGAAACAGGGAAAGCTAGGTTGCACTACTTTGGATCTTTTATGGTTTTAAATGAATTATGGAAGTGGAAGAAATATGGAATTCAGTAGAGATTGAAAAGTAATTAAGTATTCTTCAATCTGAACTCAGTAGAAAACATGTAAATTGAAAACAACGAGAATAAGGTGTTCTAATTAACATATCCTATTCATCACAATTTTTGTTATACAATTAAGATTTTCAGGTTTACAGAGAAATAAAAACAATGGATAAACACATTAACAAAAGAAAAACATCACCATTTTGTACACCACATGAATCCTTAAACAAATGGTCTTGTATTACTTGCAAATGGTCACTTGAACTCAGTGAACAACTTTCCAATGAATGGTAGTCTTCCTTATTACAAATCCCAACATCTATTACTTCAAATGATTAAGTATTTATACAAATTCTAAACTAAAATACATTGAAACAATATCAAGATTTATTACAAATATCTCTAACCATGTAACACAAATAGAACTAAAACGTAGGAAATTCAAAAATAATGAATCTACTTGGCACTATATTTGTGGATTGATGGTGACAAAGAAGAGTAATTATAATTTGATAAAAAATCTTATTTGATGAGGTGGCCTCCAAGTCACTAACTCTCTTTAAGCTTTTTCCTCCCGAATTTATGAAAAATAGGGTCTCGTTATCCCTTTTAATATCTAAATCTGAGATAGATATGTAAAAAGTGAAAAAGGTTATTGTAGATGACGATGTTTTTGAGATAAACCTCTCTCATTTTCCCAAATTCTTCTCCATTGGTTCACAATATTCTCTGCAAAAACATGTCTAAAAGAGGAATTTGCACAGTCAGAAAAATAGGTTGTGAAGATGTGAATGTATCTATAATTATTTAATACCTGTGTAAAAAGTGAGATAGGATTTGGTATTTTGGAATCTCAGGAACATAAACCTCGAATATTTTCTCAAGGTTCATCTCTTATGAGCCACAATATGCTTTGCACAAATATGACTAAACAGGAAATTTCCGGAAACTGTGCCTTCAAATATTCTTTCAAATTTCCAAAAACATAATTTCTGTGTAAAAAATGAGAGAGGTTTTTGTACATACGGATTTTATAAACAAAAACATCTTTCATTTTTTGAAAATTCATTTCCAACAGTGCAGAAACCGTGTTTAAAAAGACTGACTAAAAATAGGAAAATTGGGAAAATATGCTTGCAAAAATTTCTCTGAATCTCCCAAACCATAATAGATGTTAGAAAACCGAGGGAGGATTTTGTATATAAGGATGTTATAAACAAAAACCTCTTTCAGTTTTTGAAAAATCGTTTTCAGTTGTTTGTAAACCATGTTTAAAATTACTGTGTTGTATAGGGAAAAAAATAGTTTTAATTGACCATTAAACGAACATATAACATGGAGGCGGGAGGTGACATGGAGGTTGGGGATGATGTGGAGGCACATGGTTGGCATAAATAGTTGATGTGTGAGCACGGAAGGAAGGTGCGGGAATGGAACGGTAAGTGGGAGCGGGATCAGATAGGAGGAGATACGTAGCAATAGGGGAGTGGAGGACGAAATGGGGGTAGGGATAGTGGAAAATGGATGACGGGAAGTGGTTTTCAGAGGGGTTTGAGGGTGGTAAGTGGTCTGAGGAAGGAGGGGTGTGAAATGGGGTGAAGGTTCCACGTAGCATGGGACTCGATGAGGGAAAACCATCTTTTAGGATCCTCCTTTCTTCATACTTCTTATCACCCTCGACCCCCTCTGAAAACCACTACCCCTCATCCCTTTTCCACTGTCCCTACCACCACTCCATCCTCCAGTCCCATACTACCACCATCTCCTCCTGTTTGATCCCGCTCCCACTTACTGTTCCATTCCCGTGCCTTCCTTCCATGCTCACACGTCAACTATTTCTTCCAACCATGTGCCTCCACATCATCCCTAACCTCCATGTCACCTCCCGCATCCATGTCATATGTTCGTTTCATGGTCAGTTAAAACTATGTTTTTTCCCTATCATCCACCTCATCACAATATGTACATCCCATACCTGTAAGCCCTAATCCTTCTATAGTTTCTACAACTACTCCAGTACTTTCTCACCAAGCAACTCAAACTCCTTCTCCCCAATCCTCAACTATAATCCAACCTTCATCTCCACCAAAACCTCAAGTTTTAACTCAACCTTTACCTTCCATTCAACCTCCACCTTTAATCCAAAAACCACATCATATTTTTCATCCTCGTATCCCTATAATGGCAACTAGATATGCCTCCCTTGTCCTTCAAGCTCCTTTGGCAAACATGCCACAAGATTATCAAACAAGAATTCCTCAATTTGATGGAACTGGACCTATCACTGCCCAACAACATGTAGACGGGATGAGTGACAGTTTTGACCTTCAGGAGGTAGATGAGGAGAGCAAAAAACTTAGGTTGTTTGCACATAGTCTCATAGGAGAGGTGAGGAAATGGTTTAAAGCATTACCTGCTGCTAGTATTAATGATCTACCTGGATTCCATCAAACATTCCTTACTAGGTGAGAAATTAAGAAGAACCCTCTTCAGATTTTATTTGAATATGAAAGCATTAGGAGGGGACCAGGGGAAAGTGTTCAAGACTATTGCACTAGATTCAACAGTGTATATAACACAATTCCTACTAAACTTAAACCACCACAAGGCTTAGTCCTAAGAAAATTCCCAAATGGATTTGAGGTAGACATGGCTTACCAACTTAGAGAAATGAATTCATCCACACTAGAAGAAATGAAAATGGATTCAGTGAGTTTAGAAGCAAATATATTAGCAAATAGAGCTAGAATTAGGCATGAAATAAGAGTAACCATAAAAGAGGAACCCTCTACTTCTTCTGCTGATGCTAAAATTGATTCCTTAGTTAAAACAATAGAAAGAATGATGGAGAGGATTAATTTGAATGCGAGGGCTTCTCCTACGGAAAATCAACCTGCACCTCAAAATAGAAATAAAAATCCTAGGAGAAATCCTCCCCAAATCAAACAAAGAGGGAAGAGGGGTCCTGATCATCAAATTAGACCTCATTTTCAGGATAATTATGTTGATGATGATGGAGAGGTAGTAGAAGAATTAGAAGACTGTTAAATAAATCTAATGGGTATCAATGATGACAAAACTATGTTTCTTACTCAGGAAGAACAAGAGATGTTCCAATTATCCCAAATTGAACTTGATTATGAGGAGTCATATGACTATAAGCAGGGATTTGAAAACTCTATCATGGTAGTCTATCAACAATATAATCTTAGGAGTAAGAAAACACTAGATGCTCCAATTAAAAAGAATAATGAAAACCATGTCAAGAAAAATTCTGACACCAATTTGAAGAAAACTCTAGAAAATGTTACCAAGAAAACCGCCGATAGTTCTAGCAAAAAGATAGTTGACATTCCTGCTAAAAATATTGTTGAGGGTACCTCCAAAACTACTCAAACAAATATTCCCACTGCCAGTCACCAAAAAGAAAACGCGTCAAAAGAAATTGCTGATAAATCTGACTTTATGAACTTAAATAAATTTCAAACATCATTCAATATTGAAAATAAACTAGCAAAGCTGAAAATTCCTATCTCTTTGATTGAGTTAATGAATACAAATTTGTATAGAACTCAAGTTATGAAAGCTATGAACATAGGGGAAAGCAATGATTCTGTCAATTTGAATGATGATTAGCCTAAATTATTATTTGGTGCAGAGGTAGATGGTAAACCACAGGAAGGAGGAGTCCCTCCATTTTATGTCAGTCTTAATGTTCATGATAAAATCCTCCACAATGCTATGTTAGATTCAGCTGCCTCACAAAATTTGATGCCAAAAGCTATTATGGAGAAACTTGGTGTTGACATTACTAGGCCTTACAAAGACTTGTATTCATTTGATTCAAGAAAAGTAATATGTTTAGGTCTCATTAAGGTTTTATGTGTCACTTTAGCCCAAAACCCAGCTAGGAGTCTAGTAATGGACATAGTGGTTGCTGATATTCTCGCAAAATATGGCATGCTTTTGTGATGCTCTTGGGGAGAAAAATTACAAGGTACCCTAGAAATGGACATGACTTATGCAACCATCCGAGTGTTTGGTCAACAAAGAAGAATGTATAGGGAAACCTTAATGAAATACATGGTGAGTAGTCAAGAGAAACCACATAACTACCCCATTTATTCTGTTCACTTTGATTTAGACTCCTTCATTCTGTATAATGATGGAGATATTGATGCTCAGATCACCAATGTTGAAAATGACATCTGTGAAACACATGAAAATCAAACACAAATTGTAGAACAAAACAATGAAACTGATCCTTTTTGGAACATGAGTTTTGATGGCTCTTATAGTAGAGCAACGTCAGGAGCAGGTGTCCAGGTCTCAAATTCAGGAAATAATCATACAGAAGGTCATTCATATAAACTGAATTTTCAATGTATCAATAACATAGCAGCATATGAAGCACTTCTTTGAAGTTTGCAATTATTGAAGAAATAAGGTGCTAAAAGAATTTCTGTTCATGGAGATTCTGAATTGATTATTAAACAGATTAAAGGATAATATGTTGCAAAACATCCTAGATTGAGAGCATACAGAAATGTTGTGCTTGATTTCTTACACACTTTTGTAGAGTATGATCTCGTTGTTATACCTAGAAATCAGAATGTCCTTACTAATGGTCTGGCCTTTTCTGCTAGCACATGCAAAATGCCTCATCCCAACAGAAAATATACAGTAGAGGTTAAACATCGTCCAGCTGTACCAGATAACATGAGGTATTGGAAGTTATTTGGAAATGATAAACAAATAGAAAATTTTTTGCAGTCCAAGGATGAGTATGAGGAAAATAACATAGACTTAGATTGCAAAGTAGAAAATAAGTTAGTTGTACATACTAATGTAGAAAAACAATTTGATGAATTATATGTAAATATCTTTGTAGATGAAGTTGTACATAAATTATAATTGCATGAAATTGATCCAGAAAAAGAATAATTTGAAGTACTTCAACTTAAAGATAATATTTTGCCTATAGGTCTAGTTCCATTGGAAGAGATTTTTGATTTCAATGATGTAGCAAAAAAGCCAAAAATAGAGACCATTGGGGCAGATGTAGAATAATGTAATATAGGAAGTGAACAAAATCCTAAAATTATAAAACTCTCAAAATCAATGCCTACTGTCAAAAAACAAGAATACATAGCTTGATTAAAATAATTTGTGGATGTCGAGGATCTTAAAGGATACGACACTAGTATCATACAACACAAAATCCCAGTCAAGGAAGATCATAAACCATTCAAACAAAAGCTCCGTAGAATAAATCCCGTTCTAATGCTTCTGATTGAGAAAGAGGTCAAAAAGATGTATGATGCTAAAATCACTGTCCCTCTCAGATACTCTAAATGGGTGTCTAATATAGTGCCTACTAGGATGAAAAGTGGGGAAATCCAGTTATGTATAGATTTTAGAAACCTTAACAAGGTCTCCCTAAAGGACAACTAACCTTTGCCAAAAATGGATCATATATTACAGAAGGTAGTAGGGTATAGTAGGATTTCCTTATTAGATGGTTTCTCAGGTTATAACCAGGTCCTAGTACATCTTGATGATCAAGATAAAACAACTTTCACTACTCCATGGGGTCCTTCATGTATGTGAAGATGCCCTTTAGGTTAATGAATGTTGGGGCCACATTTCAAAGAGAAATGGATATTGCCTTTACTAATGAGATTGGCCATTTTATTGTGATTTATCTTTATGACATTACTGTCTATTCAAAGACTGATGAGTAACATTTGAGGCATCTAAGATGAGTGTTTGAAAAGTGTAGAAGGTTTGGTATCTCATTAAATCCTAAGAAAACATTGTTTGGCCTCGAGGAAGGTAAAATTCTTGGTCATATTATTTCAAAGTATGGTATTAGGATTGATCCCAGTAGAATTGAAGCCATATTAAAAATCAGTCACCCTAGAAACATCAAAGAGCTTCAATATTTTATTGGAAAGATTAATTTCCTAAGGATATTCATTCCTAACCTTGCAGAGCTGCTTTCGATGGAAGTGGTTTATCTTAGAAAGAAACATCACCGACATGACTTAGGGCTTAGTGGCTTCTGATCAGGATGCCCCTGGAAAACCTTCGTCCCCAGTCTTGGGGCCCTCTCATACTCCTGGAGCGCAGATAGGCTCCCTCATGACAGACAACAACGGGGGGATGGGTGCTCCCCCCTCCTCTGGTTTTCCTTCCACTGGAACAGCGGCAAGGGCTGACAACGATCATCAGAAGAACTCTGGCCCGCTCCCTGACCTAACTATGGCGTCTCCCGCATCGAAATCGACATCTGAAACAACAGCAGAAGCAACAAGAGTCACATATTCCACATGCATACCCAAGGCCACTACAAGAACCAAGATTGAGCTCCCTGCTCATCCAAGAAATGAAAAAATCCAATACATGGAGGACCATGCACTGATAGGCAAGTTCATGGGTTTCTGGCCCACAGAAAAAATCCCTCCTAGGTTGGATCGCCTCCAAATGGAAGCCTAAGGGCCATATTGATCTATAACTATGTGCCGAGGGCTTCTTCAACGTGATCTTCATCTACATCGAAGAAAAAAACCGGATCATGGATGGCGGGCCATACTTTTTTAACTCCACATGTCTATACCCGCGCAATTACGTGGAATGCTTCAACCTGGACAAGAAAGATTTCACTTGGGCTCAAGTCTGGGTCAGGCTCTACACCCTTCCCCAGGACTATTGGGACAAGCTAACCCTTCGAGACATAGGTAACACTCTTGGATAATTCATTAAAATTTCGGAGGAGACAAAGATCAACAGACATACAGCCTACGCAAAGATCTGCGTTTACATGAACATTGTAGAGTCTCTCCCGCATGAGGTAAGCCTGCTCCATGATGATTATGAATGGATTCAAATAGTAGATTATGAAAATGTACCATTTAGATGCCGGAAATGTCACCAAAACGGGAACCTATTCAGAGATTGCCCCCTTGATCTGAAAATGGAAGTACTTGAAAATGTGTGCAAGGTATCCATTTCCATTAAATTAAATGTGTGCAAAATTCTCCATGTCTTGTTGCATAAAACAACTACTTAGATCTAATCCAAAGATTGAATGTAGGGGCATTTACTGGATATGTCACCTTTGATAAAAGGATGAGATGCAGAGGCTACCTGGCCCTTTACAGACTCTGTCTTTAGAACTTGTAGAAGTTAACACTCACAATTTTCATCAAATATATGTGCAAACTGTTATTCATGTCTTGCAATTGAAACAAAGTGTTTATGGAAACTGTATAAGAGTTTATGCATGAAGGAAAGTTAATTTAATTTTCTGTTTAACATATTAAATCAGAAATTTTCAGCAAGATAACTTCAACATAACATGACATAGATGTTTGATGAGCAGTTCACCCCTCCTGGGCTACGTCTGCTGGATCAAGCCTCCCAAAATTAGCTTGTCCTCTTGTATTAAAATGCTTCAAAATGATAATACAAGTTTAAAGGTGTCTCAATAGACAAATCTGAATCCAAATACTGATACATAAGGTATGAAAAAACTAAGAATGCCTTCCCAAATTCACTAAACAGTGAAGAATTACCATAAATAGTGATTTCTTCAATAAGGCCCTGATGGCTCTTTGAACTCCTCTGTAGCTTTTCGGACTGTATAAGTCCTCAAACAGATCTGAAACCTCTTTCATTAGGTTCAGAAGGTCTAAATTAGCTGAAAATGATCTTTGGTTCACCTCAAATAGAGAGGTACAACTCAAAACAGCTCCAACCCCAAAATGGCCCTAGTGGCCCTGAAAACTTTCCTGAAGTTTTTAGGTCTCTGAAAGTCTTCAAAAATTTTTGAAACCTCTTCCATTGGTTTCATAAGGTGGAAAATATCTGATAATGGTATTTGGTTCACCTTAAACAGAAAGGTACAACCCAATACAACTCTATTACGAAAATGACCCTTGTGGCTCAAAAAGCTTCCCTGAAGCTAAAATGGATGTAGAACACCTATACTGCCTCTGGAACCTATCCCAATGGCTTTGGAATGCTGAATAAAGTCGAAATTGACTTTTTTTTTACCACAAATGGTTAAGCATAGCTCAAAACGGCTCCAACTCCCTCTTGGCCCTCATGGCTCTCATTGCTTCCTTGAAGCAAAAGGGACTGAAGATCAACTCCAATGGCTCTGCAACATATTCCAATGGATCCAAAATGCTATGAATACCTGAAATAAAATAAAAAAATTGTTCCAAAAGGTTCTCCTTATCAGAAGTTATGACCAAAACAGTATTTGCCCAATGTCATGTAAAAATCCCACTAAATGTGGGTTAACTGCAGTTAAGCCTGCTAAGAATGGCCAAAGGTTGAAATTGGAGGAACCGCTGCCAAATTTGGTGGAACAAATGATAGTTAAAATAAATTTTAGTTAATGGGATGTGAGCGCTCTATCTAATCCGCCTCCGAAACCACGTGAAGACTGCTGACCTAACCGTTTACAAAACGTGGCATCGTGGTCTCGTGCTATACATTATCACATGCCAATACAGTTAACGGTTATGTTTTAACCGTAATAAACTACGCGGTTTTTGAAGCCCCCAGTTTTGGGCGGTAAGGTCATATTATATCGGGGGCTGGCCCCCTTTTACCGCCAATTACAAATGTTTTAAAACTTAAATACTACATCGCCACCATTATAGTTAAGAACTAACTATGTGGTATAACGGTAAAGCGTTTGGTTCGCTCGCGAGAGGTCTACGGTTCGACTCTGGTGGAGTCATAAAAATTTTGAAACACCAATTTAAACCACTGGCCTGGGCCCACATGGCGGCCTTCGAGCTTGCCACGTGACACCCTTCGATTGGCCAGAATCTTCAAAAGTCAACTCACTGACCAACCTGCACTTGCCACGTGTCAAAATCGGATTGGTTCGAATGGAATATTCTAGGGAATATTTTGAGGGATATTTCAGGAATATTCCTTGGAATATATATATATATATATATATATATATATATATATTCCAATTTGAAGGTCAAACTTGGTCAAACTTAGTTTTTTTGCCTGAAATTATGAATTTTCAAACTTGAATAACTTTCACATACAGTGTCAGATTTGAGTGCTGTTCACGGCTACAGGATCGTATCACCGAGGCCTATTCGGTCGTTCAGGTTGCAGTTTATTTTGAACACTTTCAATTTTGAGCTTTTTCCATGGCTTGGACTTGAGCTCCTGATCACCCCTAAATCAAAGAGTTGCACCGAATAATGACTCAATAGACAAAGACACTGAAGGGTTCACAAAAGTTGCTGAAAGGAAAAGGCACACTAGGAAGAGTAAAAAATGAACCAGAACAAAAGAGCTCCAGCATCAAGAAAAAACTTTAATGCCCTAGCTCAACTGAATGAGAATGAGAATGAACCTCCAAGAGACTCAGAACGACCTTCACAATAGAATCCCCAGACCTCAAATTCTCAACAAACCAAAATCCAACCGGAAGCCTTTCTGATTCCCCAATCCTCTACGCACACAGGGGACAGCTCGGAAAAAAAAGGTAAAAGCGCAGTGCTAGACTTAATCCTAGAAGCAATGGAAGAAGAACCAAAGAGCATTGACTACGGGGACCTCGATCTCATGGGGTTAGAAGAAGCATGCAAGTGGAAAGAATTTCTCTCAATTCCTCCACACTAGATCTAGCAGTTGGAGGAAGTCCTTACTAGAGCTCAACAGATTCCATCCCTTGGCATTCAAGGAGGTACACTCCTGAACACCAAACTCATTATGAAAGAATCCCGAAAACGAGGAAGAAAAACAGATTTGCAGCGAACGATTATTGCGGGCAAAGAGCCAGTGGAATAAAAAAGATACCCCAAGTTGACAAGGTTCTACTCTATAGTTCCCAACCCCCCTTAATGAAGATCATCTCATGGAATATTAGAAGGCTAAACAGTCCCTCCAAGCATAGCTTAATCAAGAAAAGAATTACTGAGGAAAACCCCACAATCTTCTTTATGCAAGAAACCAAAGGCTCCAACTCCACTCTGGACACAATATACAAGACTCTGGAAAGGCTGCAACACCCTAGTGGTGGACGCTAATGGGGCTTCGGGAGGCCTAGAAATCATCTAGAATCCCCACTTCATTACCCTAGAGAAAAGTTAGGCCAATCGACACTTCATTCAAGCTTCCTTTCACTTGATTGGAACTAACATTCATGGACATCTCACGAATGTCTACTTCCCACAGCCTGTCCAGTGAAAAAAAGAAGAAGCTCCTTGACAACATTGCAGACCTCAAAAACCACCGTAATCACCCTATTTGGATGGTTGGAGGAGACTTCAACATGATAACAACCCTTTAGGAAAAAATGGAAAGAAGACCTCACCTTGAAATGGACAACACAAAATTTAAGAACTTCATCCATGACAATCATTTTATAGATCCTCAAACATCCAATGGCATCTTCACCTGGAATAACAGAAGAGGTGGATCACATCAAATATCTTCCAGACTGGGCTGCTTCTTCACCACGGAAGACTTCATTCACCTAGGAGGAGAGCTTGGAGCCACCATCATCCCGACCTCTGGCTCAGACCATTGGCCGATATAGCTCCAATGGCTCAGACTGGGTACAACCACCCCAAAAACTTTTCGCTTTGAACACTTTTGGCTCAAACATCCAAGGTTCAAAGACCTTATATCAGATTGGTGGGTGTCCCTCACACCACCCTTGGGCACAAAAATGTATCAGTTCCAGCAGAAATTGAAGATGCTCAAGGGAAAACTGAAATTGTGGAACAAGACCACCTTCGGCAACATCTTCAAAGACCAAAGAGATCTGGAAGAGAAAATGAAGTAGCTACAACATAAAATCATATTAGAAGGATGATCAATAGACTCAGAGAACAAGGAAAAGTCCCTGACAGCCCAATTGGAAGAGAGAAGAAGCCAAGAAGAGATACTATGGAGACATAAATCCCGAATATGCTAGCTTAAGGATGGAGAAAGAAACACAAATTTCTTTCATCACACCACCATCCAACACAGGATGTACAACAGAATCACATTCCTCAAAAATCAAAATGGGGAGTGTATGGAAAATCATGAGGACATCACTGAGGAACTCCTCAATCACTTCAAGGATATCCTCAAAGAACCCAAAATCCAATGACACGAGGCCATTGGAAAAATCACACAACACATACCAAAATTGGTCAATGAGGATCATAACAGGATGTTGCTCAAAGCTACAACACTGACATAGTTCGAACAAGCGGTTTTCCAATTAAAAGAAGACAAAGCCCCAGACCGGATGGATTCACCACCAACTTCTTTCATTTCTTCTGGGACACTATCAAAGAGGATGTCTGGGCATAGTAGAGGAATCAAGAAACACCCACTGGATTTTTCCAGATCTTAATGCAACCTTCCTCACTCTCATCCCAAAGGAAGAAAATGCTTCTTCTCCAAGTAAGTACAGACCCATAACACTCTGCAATGTAATTTACAAAATCATTTCCAAAGTTATAGCTAATAGATTGAAGCAGCTACTTCCCATGCTCATTTCTCTGGAGCAGATGAGATACATTGAGGGCAGACAAATCCTTGATGGAATCATCCTAACCCATGAGGCCGTACACTCCTTAAAAACCTCAAAAAAACCTGGCATGCTCCTTAAAATTGACCTATCCAAGGCCTTTGACAAGCTCAACTGGAACTACATAAAGCAAGTCCTATTGGCCTTTGGCTTCAGCCAAACTTGGGTCCGCTGGATCAATAGCCTGATATCCTCTCCTTTTATCTCTATTCTTGTCAATGGCATTCCATCGACAACATTAAACCCCTCCAGAGGTATAAGGCAAAGGGACCCTCTCTTTCCCTTTCTCTTTGTTCTTATGGCCGAGGGCCTAGGCTGCTTGATAAAGAGTTCTATCCATTTGCACAACCTTCAGGGAATTCCTCTACACAATCTCCCCCCCATTTCCCACCAAAAATTTGTGGATGACAATATGATCATGGGGCACCCCTCTGTACAGGAAGCTCGCACCCTCAGAACCCTTCTCGATTGTTTCTTTGAAGCCTCTGGAACTATTTTCAACCCTAAAAAATCTCAAATCTTCTTTCTCAATGTGCCTCTTATCACACAACACAACATAGCTCGCATCCTGGGCTTCACCATAGCCTCTCTACCATCAAAATACCTGGGATCTCCTCTCACGGACTCAGCTATCAAACACTCTTCATGGAGAGAGCTGTTGGACAGAATGGAAACTAAATTTTCTAACTAGACCCATCGCTCCCTCAACATAGCCGGACATTTGGTTCTCATCAGATCGATACTTCAGTCCCTACCCATATACCTCTTTTCTATTCTAGCAGCACCAAAATGGGTCCTCAAAGCCATTCAAAATATGCAAATAACCTTCCTTTGGGGGGATCCAAAGACAAAAACAAATGGGCACTAGTCAAATGGAAAGAGGTCTGTACATCGAAAGCACAGGGAGGACTGGGACTAAGAGATCCAGAGCATAACAACCGAATCATGGGCACCAATATATGGTGGAAATGGGTATCCAACCCTCACATACTGTGCGCAACCCTATGGGCTGCCAAATATGCAGGTAATTGGCCCATGGAGGAACTAATCAGATTCAACATTACACCTGGAGGATCCCAAATATGGAATGTAGCCATCCAACAAAAACATCTGATCCAAACCCACAACTTCTAGGAACTGCGTATTGGATATCAAGCCATATTCTGGGAGGATTCATGGCAGCAAATGCCTAGTCTATTTTAAATCTTCCCTCGACTCCTCTGGAGTATAGTCCTACAGGTAAGAGAACAAAATTGCGTCCAAGACTTCTGGACCAATGAAATAACTCAAGGTTATAGGACTTGGCTGCACACAGATAGATGGCAGGAAAACTAGAACAATGAACATCACAGAGATATTTGGGAGGAATTAACAACAAAAAGAAGAATAAGAACTCAGCATGGGCCATAAATTATTCGTTGGGGCCATACTCCAAGTCATAACTACTCATCTAAGAATTCCTACCATCTATTACAACAGCCAAACCCTGGCCCCACTAATAAGATATGGACTGCTAAGCTTTGGCTCAAAGTAGCTACTTTCTTATGGCTGCTTAGTAAAAGACGCATCGTCACATGGAATAATCTTTTGAAGTTGGGTTTTGTGGTTCCTTTGAAGCGTCCCCTATTGTAGAATGACATCAAAACCATCGATCATCTGCTAGACCTCTGCCCCATATCCAACACCTTTTGGGATAGGAATGAAATACTATGCAGAAGATCCAATCGAGACAGGGGTAAAATCACCAATACCATCAGCAAATGGCAGGATAACCCATACCCCAGCAACCTTCTGAATCGTCTCTAGCAGCTGATTCCAGGTCTACTCAAATGGAATCTCTGGAAAGAAAGAAACAACATGATATTTAAAGACACAACCTCAAATCAAGAGAAAATATGGGCCAAGCTACATAACAACTTACAAGAAACTCTCGCTATGGCTCACTAGGGGAAGGATGACCTCCCGAAAACCACTGCTGAATGCACCATTTGGAACAACTGACACATGTGCATTAAGCCCACAATGGATAACTCCTCCCTTAGCATAGGCAGAATCCGCGCACCTGAACAATGGAACGCCCCCCCTGGTATCTTCAAATGCAATTTCGATGGAGCCTCCAAAGGCAACCCATGGGAAGCAGGATTTGGGGGTATATTCAGAGTTTCTCATTGAAAACCCCTTCATGCCTACTATGGAAACCTGGGGTGGGACAACAACAACTCCGCAGAGTTGGAGGGGCTCATCCAGGGTATCTCCAGAGCCATTGAGCTCAAATTTTTTCCACTGGAAATAGAAGGAGACTCACAACTCATCATTCAAGCGACTACCCACATTATTCTTGGCACTTCTCCCACAAAGGTTTCTACCAACTGGAGGCTTGCCAACCGTCTCAATTTCCTGGAATAGTTGCTTCAGTACCATAGGGCCATTACCTTCCACCGTGTGCACAGAAAGGCAAACAATGTAACTGATATCTTGGCCAAAAAAGGATTGGATAGCCATTCAACACTATATCAAGCTAACTTCTCTCATATTGGGGATGAAACCTTGCGAGAGGAATTCCAAACTCTCCTCCAAAAGGATCAACCTTCCCCGGAAGCGGGTGACATGCCGCAAATGTGCGAAGCCAGTTCTTCCCATGAAAAAGTTGACGATGTCCTGCACAACCAACTTTAACCTGATGTAGAACCTCTTCTCAATAATCATTCACAAGGGCACTCTGCTACACCTGATCTTCTGCCATACACTGAATCACATGCAATCCAAAGTGAACTATCCCAACTCGCATATGCGAGCGTGCCACAAAATCACGCAGCATCTGCGCTCATGCCACAGGTCTTCAAAAGGCATGGTCCCTCCTCATTCTGTCACCCCTTCATTACTCCAGTCGGCCTCCAGATCCATCTCTGCCTCCTCCCTTACCATTCCATTGCTGCTTTAGTCTCCCTGCGCGCTCCCCCTGTTGTGCGCTCTCCCTCTCTCGTTCCACCTTACTAGTGCTAGCCTGCATGGGGCTTCTCCCACTGAATCCCTCTAAGCTCCACGCCCCCCACGACATCCCCCTTGGCTACGCACTTCCCTCTGGAATTCCCCACTTATCTGGATTCATCCTGATGCGTGTTTTCTGATGTAGGCACCCTTGTCGCGCGCCCCCTGCTACTTAACCCTCTATTGCATTGTTAAGTCCCTATATTAATAGTGTAGTCCCTTATTATGTTAGTTTAGACCCCCTTATTGTTATTGTTGTACCCCTGTAACTCCCATATTGTTATTATTGTGCCCTTACATTATTATTGTTAGGTCGGCTAGGGTTACATTGTGGCCCCACCAGGATTACATTGTGGCCCCATGGACTCCTATATATAGAAAGGAGGTTTTGTAATTTGTATCATCCAATAATTGTTCATTCATGTAATGTGTTGGAGGTTCCCCCCTCAAAGTGGCTAATTTCTAAGGCATTGATATCTCTTTTCTTCTATTTTTGGAGCTGGTTTCACAACATTTGGTATAAGAGCTTTGGATTCTAGGGTTTCGCTGCTCCAAACAGGTCATCGTGGATTTTTCGCTATAATTTTTTTTTCTATGAAGTTTTAGAAGCTAAAATTTTTAGAGTGTGAAGCCCAAATCCTCAGGAACATCTTCGCAAAATTTCAGAGCTTGGTTCGCAATATTTTTGGAGATATGACCTGTGAAATGTAGGGCTTTTTGCAGGCTCCTGAATTTCACTTAAAAAGGTCATCGCAGAATTTTCGCTATAAATTTTTTTTCTACGAAGGTTCAAAAGCTGAAATGTTTATAGAGTGAAGGAAAAATCCTGAGGAACATCGTCGCAAAATTTAAGATCTTGGTTCACAATATTTTCGGAGATATGATCTGTGGAAGTTAGGTCTTTTTCAGGCTCCCGAATTTCATCTCAAAGAGGTGATCGTGGGAAAATATTCATAACTCTCTCTCTGAGCATCAGATTGGAATTCTGTAAAAAGTTACTAGAAGTACACAGACTGTATTTTCCTGTCTCTAAATTTTAGATCCAAAGGACCAAACAGTGACACGTGGAAAGTCGTACAAGTTCACTCTACTGAACCAGGCCATAATTAGGTCATTTTGGGAGATTGGACATAAATTTTCGTTGAAGAATCCAAATCAGGTCAGGCTTGTGGCATTCGAAAGGTGATTCAGAGGGCTACCTCAAAGCCGAATTTCAAATATTGAAGATCTGCAATCCCATAGATAATTCAATTTTAATATCTAGCAGAAAATCAAGAAAAAGGTGTGTATTTGGTTTTTAAATTTACATAACGTTTGTTTGAAAAAGCAGTTTGAAGTGATTCCAAGGGAATATTTCATAATTTTTATCAATATTGGGTTCTATAATGCTTTAAAAAAATAATTCCATACCCATTAAGACCTCAAAAAGCTATACTATGATGCACGAAGAGGAAGAATTGTAGTATGAGATATCAAAATTACGGTACCAAGTGCAACAAATTTCGATCTTACGAAGAGAAACCGAAGATGACATAGATGGTTTGAAGGATCAAATAATATCTAATATGGATGATAAATTAGTGGAATATCACATCAAGCATCAACAACAAGTTCTCCAACTCTCAAAGGATAACCTAACTTTGGAGCATAATCTAATGAAACAACAGGAAGATCAACATCACATTGAAAGAAGTTCTGAAGTAGTCACAGAAACAAGAACTTGACAAGTACGATCAATTTCAAAGTATCTCAGCAAGTGGAAGAACCTTCCTATAGAAGATTCCACATGGGAGGATGAGAATTTTATACAGAAGCATCAAGAAATAATCAAGTGTTGAGGACAACACTTGTTTGAAGGAGAGGGGCATGTTAAGTCCCTATATTAATAATGTAGTCCCCTATTATGTTAGTGTATCCCCCCTTATTGTTATCGTTGTACCCTTGTAACCCCCATATTGTTATTATTGTGCCCTTACATTATTATTGTTAGGTCGGCTAGGGTTATATTGTGGTCCCACTAGGATTACATTGTGGCCCCATGGACTCCTATATATAGAAAGGAGGTTTTGTAATTTGTATCATCCAAGAATTGTTCATTCATGTAATGTATTGGAGGTTGCCCCCTCGAAGTGGCTTATTTAGAAGGTGTTGATATATCTTTTCTTCTATTTTTGGAGCTGGTTTCACAACATGCATACCCCCCATTGTGCTTCTTTGTTGCACACTCTCCTGTTGCGCACTTCACTGCTTTTAGACTGGTCTCCCCCTCTCTACTTGTTAGCCCCTCCATGGCTCCACATCAATGCCAAAAGAATATCAGGGGTAGCCGAAGAGGTACGTTCTCGGGTCGCTATCAAATAAGACATGATCATTGTTTGGAATCTGTTGAAGGCTACTCTTCAGGCAGCCATGACAGGGAAGCACCACAATAGTCTGACCTCACCCAAGATGAGATCGCCTTAGCTCCAGAGAATCAGAGGGGTAGAAGAGGCCCCAGGAAGTCCACCATTCCGCACTCTGAGCCACCCAATCCTCAAAAAATTGAGCCTCTCTCAGTTCAAGAGGCCTCGGTGGAGGATACAAATGGGTGGATCATGGATTCATACGGAGTCTAGACGAGAGTTCCAGATGCTGAGTACCCAGTTGCTCCTATCATCTGCGCAGTCGCTACAAAGCCCCCGCACGTGCCTTATGCTGAGAAGGAGGCCATTGCGCAGGAATATGGATGCCGCATCAAGGAGGAGGACCCTACTATAAAGGACGATGAAGGAACACCATGACTGGGCGGCTACTCGAATCTTTTCTATTCTCTGTTATTTCAGCACGTATTGCAGATCTTTTATTTTTCTATGTGTCACGACACACTTTATAAATAATGACTATTTGATGCTATTAAGGGGTTGGTTTCCTCCTAGGAGGAAGCCCCAAACCTTCACTATTATGAAAGCCTCTAAGGCTGGGATTGGTTAAGCACCGCTTACCATCTCAGCCCAACGCCTATGTAAAATTTTTCTTTTGATCTAATATAGTTTCGCCTAACTTACAAAAAAATAAAACCTTGCAGAGCTGCTTATAAATATAAAAAACATGCTTAAAAAGGATTCAGAAATTAGATGGAGTATTGAGGCTAGACAATTTGATTTAGTTAAATAGGAATTGACAAAATCACGAGTGTTGATTAGTCGAGATTTTACCAAAGATTTTTTTATCTTTTCTTTTGCTTCTGAACACACTATTGCAGCTATTTTGTTGCAGAAAAATGAGGAAGGATTTGAACAACCTATTGCATTTTTCAGTAAGGCTTTAAAAGATGCATCTTTGAAATATAATACTATGGAATGTAATATTCCAAAATTAGCATACAACTAATTGGAATATTGAATTTTGCTTTTGTCACCTAGCAGTTGAATAAATGGGTAAGAAGGCCCATGCATATTAAAAACAGGAATAAAATCCCTCATGTTGGGAAAAGGGATCATAAAAATAGCTGGATTTTACACTCCCAAGTGTGAACAAGGACAAATGCATGTGGACAAGGTCAATTTTGACCAAGTCAACAATGGTGATATGAGAGGAGGAGATCACCCATAGAGACAATGTAGTGCAAGTAGGAGGAAGATTCCTTGGTGGAGGAAACCCTAATGTGTGGGGCCCAAGGCAAGAAGAATCTATTTGTTTAAAAGGAGGGCAAGGCAGCCATAGCAAGGGATCTTATGAATTGAATATTGGATTTTGGTCTGCATGACTATTCTGCTTTCTTCAACTGTTTAGTTGAGATTGCTGTGCTGCTTAGCACAAGGCATTCCTGTTTAGGAATTCTTTCTCCTTCCTTAAGAGGCCTATTAAAGGAGCTTGTACTAAAGTTATCCACATCTAGGCTTGAGGCCAAGCATCCTCCTTCAGCTAGAAATTTATTTCTACAGTAGTATAACGTTGTGTTGCAGGGTGTTGCAGTGGAGGTTCACAACACCACTTCCTGCACTTATTTTTCAAAGGAGGGAGCTTATATTCCTTTCGGAGATCAGTAAGGAAGGTTTTGAAGAATATTTCTATATCTTGGCACTTGGAAAAAGTACTCCCATCATCTACAATGTAGTCCCTTGCAGGAACTGCGTCATTTCTTGCAGTGTGAGGGTTCAGACCCTTGTTTTTGAGCTAGTTTATGAGGAAAAGGGCCAACCCTTCCCCCGGAAAGATTGTAAGAAGGATAATAATTCATTTGTTGTATTATTCACCTGTATGTATGCAGAGCTTCAGCTAACTGCATTATTTTAGATCCAGATCTGCAGATCCACTCCTTTGTACTTACTCTCTCAAGAAACCCTTGCCGGGTTATCTTCATATTGTGCAAAAGGGGCTAGATCCATAATTTTCTCTATAATTTGTATAAATAAACTCCAAATCTATTGTTTATGTCATATTTTTGTAGAAAACCTCTTACAATTACGCTGTGTGTGCTTCAGAAATTTCTGAATAGCTTAAGTCATGGGATTTCAATGTTTTTAAGTCATATTGGGACCGGAAGATCTGTTTAACTCATCCAAAAGGATTTTTTTCTAATCTCCTTCTGGATGTGAGTCCCATAATACATAAGCTAAGGTATCCAAGCATTATTTCTTCCTGTTATAACACAATTCTATGGAATTAACGTTTTTATGGCCCATATTGCTGCATTTCCCCACTTTTGGATGACATAGTGGATCATATTTTTGCTATTGTAAAAATAATTTGTTGGCTAAGTGTTCTAAACACATTTTATGAGTTAAATTATCACTTCTGTTCCAGTTTTGTGTTCATGTATTGCTGCATCCCATTTTTGGGATACTACATGGAAAAACATGCCTTTGCATTGGTTATAGCAATAAAAGATTTTAGAGTATATATTTTTCATTCCCATCTTATTGCATATGTACCTAATTCAGTTTTCAAGGATATTTTGACACAGAATGGAACAGATGTAAAACAAGGAAAATGGATTGATGTCATCCTTGAGTATGACTTAGAAATCAACCCACCAAGTTGATCAAAGGACAAGGACTGGCCAAACCAATGAATGAGTCTAATTTCCATGCATTAGACATCAAATTTTTTGCTGCAATGGATGATCAAGAGGAACAGGCGACTCCACATATCGATGAAGCATTTTCGAACTCACCCTGGTATGCAGAATTGTTGTATATCTTATTCAATTTAAATGCTCCTTCTAGTCTAACAAAAACAAAGGCAATATTTCTAAAATTAAAAGTATTTGAGTTTTGCATCATAGAAACTATTTTATATTGGAAAGATGTTGGTGGTATTTTACTTAAGTTATTCTTAAAGGATGATGCAGAAAGAATCATGCAAGAGTTCCATGAAGGTGATTGTGGTGGGCATCTCTATTGGAAAACCACTGCCAATAAAATCCTCAAGGCTGGTTTTTACTGGCCCACCCTTTTCCCTGACATTCATAAGAAAGTAACTTCATGCCATAAATGCCAAATTTTTGAAGGAAAAAGAAATATTTTATCCCTGCCATTAAAGCCTATTTCAGTGGAGAACCCTTTCCAACAGTGGGTACTGGATTTCATTGGTGAAATTCATCCTCCTTCCTCTGGCCAACAGAAGTGGATTCTCACAGCCACAAATTACTTTACTAAATGGATAGAGGCCACACCTTTTATATTTTCTACGGATGCTGTCATTATTAAATTTCTTGAGACCAATATCATTTCTATATTTGGCTGTTCTAGAAAATTTATTACTGATAATGCAACAAATTTTAAATCTAAGAAAATGATTGAATTCTATAATAAATACCACATTACTTTGGGACATTCAAAAACTTATTACCCTCAGGTTAATGGGTTGGTTGAATCCTCAAATAAGAGTTTGGTAAATACCATTAAAAATTTGTTGGAGGACAACAAGAAATATTGGCACAACAAGTTGGTTAATGCACTTTGGGCTAACATACTTACTACAAAGAAGTCAATTGGTATGTCACCATACCAATTGGTCTATGGAATGGATTCTGTGTTTCCATCATATTTAGGAGACCAGTCATGAAGATAAGCCAAGAATTATAGGTTGAGCCAAATGACATATAGAGAAGAATCAATCAAACCATTCAGTTGTAGCAGTCAAGGGAGGAGGTCTACAACAAAACTCAAGTAATTCAGGAAAATGTCAAAAATAATTTTGACCGAAGGAATAAAGCTGATGATTTCAACATTGGAGACAAAGTTCTAAGGTGGGATTCATGTGATACGAAAGGATATTCTCACATGAAAGAGCTTTGCGCCAGGTTGATTTGAAGTTGGTGACAAAGTGTTTAAGTGGGTGAAATTATGCTCATGCATTTAATTATGAATTTTATGAGCCCTTATTAAACCCATGCATTATTGATATAAATGATTAATATTTGTGAGAGAATTTTTCTCACATATTATTCATTTAATGTAATTAGAGAAATTGGTTTTTATGTGAGAAACCACCTCACACCAATTCTCTATTTTTATTAATTTTAGGTTGATAGAGTCAAGGGCATGGCTGAAGAGTCTTTAGGTGGTTTTTATACTTTTCCCAATTATGAGCCTGAGATTGTTGGAGATCCTACTTTCAAGGATCTTGTTTTTACTTCCTTGTAATTAGGCCCTACATTTGTGGGTCTTGTAATTAATGCTCTTTGTTGGAGAGTGGGTGAGGGAAAACTATATATATTTCTTATGTGAGCCATGAGAAAGGGGGAGAATAAAGGAGAGAATACTTATCCAGAGAGCCATAGTGCTCGACTAATACTTGGCCATAGATCTTGAATGTAAGAAAGCTAAATTTGAAGAAGGAATATAGAGGATCTGCATTCCAATTGAAGCAGATCCAGAGATGTAGCCCCAGAGAGATGGACAGGAGAACTTCACTACCAATTGGTTGTATATATCTTACTTACGTGTTTGTGCTTCTTGATATGTTAAGTTCAGTTATTTATGTTTATGTGTTTATGCACTATAATCGATGGACTAACATGCTCATTTAAACCTCTATAAGCCATATTCAATTAAAATATCTTCATATCGTACACGATGGTTAGAGTAGTACTTGACTCGTGATCGGATCAAGTGGTATGAGATCAGGTAACTGCTTTGCAGTATGGGAAAAGGAGCGAGCACGGTAAAAGAATGCAATAGTTGCAAGAGATAAATGAAAGAATTGAAGTAAAAAATGTAGAATTGCGAAGACTATTGCTCGATAAGAGGGAGCTTCAAGAAATGCTACAAGCCAAAGAGGAGTTATTGTCTACGTTACAGAAGGTTGAGACGACGGGGGATGCATCTCAAACCGAGGTATATGATGCTACTTCATGTTTTGTTCTATCTCAATATGAAACTAATGTTGGCATGAAAATCCTCACGAAGATGGGATATAGAGGAGGTGGACTTGGCATAAATGGCCAAGGAGTCACCCAGCCATTGGAGGTTGTACTAAGACAACCATTTGCAAGCTTGGGTTATGGATAGGAAGAGAAAGGAGAATGCTCGAAGGTAGTTGAAGCAAAAGCCATCTCTTCATCACCTGATTTCAAGAAGGGAATCAAGCCACCTAGTCCTCATCAGTTCAAGGACAAGTCAGGAAGGTATAAAAATCATTCAAAATATTCTTTTACATGTAAGAGAAATGATTGCTTCCGTAGATTTTCTAACCGTGATGTAGTTAAGCATCATACAAAGAAAGTGTGGGTTAAGAAGACATATACAAGAAGAATAAGAACCTTGTGAATCCTCCTATTATGAAGACGCATTTGAATGGGAAACGACATAATTTCTGCATTTTCTATAAGATTAGTGGCCATTGGGAGAAGAAGTGCTGGAAGTTGCACCCTGAAATTTGCCACAAATCAAGCAGGCATCTTGTAAAAGAGCCCATGAAGAAGCAAGCTCCATCCACATGTTATCACAAAATTAGATCTGATAGGCTGCTAATCAAATCAATCTCATGCAACTGTTTCAAACCAATCTTTTGATTGAGGCTTAGCATCCTCAACCTGAGAGGGCTCTCTCAAGGGTTAATGAATTGGATATAAAGTATAGATGGCTAACTCTATGTGGGGTAATAATAAGATAAATGATAGATATTGGTTGTAAATCACATCGGCAAGTGCACATTGGGCTTATGGAGTCAAAATAGATTCAGTAAAACCAATCAATCTACTAAGCATGGAAGTTGAGGTATATTAGAGTTTAGTCAAGAGATACACATGTGAAACTGTAAAAAATACAGTGAGTTTGTCTATATAGGAAGTCAGAGCATCAAAGATGAATTCTAAGTAACATAAGAAAACACCATTGCCATAGGATAGTAAAAAGATGCAATTAGAACAAGAACACACTAGAACTCTTTATGAACCTCAAGTTGGCTAAGTAGAAATCTCTGTATTAAGCTGAAAACCAGTCACTTACAATAAACACAGTCCTTTGCTAAAAATGTCCAACCCTTAGCATATTCGAATTCTTGATCTTTTATAGACCATTTACAACATCAGATAACCTTATATTATGCTAGATACATCGAACTCTTGATTCTTGACACCTCGCCTAACCATATGACATGGTATTTATTACAACAAGACAACTAATCTACTAAATAGTCCTATTACAAATAGGATTCAAACTCTTAATCACCTATCTATAACAACCTTCTCTTAATTAAATTACATCATTTTCCAAGTGTACTAACACATGGTCAAATCTAGATGATAGGCTTTAGATCTTTATGACCATGACCTCCATTAAAGTAGGAAATAGTCCCCTGTTTTCTAGGCATAGGGTCCTTTGCATTCTTGAGACACTCTGACCATCATGAACATATCATTTCGAGGTCTTTTACTGTTAGAAATTAAAATAACACCTGCCCAAAATCCTCCCTAACTCTAGCTATCCAAAACCATCATCAAACTGTTCAAATAAGCTGAAATATACCCGCGCTACGAAAACAACATAGTTTCGTAGCGCCTTTAGCAGCGCTGCTCTTTTATCCTTTTTCTTTCAAAATTTTAATTTCTTTCCTCCAGGATTATCTTCATTATCATTTAATACATCATCCCTAGCAATTTCAGGTCATAATTCATACTTTTTCCCTTCAAAAATTTATGAGAAAGAGTGAAAAAAGTTGCTACAGCAACTTCGTAGCGCTTTTCACTCTTTTTACATTGTTTGCGCTACGAAACTAGTGAGTGAGAAGTTTTGTCCAATTTTTCTCAAATTGAAAACTATAAATGTGCCAAAACTCAAAATAACACTAATTTCATCAAATAAAAAATCCATATGAACTGAAAAACACAATTTTCATGAGGTCCTTCTTGATTTTCACTTGATTTAGCTTTTGACTTTTTAATGATTGTCATTTTGCACCTTTGTTCTTTAACTCATCTTGAATCACTTTCAGCTGCTGCTCCAAGTATTCCACTTAACCTTTAAGTTTCCTGTTACTAGCTCTCAAGTGAGTATTTATTACTTTGACAAATTTGGCTTCCTTTATTGCTGGGAAAGTCCATGTGAAAAACTGCTCTGCACTGCTTGGGGTTTTAGACATAGAACCAGTTTTACCTTCCCACAGTGCCTTCATTCTTTTGAACTCTACTTTCTCAATACTATGCTTTCTAGCCCTCTTTCTCATGACAACAATTTCTTGGTTTTCCAACCTCAATTTCTCCTCAAGATGTTTAAACTCTGTTTTCTGTCACTTCTTCTTTTCTCTCTTTTGTTCTGCTGGCTGTATGCTTCTATGTAGGTGTTGAGAGATCAAATAATTCTTCAGGGGCTTTAGCTATTTCAATAGTTTCTTGAACTTCCTTGATGCCTTCCTTAAGTTTCTTAGCATGCCTAGTTAAAGGCTTTCTAGCTTGAAAGATAAAAGCTGCATTTTCACCCTCAAACTCAAGCTTCTTTGCAGACTTAACATTTTTCTGTTTATGTTCATCTACCCTAATGAACTCAGCTTGAACAATGGGTGTCTCCTTTATGTCAATTGCATGCAGGATTTCATCTAAGTTTCCCTTTATCACTGGGCTATCCTCTGTATCTGTAGCAACTGTTTTTCCCTTTAATGCCACTGCTTGGCTTCTTGTTACTCTTTTGATTTCCTGCCTGTTGACATCTTGTTTCTGTTTTATCTCTTTGAAAATCTTTGAACTATGTTTTTCAGGTGATGGAGTTGGAGTATCGAGCACTTGTGTCTGCTCTGTCCTTTTCTCAACTTGTTTCCTTGGCTTCAGTTTTGCAAATTCCTTTGGTTTTGCAACTACAGGTCGACTAGGCTATGCTACTGGTGGTGATGGAGTTCCTTTAGTTTTAGGGTTTCTAGCAGGAGTTATTATTTCCAACTCAAAACCATTTATAAACAAAAAGGATGACCAATCCATGCCTATCTTTTGAAGCTCATTCAAAATCAATAACTTCATCAAACCATGATGAAACAAGGATGTTTCACAACCTTCAGATTTGGCTTGCTCTTTATCATCCATTTTAACAAGAATCCTATGCAGATAAAAGGGAAAATCAAGTGAAATCTTACCTGTGAAATGTAGAAGCAACTTGAAATGATATGTGTAAACCTTATGATATCTGCCTTCACACGTAAAAAAACTCTGAATATTGAACAATAGATTTTCATAAGTGTCCTTGATGCAGCTTATAGGGATAGCATTATTTAGGTCCATATCTGCCTACTCAGTTCTCATGAATTCTTTGCATGGCTCCGTATCAAATTTGAAACCTTTAAACCAAGTTTCTTGACCCCTTGGTATCTCTGTCACAACAACAATAGTCTCTGGTGAAATTGAAACATTTAGCATCCCAACCTTGGTAGTTGTTCCATTGAAGTTCAAGGAAAATTCTTTGGAAACCTGTGTGTGGCACCCCTGCAAATTTTCACAAAACTGAAAACAACCTACTCTTCTGAACGCCTCCATCACTGCTTGGTCTTCAATTATGGCCTTCATATCTTCAGGCTCATATCTCAAGCAGTGTCCCCCTCTGTGGAATTTCTTTTCCTCTTCCATGCTTCACATAAAACCTATGAGCCTTGTTTGATAAATTGAGTCAGCCTCGCTTGAATATGTGAAACAACAGCCTCGCTTGATTAGTTTATATCAGCCTCGCTTGATATGGAACAACCACAGGTTTGGCTTGACACTTTAGAACTTAGACACTCGAATGGAGGCAAAGGAAACGAGAATGACCAATTAAGAAAGATTTTGAATTTGAAATGTCATCTCATAACTAAATTATGCCTCATTCATACCCTATAATCACAATGATGACTACAAGATGGGTAAGGACATTGAATCTCATCACTAACTGACTCATCATACCACTAACTTATCAATTACCAACAGATTTTGACATATTTCAGCTCAAATGACAAGACAGTTAAGAAATTGCGCTTTCGTAGCGCCGACAGTGTATTTTTCCCTGTTTGCGCTATGAAACTATTAGCACTTTTCGTAGCGCAAATCAAATTTTTTGAACTAGTGGCGCCACGAAATGTGGATTCTTGGCTAATTGCACAGTTTTGACCCAAAACTTTATGGAATGACTCCCAAATGGAAATTATGGATATTTTGACAATGAATGGACCTTTAAAAGAATTTATTTGAACTTGATGATGACCTTTGAACTTATAAAAATCTAACCTACCCTTAACCAAATCCTAAATTGACTTTTAAACCGAATTTAGAACCATGACCAAAAACAAAATTGACACAATAATGTTTTGAAAATTTTTAGGTGATAACAGTGGCTCCACTTGGGATAGTGTGCCCCTGTGGTACACTAAGAACCAATAGTTCCAGTGTTGCAATCCATTTTCTTGACCAAAACATAAAAAACTTTGAAATTGCCAAGCTTTCTCCTCAAGCTCTAATGGCCTTCACCTCAGGCTCAAGCTTGCTGATTTAGCTTGTCATTATTAGCAGAAAAACTCATAAAATGGAATATGTACAATGAAATGAATGATCAATGATATTTTTAGGAAGAGTAATGCTTTAAGTACCTGCCATTGACTGGTCCTCCATCATATGATTTTCCATCCATCTCCTGCAGTATGTAAGTATTGTTTCCATGGAAAGCAACTATCTTGAAGGGAACTTTCCATAAGTTCTCAAACTTACCATGTTTTCCTTTCTCTTCAATTCTTGCCTCCCATTTCAGCACTTTATCCTGAATTTGAAAACTTTCCTCCTTGATCTTCTTATCAAATGTCCTCTTGATTCTATTTTGAGATTGTTGATTGCTGTTATAAACTTCATTTCTCTTCTCCTGCAAAGCTATTAACTGATTGATTCTCCTCTGGACTGCATTTGTTTCCTCTTCTAACCCTTGAATCATCTTCATGACAGGTACCCCTAGATATGTAGGAAAAATGGCCTCAACCCCATATACCAAATCATATGGTGAGGTTCCAATTGACATTTTTGTGCATATCCTATCAACCCATAAGGCACACTTTAGCTTTAAATTCCAAGCCTTCTTATTCTCCTGCAACACCTTTTTAATGATCTTCACAATACTCTTGTTAGAAGATTCAACAAGACCATTCCCTTGCGGATAGTATGTAGTAGAATGCCCAAGATTAATATGATATTGATGACAGAAATTGATCAGCTTCTTAGAATTAAATGCTTGTGCATTATCAGTTATAATCTTCATGGGGCAACCAAACCTAGACAAGATATTATTTTCTAAAAAAGAAATAATCATAGAATCATTTGCTTGCTTAGTTGGGATTGCTTCAATCCATTTGGTGAAGTAATCAGTTGCTGTAAGAATCCAATGATGCTGACCTGATGAAAAATGGATGAATCTCTCCAATAAAATCTAACCCCCACTGTTGAAATGGCGCTTCCACATAGATAGGCATTAAAGGTAAAGGTACAAGTTTCTTCTTACCCTTGAAAATTTGGCATTCATGGCATACATCAATATTTTTGTAGACATCCTTAAACATTGTAGGCCAATAATACCTTGCTCTAAGAATCTTATTCACTATGGCCTTCCAATAATGATGACCTCTGCAATCTCATTTGTGTAACTCCTCAATTACTTGATCAGCCTCCTCTTCCAACAAATAATTCAGCAAAATTCCGCCGGTATCCTTCCAAAACAGATTTCTGTCAAAAATAAAATATCTTAATGATTTTAGCTTAAAAAACATTTCCTTAGACTTTTTTAGATCAACAGGTGCTTTATGATGTTGTAGGACAAAAAAAACCTCCTTGTACCAATCTAAAGTGATGTATTTTTTCTTCAATAGGGACTAGTTCTTCTTCCTCATCTGAAATTTCTGATATTTCTGCAATTAAGTTTATGTCAAGATAGTCAAATTTTGACTGCACCATCAGTTTTTCTAAGCCTTTCCCTTTGACCAATTTTGTTGGCTTAATCTCTATATCATACTCCAGCAATTTAGCAATACATTTTCCCCTCTTACCATCAGGATCGGCTTGAGTGAGGATGTCTTTCACAATTGTATTAGGAACAAAAGACACAATATGAGAATGCAGAATATAGATCCTGAAATCTTTGATAGCCTTCACCAAGGCATAGGCTTGCTTCTCTAAGATATTATATTTCAGCTCAGAGTTGGCTAATGTCCTACTAAAGAAAGAAATAGGCTGCTCAATACCTTGCTGTCCCTTTTGTAGCAGAACTCCAACGATAATATTATTTGATGCGAAAGTAAAAACCATAAATTATTTTGAGAAATCTGGACTGATCAATACCGGTGCTTGTGTGAGTGACCCTTTTATTTCCTCAAATGAGTGTCTTGCTTCTGTTGTCCACTTAATGTCAACTCCCTTCTTCAACATCCTTGTTATGTCCTTCACAATCTCAGCAAAATTAGGAATAAATCGCCTTACAAAATTTACCTTTCCAAGGAAAGACTGAATCTCCTTCCTGCTTCTTGGAAAATCCACCTTATGAATTGCATTGAACCTATTTGGATCAATATTAATCCCATCTTTAGAAATGATGTGTCCAAGTAATTTACCTGAAGTTAAAGCAAAAATACTTTTGGTGGGATTTAGAGAGATGCCAAACCTTCTACACTTCCGTAGAATTCTTTCTAGGTGTTTCAAGTGATCCTCTTCCCTCCTTGAGAAGACTATTATGTCATCAAGATAAACAACCACCATCTTGTCCTTCTCTTCAGAAAAAGCAATATCCATTGCCCTCTGAAAATTAGCTCTTGCATTCATGAGACCAAATGGTATCTTGGCATACATAAAAGCACCCCATAGTGTGGTAAAGGCTATTTTTTCCTAATCATCAGGATGTACTCTGATCTGATTATAACCTGAAAAACCATCAAGCATAGACATTCTCTGAGAACCAACAATATTTTGCAAAAATTGGTCCATCTTTGGGAGAGGATAATTGTCCTTCAGACAGGCTTTATTCAAATTTCTAAAGTCAATACATATTCTGATTTCTCCACTCTTTTTCCTAACTGGAACCAAGTTTGCAAGCCAATTTGAAAATCTGATGGGACAATGATTTTGGCATCAAAGAGTTTCTTCACCTCCTTCTGAATCAGTGGCATGAGAAGTGGATTCATCCTCAACTTTTGCTTGAAAGGATTTTCATTTTCTTTTATGGGAATAGTATGCTGAATAATAGTGGGGTCATATTCTTTCAAATCAACATAATTCGAAGCAAATACATCTCTAAATATCTTCATCATTTCAATATATTTAAACTTCATATCAGTTGAAAGAAACTTTGAAAGTTTAATCATTTTGGGCATAGCTATTGTACCAAGGTTACAGCTCTCAAATTCTTCATCATCAACTTGTATCTTAGGTGATTTAAAAATGTCATTCTAATCAAAAAGTTTTTCAAGAGGTATGAGTCCCTTTGGTATGGAATTGTTCTTTAGTTGCAAAACTTGAGATTTCCCTTTAGACTCAACAAGCATATTTTGCTGATCTACTTGTATATTTTCAAACTCTTATTTCATCTCAATAAAGTTCTTCAATTGTTGATCATCCTCAAAAACTTTCCAATGAGTAATATTATCAGGGATAACTGGTCTATGGCGAATCTCAACCTCATATTTTTCTGTGGAATGCATAGGAATAATGAAAATACTTGTAGAGACATGAAGAGAATCAACAATGGAGTTTTGTTCTCTAGTTTTGACCGTGAATGCATAAGATTGAAAGTTTTCCAACATGTACAAAACTAAGTTCCTATATGCCCTCATCCTTATATCTTTTGTTTGATAAACACCTTCAACCTGTTTAATGACTAACTCTGAATCTCCAAAAACAGAAATGTTTTGAGCATTCATTCTTTTCAAAACCTCTAGGCCAAACATTAAGGATTCATACTCAGCCATGTTATTCATGCAATCAAAGTTCAATTTATAGGAAAATAACTTACTCTCACCACTTGGACTGTGACCCAAATCCCTGCTCCTGCTCCTTCTCTGCTTGCTGATCCATCAAAATGTAATGACCACCAACCTTCTTCCTCCTTATCACTAACTTATTGATCTTTTGTTTGTTGATTTTCAGATTACTGAATTTCAGAACTCTGATTTCCTGCTTTCCTCTCATCTTCTGCTTCATTAGTCAACTCATTGAAAAGAATAACAGAACCAAGTTCAATTTCAAGAGAATAAATTGGAATATTTTTGGGTTTGTCTTTACTACTCACCATGTAGGCCATTCTTGTCTCTCGATACAATCTTCTTTGCTCACAAAAAATAGGAATGGTGGCATAAGTAAGGTCCATCTGCATTGTATCTTTGATTTTTTCTGCCCATGACCTTGACAATAGCATACCAAACTTAAGTGGAATGTCTACTACCACGATATCCATGACCACAATTTTAGCAGGAATTTGTGTTAGACCAACAACAACATCCTTGATAAAACAAATGCATTGAACTCTTTTCGAATCGAAAGAAAACAAGTCTTTATATGGCCTAGTTATTTCTAACCCCATTCTCTCCATGATTACTTTTGGCATAATATTGTGAGAGGCCCCTGAATCCAACATAGCATTATGCAATGTCATGTCGTGAATGCTAAGGCTCACATAAAAAGGAGGCACCTCCTCATTTTGTTCATATTCTAGTCTCGGACCCAAGTATATGGTTGGATGATCTTCTACTACATTCAAGATATAGCAGCTCCTGGTAGTGAATTCAACATTTTGACAATCCTGCTTCTATATTCATTTACCTTGAGAATCTCAGCAAAAGGGACTGATATTTTAATCTTAGAAATTTCATTCTCAAGGCTGAAAACAGAAACATATTTTTCAGCTTCTTTGATAGGAGGAACAACTGGTGTATCTTTCTTACCTTCAATGACCTTAGGAGCATATTTCTTGCCATAAGCAACCTTAGGTGTATCTTTCTTAGGCTGTGTTTTTTTTGCAATGATAGGCACATTTCTGTTTCTGAGATTGTATTGTTTTTGCATCTCAAAAATAGCATGTTGATACCCCTTTAGATAATTTGATGTTTCCTCTCCATGATTACTTTGGTTTGATTGATCATGTTCTTCTTTAGTCAAGAAAATTCCAAAAATTTCCTCATCAAAAAAATGAATAGACTCTTCAGGAATCTTAGGATCATCTTCTTCATCAACCAAGTTCTGTTGGAAAGGAGGTCTCGCTAGAGAATCAGGTTGCTGATTTCTGTTTTCCCTTGGTCTTTACTGATTCTGAGGTCTCCTGAATTGAGGGTTTCTAAATTGAGGTTCATGTTGTGCAAGAGGAGTAGAGGTATTACCAAGGGCCAACCTATCCATCAACTTTTCCATTGTTTTCATTATTGAATCCAACTTATCCTGAGAGGTAGAGGAGGAAGGCTTCTCTTCTTCTTTCAACTCAGTCTTACCCATTTTTGATTTTTTAGCTGCTATTAAATTAACCTCCATCTTCATTGCATCATTTTTAATTTCAACAAGTGAAGGGGATTCTCTTTCTCTCAGCAGTATAGAAAACTCATAGTCAAAAGCTTCAACATATCTCATCTGAACAAAGGCTTGTGGTGGTTTCAAATGGGAAGGAATAGAGTCATACACCTTGTTAAACCTTTTTGAAAAGTTTTGAACAGATTCATCAACAACTCTTTTCAAAGTGCTATACTCAGTGAGGGCTTGTACTGGATTAGTTCTATTTCCCCATTTTCTCATAAAAGTATCTTCAACTCATTCCAATTATGAATACTTCCAGGAGTAAGGGCTTTATACCACTTCCTAAATTCACCAGTAAAACTCTGAGAAAACAACCTCAACTTAACATCTTCATCATCAACCTCCTCCCTATCTATAAAATCATTAAATTGGTCCACATGTTCTTTTGCTATAATGTCTTCATCACTTCCCCAAGTTTTGATTCTAGCAGCATATTTGGTAGGGAGGTCATGTAAAATAGCTGGAAGAACAAGAGGGGCATATCTAGCAGGTGCAGTAGGTGGAGGAGGTACATTTCCAGCCATGGTTAAAGGGACTGTAGTAGCTTTAGGTATGGCAAAAATAGAGGATGAAAAACTGCTATGAGGAGCACTGTTTGGTCTTTGTGGTACACTAACAATTGAACTCCAATTTGGAAGAGGTAAACCAACTTTACTTTTAAACAAGACTTCAAAAGGATCAATCTTCTTCATTTATCTAAAGACTCTTTTTCCAACAACAACTCAAAAGTAAAAAATTCCCAAAACTCTTCTTTGTCTTCCTGTGTTACTAGAGCTGAGGTATCAATACCTCTCTTATGCAAGTCTAAGATAATTTCAATTAGCTCTTTTTCACTTTCTGATCTAAACAAAACCTCTTGAATTTTATCATTAAATCTTTTATCTTCAGGACTTCTTAAAATTTCAGAGGACAAGGATTTCGAATGTGATGGAGTACTTGATATTTCAGAAATGCCTTTACTGCCTCTGGAAATGGTGTTTGGATTGTCCACGATGGTAGGTGGATCTGGGTTAGGATTACTCCTTGTGTATGTCCTTCTCGAAGCCACCTTTGATCATATAAATTCTGAATGGAGTCACCAAGGTAGATGCAGCCTCGAAAAGCTTCCTGAGCTCCTGCTACCTTCAGAAGTTCAGCTTCAAAATTTCGGGAAAATATACTCTTCAGGCTCTCGGCAGACGCACCAAAATGTTATCACAAAATTAGACCTGATAGGCTGCTAATCAAATCAATCTCATGCATCTGTTTCAAACCAATCTTTTGATTGAGGCTTAGCCTCCTCAACCTGAGAGGGCTCTCTCAAGGGTTAATGATTTGGATATAAAGTATATATGGCTAACTCTATGTGTGGTAATAAGCAGATAAATGAAAGATATTGGTTGTAAGTCATACCAGCAAGTGCACATTGGGCTTATGGAGTCAAAATAGTTTCAGTAAAACCGATCAATCTACTTAGCATGGAAGTTAAGGCATATCAGAGTTTAGTCGAGAGATACAAATGTGAAACTGTAAAAAATACAGTGAGTTTGTCTATATAGGAAGTCAGAGCATCAAAGATGAATTCTGAGTAATATAAGAAAACACCACTGCCATAGGATAGTAAAAAGATGCAATTAGAACAAGAACACACTAAAACTCTTTATGAATCTCAAGTTTTCTAAGTAGAAATCTTTGTATTAAGATGAAAACCAGTCACTTGCAATAAACATAGTCATTTTCTAAAAATGTCCAACCCTTAGCATATTTGAATTCTTGATCTTTTATAGACCATTTACAACATCAGATAACATTATCTTATGCTAGATACATCGAACTCTTGACTCTTGACACCTTGCCTAACCATATGACATGGTATTTATTACAACAAGACAGCTAATCTACTAAACAGTCCTATTACAAATAGGATTCAAACTCTTAATCACCTATCTATAAAAACCTTATCTTAATTAAATTACATCATTTTCCAAGTGTACTAACACATGGTCGAATCTAGATGATAGGCTTTAGATCTTTATGACCATATTGCTGACCTTCATTAAAGTAGGAAACAATCCCTTGTTTTCTAGGCATAGGGTCCTTTGCACTCTTGAGACACTCTGACCATCATGAACTCATCATTTCGAGGTATTTTGCTATTATAAATTGAAATAACACCTGCCCAAAATCCTCCCTAACTCTAGCTATCCAAAACCATCATCAAACTGTTCAAATAAGCTGATATAGACCTGCGCTATGAAAACAACACAGTTTCATAGCGCCTTTCGTAGCGCTGCTCTTTTATCCTTTTTCCTTCAAAATTTTGATTTCTTTCCTCCAGGATTATCTTCATTATCATTTAATACATCCTCCCTAGAAATTTCAGGTCATAATTCATACTTTTTCCCTTCAAAAATTTATGAGAAAGAGTGAAAAAAGCTACTACAACAGTTTCATAGTGCTTTTCACTCTTCTTACACTGTTTGCGCTATGAAACTGCTGAGTGAGAAGTTTTGTCCAAATTTTTTCAAAGTGAAAACTATAAATGTGCCAAAACTCAAAATAACACTGATTTCATCAAATAAAAAAGCCATATGAACTTAAAACACAATTTTCATGAGGTTCCTTCTTGATTTTCACTTGATTTAGCTTTTGACTTTTTAATGATTGTCATTTTGCACCTTTGTTCTTTAACTAATCCTGAATCACTTTCAGCTGATGCTCCAAGTATTCCACTTGACCTTTAATTTTCCTATTTCTAGCTCTCAAGTGAGTATTTATTACTCTGACAAATTTGGCTTCCTTTATTGCTGGGACAGTCCATGTGAAAAACTTCTCTACACTGCTTGGGGTTTCAGACATAGAACCAGTTTTACCTTCCCATAGTGCCTTCATTCTTTTGAACTCTGCTTTCTATCCCTCTTTCTCATCACAACAATTTCTTGGTTTTCCAACCTCAATTTCTCCTCAAGATGTTTAAACTCTATTTTCTTTGTCACTTCTTCTTTTCCCTCTTTTGTTCTGTTGGCTGTATGCTTCTCTGCGGGTGTTGAGAGATCAACCACTTTTTCAGGGGCTTTAGCTATTTCAATAGTTTCTTGAAATTCCTTGCTGCCTTCCTTAAGTTTCTTAGCATGCCTAATTAAAGGCTTTCTAGCTTGAAAGTTAAAAGCTGCAATTTCACCCTCAAACTCAAGCTTCTTTGCAGACTTAACCTTTTTCTATTTATGTTCATCTACTCCAATGAACTTAGCTTGAAAAATGGGTGTCTCCTCTATGTCAATTGCATGCAGGATGTCATCTAAGTTTCCCTTTATCACTGGGCTATCCTCTGTATCTGTAGCAACTATTTTTCCCTTTAATGCCACTACTTGGCTTCTTGTTACTCTTTTTATTTCCTGCTTGTTGACATCTTGTTTCTGTTTTTTCTCTTTGACAATCTTTGACCTCTATTTTGCAGGTGATGGAGTTGGAGTATCAAGCACTTGTGTCTTCTCTGTCCTTTTCTCAACTTGTTTCCTTGGCTTTATTTTTGCAAATTCCTTTTGTTTTGCAACTATAGGTTAACTAGGCTCTGTTACTAGTGGTGATGGAGTTCCTTTAGTTTTAGGGTTTCTAGCAGGAGTTAGTGTTTCCAACTCAAAACGATTTATAAATAAAAATGATGACCAATCCCTACCTATCTTCTGAAGCTCATTAAAAATCAATAACTTCATCAAACCATGATGAAACAAAGATGTTTCACAACCTTCAGATTTGGCTTGCATTTTATCAACCGTTTTAGCAAGACTCCTATGCAGATAAAAGGTAAAATCAAGTGAAATCTTACCTGTGAAATGCAGAAGCAGCTTGAAATGATATGTGTAAACCTTATGATATCTGCCTTCACATGTAAAATACCTCTGAATATTGAACACCGAATTTGCATAAGTGTTCTTGATGCAGCTTCTAGAGATATCATTATTTAGGTTCGTATCTACATACTCAGGTTTCATGAATTCTTTGCATGGCTCCATATCAATTGAAACCTTTAAACTAAATTTCTTGACCCCTTGGTATCTCTGTCACAGCAATAATAGTCTTTGGTGAAATTGAAACATTTAGCATCCCAACCTTGGTAGTTGTTCCATTGAAGTTCAAGGAAAATTCTTTGGAAACCTGTGTGTGGCACCCCTGCAACTTTTCACAAAACTAAAGACAACCTACTCTTATGAACACCTCCATCACTGCTTGGTCTTCAATTATGGCCTTCATATCTTTAGGCTCATGTCTCAAGCAGTGTCCCCCTCTGTGGACTTTCTTTTCCTCTGCCATGATTCACAGAAAACCTATGAGCTTCGTTTGATAAATTGAATAAGCCTCGCTTGAATATTTGAAACAACAGCCTCGCTTGATATGGAACAACCACAAGTTTCGCTTGACACTTTAGAACTTAGACACTCGAATGGAGGCAAAGGAAGCGAGAATGACCAATTAAGCAACATTTTTAATTTGAAATGTCATCTCATAACTGAATTATGCCTCATTCATACCCTATCATGACAATGATGACTGCAAGATGGGTAAGTACATTGAATCTCATCACTAATTGACTCATCATACCACTAACCTATCATTTCCCAACGGATTCTGACATATTTAAGCTCAAATGACAAGACAGTTAATAAACCCCGCTTTCGTAGCGCCGACAGTGTATATTTCCCTGTTTGCGCTACAAAACTGTTAGCGCTTTCATAGCGCAAATCAACTTTTTTGAACTAGTGGCGCTACGAAAACGTGGATTCTTGGCTAATTGCACAGTTTTGACCCAAAACTTTATGGAATGACTCCCAAATGGAAATTATGGATATTTTGACAATGAATGGACCTTTAATAGACTTTATTTGAACTTGATGATGACCTTTGAACTTATAAAATTCTAACCTACCCTTAACCAAATCCTAAATTGACTTCTAAACTGAATTTAGAACCATGACCAAAAACAAAATTGACATAATGATATTTGAAAATTTTTAGGTGATAACACCACCATTCAAAAAGCATGCTTACAATAAGAAAGTGCTTGGTGCTGGTTTGGTAAGCAGTTCATGATGTTTCTGCAATATTTATTTATGCTCATTTTCAAACTTTCAAGTTGTAGAGTGGTAGGTATCCCTCTGTTGATGAAAAACATTCAAAAATTTATCGGTTTAAAATAAAAAAATAACGGCACCATCACTAAGAGCTCGACAAGAGGAGTCCGACAACGCTTGAATCGCATCAAACGACCTTCGGATGGAAAAGTTGTTGCAACCTGAATGATCACTGCACCTTGCAGTGCAGGCTGTCCCTAGTGTTGTTAGTACCTGAAACGTGGGTTGCCCTCCTCAAGTGTCTAGAAGAACCTCTTGCACATGCTGTCTTCATATTTATCACCAGCAACCTAGATAAACGACCAAATTATGCTGTGTCAAGGTGTCAAAAACATCTTTTTCCGAAAATCAAGGATTTCAAAATAGTAAGTAGATTACAAAATAAAAGGCGCATGTTGTTTAAGGAAAGAAGTATCTAAACGCAAAATACTGTGACAGGGTCAATGATTGGAGGAAGTATTCGCATAACGCGCTGGATTTCTAACCAGTACAACCAACTACGAGACAGAGAAAATGAAGGAACAATTCATGGTTTCAATTCACCTGTCACTTCAAACTTTCGACAAAATATAAGCCTTGTGTGTTAACTGTTATGCATGAGAGCATTACTAGCGCTGCAAAAAATGTGAATGTCTAGTTAGGTGTTTGTTGTGGAGGTAAATCCCCTCTGCGGACAGAGGTGATCCCTACTAGCCCAGACCGGGTCTAGCAACAATCGTCACACGCTATAGTGCAGGTTCCTAATTGCAAATAAACCAACTAGCGATGAAGGCTTACCCAGAATCTAACGCTGTCGCTTGTAGAGAAAGTAGCGCTCCCGTTCCTTAGCCCTGGCAGATCACAATCCTCATGATCTCCGTGACAGGACACCTACACACGCAAGAAACACAACAAACGCAAGCGTAAAATCCAGTGTATGCAACTATATGTCAGTCAGAGAAGACATAACTCATCATCATAATCAACAACAAGAGTGGAACCATAACCAATAGTCACTTATCATTAATCAATCAAAGGAGGATACAACCTGGCTCTGATGCTGAATTCTCCTTCGGAGGGTCGCCAGCGGAACATGTCTCGAAAAAACCTGTCGGGGATGGGACAAAACTCTCTCTCCGGATGTCTCGACAATAATCTCCTTGCTTGGATTTTGCCTTAAGGGAATGAATCAAGACTCTTGCAGCATAAGGCTGTGATGGCTCTTGGGAACTAGTTTCCAAAGGAGATGAGCAAGCTTTTATAGATGGAGGAAGGGGAGTTGGGATCCTTATAATCATGGGATTGGCCCTATCCTCAAGGAAGCTTCCATGAGAGGTGGCAAACCACTTCCTCTACATGGAGATCCAGAGCCAAACCTCCCAACTCAAATTAGATACCAGTTTATGAATTGGTTAGGATGAAACTTCCGCCCTTTTATTTCTAAAAAACACTCCTTAAAATGGCTGGCGCGAGTGCGACTCTGAGACAGAGTGCCAATTGGCGTGCCCTATATGAAGGATTTCCCCCATTGGCGTGGGTGCAGAACTGGCTTCCCGCGCCAATGCAAAAAGGGGTGTTTTTAGGGTTTTTTACAAGGATTTGTCTTTAGGGCAATGAAAGCTCATGTTCAGAGGGATGTCATGAAAGTGGTTTCAAGTTATGTTGCTGCTCACAGGTCACGGAATGAGCCCTCTAATTGTGCGGGATGGGGAATTGCAGGGACGGTGACAAATTACTGTGTAACAGATGCCCCCTAAAGCATGAGGCCGGAAAGAGAGAGAGGGGTGAAATGCTTTACAAGAACGTATCCAACTGAAAACACCGCCGTCAGAAAACATGCGTAGAGAAGTACAATTGATATCTCAAATACATGATATATACGTGGTATGGGCGCAACCATCCATAACAGAGTATACAATAATCCAAATCTAGGGCATGGACGTAGCCATCCAGTGAGGATCGATAAATAGACTCAGGTATGGTCACAACCATCCAATCAGTGAGTCATGTAACTGATCATAAGAATCCAAAAAATTGCAGCCTGGATTGTAACAGATAGGAATCCAGGGTCTTGCGCTCCATCTCGACCCGTACAAAGCACAAGTTCAAGCATGCGAATATGTGAGCTGAAGTCGAACATGCGAGAATATCGCCTGATTACCAGCCAATGATGAAAGCTGTTAACAGACGCGAGAGGTAACACCAATAATGACAATGGACCTCAAGGTAATATAGGTACAATCTACGGCATGTGAATCAATGAGCTGGCATCAAACACCCGTATAATCACTCGATCAGAGGCCAATAATGAAAATCTCACGTCGAACGCGAAGAACCTGCCATTGAGGCATGCAGGCTCCAAGGTACTAGAAGGGAGTCTCTAGACCAGCTTCTTGGATAATGAGCTGAAGTCGACAGGAAGTGACCTTGATCAAAGGTGGGCCATAGTGTTTCCCACATCATCGACATGAGACAGAGGAACATAATGTCTATGTGAATCACGATCAGATGAGAATCAGAGGAAGGTTGGAATCTGCAGAGGTCAACTTCTCTTGAACATATCGGCGGCGCGACAGTGGATTTGGCAGTATTTGACATCAAAATATCAAGGGTCATGATGACAAGGCAAAGAGCAGATGAGAGGTCAAAAAGGATCACCCAAATCCACAGAGGCAAGTGGAAAAAACGAGATGAGATATCCCCAACCCGACACGAATGCAGACAAGTGCCATGTTCAAGAGCGACACACTGCCAACACGACAATGATGTTGGTTCCATTTTCCCCACCATTTTTTGCGAGTACCTCTTTATTTTTACACAAGCTTGAAGAGGATACCATATGCTCGCAATATAAGTCCACCCTAGTACATTTAACGAGCCCTAGGAAGGAGGAACTCGGATACCGTCATTACGACTGAATCCAATGTCATCAGGGTTTAACGAGTCTGACAAAGGAAGAACTTGGCATCTTTTCATGTTTAGAGATTTTGAAAAGACAACAGAAAAGCAAACTCCAATGGTCCCTTTTCATAGATAGTTCCTCAAATCCGAAAAGGTAGAAAACTATGTATGAGGAAACATCCTAGTTGCAATAAGCTAGGGTATTCCTTTTTTGTAAATAATCTATCCCAGCCCAAAAAAGGGGTAAACATATACTGGGTAGATGTCATTTCGTGGCCACTTTAATGAGATCAAAACGACAAGGGCCTCGACAATCTTTTCATGTTTAGAGAGTCAGAAAAGAGCTGAAATTTGATTCCTCTTGGAGGAACGATTGGTATAAAGGGTAGAAACTGGTTCCGGTAATGGTGGAACTACTCAAAAAAAGTAAAGGTTAAGAGGCTGGCTAACAAGACCACTCATCGCAGCAGTTCCTCAAGAACGGGTAAAACAACCAAGTGAAGGCATATGATTGGCCAAGCAGATAGTGACAATGGAGTGAGAAAACCAAGGCTCATCTGGCAAAAACAGGCTGATAAAATGACAATCACAAGAGGTAAAATGGGGATGGTTTCATTTTTACACAAGCTTGAAACCAAGAAACTCTGCTTGAAGCTGGTTTCATTTTTACACAAGCTTGAAACAAAGATAAACTATGCTTGAAACTGGTTTCATTTTTACACAAGCTTGAAACGGAAACAAACTATGCTTGAAAAAGTAAGCATGCCCCCAGCATGGTGACTCAATTCGAGGTGCATGCCCCCCAAGCTTCAGTCCATATGAAAGGCAGATGGAGTGAAGGTTCAAGTTACGAGATCAGAAGAAAGACTCGACTGGGATTTTACGAGATCTTAACAAAGACTCGAATTGAACAAGAACGTGTTTCATTATTTTAACGAGGTTGACACATTAAAAGAACTATCCTCAGGACACCTTGTTTCATGGTTTAAGGAGCTTGGCACAAGACAAGGAACTCTGCTCCGACAACCTTGTTTCATTTTTTAAGGAGCTTGACAGAAGACAAGGAACTCTGCTCCAACTAGCTTGTTTCATTTTTTAAGGAGCTTGACCCAAGAAAATGAACTGTGCTCCAACGACCTTGTTTCATTTTTTAAGGAGCTTGACACAAGACAAGGAACTCTGCTCCGACCGACCTCATCATAATGAACAAGAAGTCATTGCTTCCAAGAGTTCCACTCCCGATGGAAGGAAAACATCCTAGAAGTCAGGACCCAATGTCCCCAACACCTGATGCACGACGACATTATCACTGAGTACAGGCATGGGGTAGGCAGCCACATAGTTGACCTGCGGTGGGGCAGATACAACGGGTGGATAAAAACTAGGAAGGGATGATGGCAGGCCAACTGCCACATCAGGCCCAAAGAATGAAAGCTGATCAATGGTCACAATCTGTCCTTCATGGGGAAAACAGACCACACGAAAAAGGGAGGAGACAAGCGCTCCCATGGCATAGGTGTAATCGCGCCCCAAGAGCAGATTGAAATCCAAGGGGCCTGGAACAACCATCACGTCCATATGGACGGTTTTACCTCCCAAAGTAACAGGTAACCTTGGAAGGATCCCTAATGGTTGACTAGTTGTTTTGTTAAATGCCAACAGATTCTGTGTAACAGGCGCAAGCGGTGGTGAACCGAATGCTTGCCAAGTAGTTGAAGACAGAACACTAAGAGATGTGCCTTCATCTATAATGGTGCTAGGTACAACCAGACCAAAAGCCTATATTGTGATCTCGAAAGGCACATAAGACGGAAGGCGGTATCCTGAAAATCGACTCAAGTCAAAGGAATCGACCAAACTACTTGGAGGGGGTACCATCGAACTGAGATGGTCTTCCCCTGGTGTTACGAAATAAGGAGCATCCTCCACGACCTCCATCTCGAAGGAGGGAGGAGTATCCCCTGGGACCTCCATCACGAGAGGCGCGGGAATAGCTTCTTGAGGTATAGGGACAGGAGAATCTTTCTCCAAGTCCGAAGAATCTGAAGAAACCAGAAGAACATGAGGGGCATGAGATCCACTCTTAACGGAAAAGACCTGGTGCACCGTAGACGGGGCCAGTTCAACTGATCCCATGAATAATGGTTGGTCGGGGATGGATTCCTGAATCTAAATTTCCGAGGGAGCGGGATCGACCAAGGATGAATCTTGACCAATCGTAGGATCAGCTGGTGGAGGAATCAAAGAAAGCTATTTATAACCAGCCGGGAGGCGTGGTGTAGAAACAGTTGAGTTGTCCAAAACTCGCTTGGCTTCATCCATGTACGGACAAAGGTGAATGGCATGGTGCCTTCCACACAACTTACAGGGATTGGTAATCTTACCTTGCTTCTTAGGAGCCTTACCAACACCAGTTAAAGCAGTGCCCCCAACTTGACTCCCGGAAGCCAAAGGCAATGGCGGGCGACTGTTGGACCATGCTTCAAGCACCTTGGGAATGCTAGGGCAATCTTGAAGAAGATGGTCTCTCGTGCACAACATGCAAGGGAACTTGACTTTCCGTGGAGGGTTGGAAGGTTTATCGACGAAAGGCTTCTTAGGCGCAATACCGCAGAGCTAGCCTCTCCTTTATCGGACTTCTTCTTCTTTGTCTTCTTCTTCTTCTTCTTAGCCACCCGGTTACTTTAATCCATACTTTAACTAGGCGAAGTAGAAGAGGAGGACGCAGAAACAGGTGAAGAAGGGGAGAGGTCCACCTTGGAATCAACATGATGTTGTTCAGGTGGAGGAACTGATTGAACAGTAGGTGGGATGTTCGGAACCACAGAGGTTGAGAACAACCAAACAGGCAACCCAACAGTTAACCCAGGAAGGGACAACGTTGCCATATAAGGATCACCAACATTCCCAAAAAGAGGAAAATGACCAGGATTCCCATCAAAGGGGATTCCTTGGTTGGTGAACTCCGGAAAAGTTGCCATCAACAACTCAAAACCGCACACGGGCTAAAAACCATGGCACACAATCAAACGGCCAATCAACCGAACTCTAAAATGGCATGTGATCGCGGGTGATTTATTTTACCACATTGAAACTTATAAACTTCACCGTTTCATGTTTTAAGAGTCGAGAAACGGATGAAAGGTGACTCTATCTCTTTCAGTTTTGAAGCAAGCGTGAAAGGACAAGCGCTTGATGATATTTTCAAATTTAAGGAGTCAGATAAGATCAAAATGACTGCTCAAGAGTACTAGGCAAAGGGTGTACCAAATAACCGTGAATTGCAATATACACCTTGGTTTCAAAATGAAAGAGAAATCAACCAAGGACTTAACGTACGTGCAGGCAATCTCCCCGAATGATGTGTCCGGTGTATCATGGGTATAGGGTAGTAGACTCGGGTTCCTATGGATAAAGGATAGAAACCTAGTGGGGTCTCCCTTTATATACGCGACGGTGCGGGGAGCACAAGTTCGTACTAGTGTTGTCTAAAGCCAAGAGGCGAACGACAGCTACTAGGTTTAAAGACGTCGGAACACGTCTCTAGCCTAGACCTCTAAATATTTCGTTAATGTTTCAATGTTGCCTTAGGGTAAATTGAATAAATTTTAAGGTTAATCTTCAATTATGTCTCGGTTTCAAGGCCCTACCGTATGTCATTGGAAAATCTCCTATATGCAGCTACATGAGAAAATAAAACTTTCAATTCGATGAATACTATCTAGTTAAGGGAAGAGTCTCAAACAATGATGCAACATACAACAATACTGCAAACGAAAATTTTCCAAACTAGATGAATTTCACTATCCAAAATTAATTTCAAACATTCAACGATGCGAATAATGCAATGTAATCTATGCAAAATCCTCTTTTTGAAAACTATGCAATTGTAATCTATGCACAATTTCCTTTTTCTTTTCAAAATGATAAGAATGAACTCAATGCATTTTTCAATGAAATAAGAATCTACTTAATGCATGCTTTTAATGAAGGAGAGTGCACTCAAAGCGAATTTTAGCTTTCAATCATTAAACAATGTGATCTAAGTTCAATGATGGATCTCAAAAAAAACTTTTCAATGCAATGTGATCTAATGCATTTTAACGAAAAGCAAACTATGAGACGAAAACTAAAAGAACGCAAATCTTCTTAATGAAGGATGAATGCAAAAGAGATGTAAACAAACACTAAGAATGCAATCGTTGTTTCAAACACTTTGTAACAAAATCCCTCAAAAGGCGACAAGACATATGAGGTCAAACACAAAGAGGACTTCCAAAGCAAGAGATCAAAACAAGGCATTCATTCCCTTTTACATCAAACAATCATGGAGAGAAGACATTTCAAAGAATGAGAAATGTAATCTATGCTCATACAGTGAAAAGACCAGAAGGGAAAGACACACTGGTGAAGGATTTAGGGAAAAGTCTCAATTTTCACACACCCTGAAATTGGCACGACTTTGTCACTGACAACTAGCGCCAATGGAAAATTGGCGCGGGTTGCTAATTGAAAACAAGCGCCAACGCCTGAAAATGAAAAAACAAAGAATTTCTCCAAACCAAGACTAGACTCACCACTTCAAGCAGAATCTCCAAGACTCAAATGAACCATGTAATCTAGGCTCAAAGTGAGACAAAGCGGAACAACCACCAAATGAATGCAGAGAAGCAATCACAAAGTTGACTGAACAGACAGAAACCACAAACTCCCAAGGGAGGCTTGACACACAATAGCACCTAGATGCCCTAGGGCTAAAATGTAAAATCAATAGAAATGGGCAAACAACCAAAAGAAGAAGGTCACAGTCAGTTAAACAAGGCTCCAGAACACTCAAGCAGTCGTAAAAAACAAGACCAAACACACTGATCAAGCTCAAGAAGCTCAGAACAGAGCAAACCCTAGTACCTCACAGGATTGGCGCGACTGTGAGGCTGAAACTAGCGCCATAAACGAATTGGCGCGGGTAATACACTAGCAACCTGCGCCAATGGGCGTGAATGTCAGGCTGTAAAGCGCGCCAGTCAAGTTTGCTATGGAAAAATAAAAATAGGCAATTCAAAAAGCAGACCAGTGATGATCAAGCTGACCAAAAGCCTAAATCACAAAAAGAGCCAGCTAAAAGAGCCGATCAAGCAAGCAAAATCGAGAAACAACCAAAAAGACAAGACAACACTCCAAGTGCTCAGTTCATAAACTAAACCAGAGATTGAATGAAGCAGCTTTGATCTACTTCGCTAATGCAGAGCAATAGCGTTTCAAAGGCTATCTAGCTAACTTCAGGCTCCGTCTGTAGCTTACAAAGAAGAACAACAACAAGCTCCCCAGTGGAGTCGCCAATTTGTTGTGGAGGTAAATCCCCTCTGCGGATAGAGGTGATCCCTACTAGCCTAGACCGGGTCTATCAACAATCGTCACACGCTATAGTGCAGGTTCCTAATTTCAAATAAACCAACTAGCGATGAAGGCTTACCCGGAATCCAACGCTGTCGCTTGTAGAGAAAATATCGCTCCCGTTCCTTAGCCCTGGCAGATCACAATACTCACGATCTCCATGACAGGACACCTGTACACGCAAGAAACACAAAAAACGCAAGCATAAAATCCAGTATATGCAACTATATGTCAGTCAGAGAAGACATAACTCATTATCATAATCAACAACAAGAGTGGAACCATAACCAATAGTCTCTTATCATTAATCAATCAAAGGAGGATAAAACCTGGCTCTGACGTTGAATTCTCCTTCGGAGGGTCGCCAGCGGAACATGTCTCGAAAAAGCCTGTCAGGGATGGGAAAAACCTCTCTCTCCGGATGTCTCGACAATAATCTCCTTGCTTGGATTTGGCCTTAAGGGAATGAATCAAGACTCTTGCAGCATAAGGCTCTGATGGCTCTTGGGAACTAGCTTGCAAAGGAGATGAGTAGGCTTTTATAGATGGAGGAAGGGGATTTGGGATCCCTATAATCATGGGATTGGCCCTATCCTCAAGGAAGCTTCCATGAGAGGTGGCAAACCACTTACTCTACATGGAGATCCGGAGCCAAACCTCCCAACTCAAATTAGATACTAGTTTATGAATTGGTTAGGACGAAACTTCCGCCATTTTATTTTTAAAAAACACTCCTTAAAATGGCTAGCGCGAGTGCGACTCTGAGACAGAGGGCCAATTGGCGTGCCCTATATGAAGGATTTCCCCCATTGGCGCGGGTACTGAACTGGCTTCCCGCGCCAATGCAAAAAGGGGTGTTTTAGGGTTTTTTACAAGGAGTTGTCTTCAGGGCAATGAAAGCTCATGTTCAGAGGGACGTCATGAAAGTGGTTTCAAGTTATGTCACTACTCACAGGTCATGGAATGAGCCCTCCAATTGTGCGGGATGGGGAATTGCAGGGACGGTGACAAATTACTGTGTAACAGTGTTGTTGCCATGCCTCCTTTCACTGGGGCCTTTATTGCAGATTCACATGTGGATCGATATTGGACCATTTCTGTTGCTTTTGTTGAAATTTGAAGACTCGAATCAACAAGAACTTCTTGTTGACCTAACTGATAGATGTAGTAGAATCCATCAGGAAACGTTATCTGGCACGAGGTGGTAGCACAGGAAATGAAGTGGAGTGCGAGCAACCTGTTTGGGTTCCAAGGACATCTGCATGTAGGCAACTTCCTTTAGTGTATATCTCTAGCGTCAGGGAATGGCACCGATTATTTGCTGCTTCAACATAGGCCTTCCATATGTTACAGCATGTGTACCTCCTAATAGATTCGATGGATATCATGAAGCTGAAATCATTGAGCAAAAGAGGTGTTTGTTTGGGGCACCGGTTCACCTCTGCGTGAATTTTTCCATGTGGATGACCTAGCAGATGCAATGATGGATAATTATAACGATTTGCCTCATAAAAATATGGGCCAGGTTGATGGTGTTGTGGGAATGAGTACTAAGTTTGGAGGTTTGTTAGCAGGCCGTTCCATATTTGACTTCTTCTCATCCGAATTCGTAGTGGGAATTGGAATTGGAAGTGGAAGGCCCCATGAAAGCCTGCTCTCCTTACATAATCTGCATGATCGTTATTCAATAATCTACATCTCCCTGAGAATAAACCTCCTGCTCCGCTGGTGTAGACACTCTTCAGTCACCATTTCTTTCCGCAGAAGAAGAAGAAGAATGTACAATTTTGCACTTCCCTTGTTGTTCACTAGTGCTTGCAAGCTTACAATACTGGCTACTACTGATGATTCCAAGGGCTTCTAGTGTAAGAAGTTCTTTTGATGGAGTATGGACTAAGCAACCGTTCAATTTTTTAGTTTGAAACTTGTGATGGATATTCTTGAGGAGGAATCGCTTTGCCTACACCATTGTCATGTGATTGGGTGTTAGACATGAAATGTTAATGCAGACATGATATTGGAAGTGGTCAGACTATCTTGTTGGCGAGGCTAATTGGTTGCTCAAACTGGAAAGATGTCGGTCCATCAAATTTCCACCCAAATATATGTATATATATTTTCAGTCTTCCAACTACCGATATGTGACCACTCGTTATGCCTAATTGTGATTCGACATTGTTTTCTTTGTAATCAACCACATTGAAAGCATCATGTGTGAGCTATGAAATCTGCAAGAAAGCCAAAACTGAAATATATTTCTTTGATGCAGCCATGATTAGATGGTTGCAGCTGGGATTGAATAATCTGATTTCGATTTGGAAGAGACTGTGTGGATCTATGTCTATCTGTGATGCAAATTCAATTTCTATTTGGAGGAGAGCGTGTGGATCTGTGCTTTATGGGTTTTGTGGCCATCTGCATCAGTTTTTTCTCTAGCTCTGACCCACCACCTAGTTCGTGTGTTGAACCATTACCCTCTGGCATATCTGCATTTCACCGAACATGCTTCATCGGAGAAGGCCTCTTTTTTCGATTGGTGGCTCTTTGGTACGTTTGTCGAGACGTTGATTGGATCGAATTTTCTGATATATATTTAGTAGAATGTTGGATTCAAATTGGGTTATAGGATTACCAAAGGTGGGATTGATCATCTCCACTGTAATATTCTTCATTGACACTTCATTTTATAGAAATAAAGTTCAGAAACGATATCCATTTGTTCACGTGGAGTGGGTGATTGTTGCAGCAGCTAGTAAATGGAGAATTAACGTGTTTTCTGATTACACAAAAATTCATGACGTGGACGCCTAAGAGTATGTTTCTCGAGGAATAATCCCCATTCATCACACTTGGAGTTTGAGGTGGATTTTAGCTCACATCTGAATCCGTGTCTGTTGAGGAGGTAAATCCCCTCTGCGGACAGAGGCGATCCCTACTAGCCCAGATCGGGTCTAGCAACAATCAAACACGCTACAGTGCAGGTTCCTAATTGTAAATAAACCGACTTGCGAGGAAGGCTTACCTGGAATCCAACATTGTCGTTTGTAGAAGAGGTGGTGCTCCTGTTCCTTCGCCCTGGCAGATCACAGCCCTCACGATCTCCGTGATCAGACACCTGCACATGCAAGAAACAACACAAACGCGAGCATAAAATCCAGTGCATACAACTATATATCAGTCGAAGAGGATATAACTCATGAACATGATCAAGAACAAGAGTGGAACCATAACCGATAGTCGCTTATCATTAAAGAGTCAAAAGAAGAATACAACCATAGCTTCGACGTAGCACTCTCCTTTAGCGGGTCATCAGCACAACATGTCTCGATAAAGCCTGTCAGGGATGGGACAAGCCTCTCTCTCCGGATACTTGGCAATAGTCTCCTTGCTTGGATTTGGCCTTAGGGAATCAAGAAGGCTTTTGCAGCATGAAAGCTCTTGGGAACTTAGAAATTCTGCCACTCTTTGGAACTTGGGGATTTTGGAACTAGCTTGCAAATGGAAATGGGCAAGCTTTTATAGAAGGAGGAAGGGGAGTTGGGATCCCTATAATTATGGGATTGGCCCTATCATCAAGGAAGCTTCCATGAGAGGTGGCAAACCACTTCCTCTCCATGGAAATCCGTAGCCAAACCTCCCAACTCAAGATAGAAATCAGCCCAGTAATTTGTTAGGATGAAACTTCTGCCTTTTATTTTTTAAAAACACCTCTTAATATGGTTGGCGTGGGTACGGCTCTATGACAGAGCGCCAATTGGCGCACCCTCTTTGGAGTATTTCCCTCTTGGCGTGAGGGTTGAACTATGGAACCGCGCCAATAGAAAAAGAGCTATTTTTAGGTTTTTTTGCAGGGAGATGTCTTTAGGGAAATTAAAGCTCATCTTCAGAGGGATGCAATGAAAGTATTTTCAAGCCTTAACTCTGCCCACAAGTCACGGAATGAGCCCTCCAATGTGCGGGATGGGGATTGTAGGGACAATGACAAATTGTTGTGTAACAGATGCCCCCTAAAGCATGAGGCCCGAAAGAGAGAGAGAGGGGTGAAATGGTTTACGAGAACATGCCGACTGAAAACACCGCCATCGGAAAACCTGCGGAGCGAAGTACAACTGATGTCTCAGATACATGATATATATGCGTGGTATGGGCGCAGCCATCCATAACAGAGTGTACAATAATCTAGATCCAAGGCATGGACACAGCCATCCAATGAAGATCGATAAATAGACTCAGGTATGGTCGCAGCCATCCAATCAGTGAGTCATGTAAATAATCATAATAATCCACAATATCACAGCCTGGATTACAACAGACACAATCCAGGGTCTTGCGCTCCATCTCGACCCGAAAAAAGTACAAGTTCAAGCATGCGAATAAGTGAGCTGAAGTCGAACATGCAAGAACATCGTCTGATTACCAGCCAATGATGAAAGCTGTTAACAGACGCGAGAGGAACCACCAATAATGACAATGGCACTCAAGGTACTATAGGTACAATCTACGGCGTGTGAATCAATGAGCTAGTGTCGAACACCCGTAGAATCACTCGATCGGAGGCCAATGATGAAAACCTCACGTCGAATGCGACGAACCTGCCATTGAGGCATGCAGGCTCCAAGGTACCATGAAAGAGTCTCTAGACCATCTTCCTGGATAATGAGTTGAAGTCGACAGGAAGTGACCTTGATCGAAGGTGGGCCATAATGTTTCCCACATCATCGACACGAGACAGAGGAAAATAATGTTTTAGTGAATCAGGATTATATGAGAATCAGAGGAAGGTTGATACTTGTAGAGGTCAACTTCTCTTGAACATGTAAACGACACGACAGTGGACTTGGCAGTATTTGACATCAACGAATCAGAGGTCATGGTGACGAGGCAATGAGCAGATGAGAGGTCAAAAGGGATTATCCAAACCCATGGAGGCAAAGTGAAGAAACGAGATGAGATGTCCCCAACCCGACACGAATGCAGACAAGTGCCATGTTCAAGAGTGACATACTGCCGACGACAATGACAATGGTTCCATTTTTTCCCCCACCATTTCTGGCGAGTACCCCAATTATTTTTTATAACAAGCTTGAAGGGGATAGCATATGCTTGTAATATAAGTCCGCCCTTCGGGCGAATCCATCCTAGTACATTTAACGAGCCCTAGGAAGGAGCGACTCGAATAACGTCATTTCGACTAAATCCGATGTCATCAGGGTTTAACGAGTCTGACAAAGGAAGAACTCGGAGTCTTTTCATATTTAGAGAGTTTGAAAAGACAGCAAAAAGTAAACTCCGGTGATCACTTTTCATAGATAGTTCCCCAGACCCAAAAAGGTAGAAAACAATATCCAAGAAAACCTCCTAGTCGCGATAGGCTAGGGTATTCCTTTTTCGTAAATAATCCATCCCAGCCCAAAAAAGGGGTAAACATATACTGGGTAGATGTCGATTCGTGTCCACTTTAATGAGATCGAAACGACAAGGGCCTCGACAATCTTTTCATGTTTAGAGAGCCAGAAAAGAGCTGAAAGATGACTCCAGAGTGACTTTTTCGTGTATTTACCGAGTCCGAAAAAGTATAAAATACAACTCGTTTCACCGTTTCAGTCGCGTGAAAGACCTGTTGCTGCACAAAAATGCAAGTGTAAAACCCATTTTCGACACAAATATATTAAAATATTCGGAAAAATAACTTTCAAAACCTATTTCAAGTCAAAAATTTATAAATATGTCAAATGGTAAAAATAGAATTACTTTTTACTATTTACCTCACCGAAGAGCAGCAGTGGTCCAGTTTGGTGTGCAAACTTCTCACAGTGATTACGACCGATCCAGGCTACCATTCCGAGTTCCGTCAGTTCCAGGTAAGAGGCGCTTCTTTGCACTCCATTTTAATCCATTTTTTAATAGTTTCCCATCATGCATTAGACTTCTAAGGCCAATTTTTAAATTTTTAGGGCTCCGCTCATTGGCTCGGGTATCGGGCACGGACCCGCGCCAATGAGCTTTTACATGCAAAGGGCTCGTGCCAGCTGGCGCGACTGTTCAGGAAACAGCCGTGCCAGCGGCGGAACCTCAATTTTCGCCTAAAATTTCGAGATTTTTAATCAAATTGAATGAAATTTGAAGCTCATAAGAGATCTAATTAAGGGTTTTGACCATGTTGATGCAGTGAACCGAGAAAAATGGTGATTGAGTGGAAAGAAAGGGAGCACGGTGAAGAAGATGAACAAGCCATGGAAAATGAAGTTTGCATGAACGCCCTCAGGAGCTGTGGGCTAAAAAAGTTATTCTTAACACCTTGTTTACGAGCTCAACCCGAGCTTCTACAGTACTTGATCAATATGTGGGACGCAGATGAACAAGTATTCAAACTGCGAGACCAAGTGTTAGAACTGGAAGTTGCTGACGTTTACTTCATAACCGGATTATCGCGCAGAGGTCCGTTTCCCATACCGACACGGAGCAGACCCTCTGGTGAGAAAATGGAGCAAGTGATGGCACGAGTGTGCCGAGGGGCACAATTGGGATCCGGAAGTGGAAAGGTGGACATCCATACCATTCCTGATCTGGCACTGAGAGTAGTGCTGCATACCATCACGCGGGCTGCGGGGTCGCAGGCACCGCACGAGGCCACAAAGGCCCAAATTTTGTTGGCCTCAGAGTGTATGACTCCTCTATTGTTCGACTGAGCCACAGCAGTGACGATAAACATAAAGAGGCAACTGACCAAATGCAAACAAGCCAAGCTGAAACAATTTGGCTATGGTTCTATCCTGGTATCGTTCATTCTGGAATGATTACCAATCTTCCAGGGCCAAGGGGCCATAGTAGCTGAGCCTATTCCATGAGAGCCAAGAATGGCTCACTGGGCAGAGCTGATGCCCAGAGCTGGAGGGGGCCAACAGATGTCCTGGAGGCCGGATTTTTTTGGGTGGTTGCGGCATCAACTGATCGTAGTGGAAGACTGGCCATATGCTGGTACCGATTTCACTGGTGATCTAGATCTCCCACTGCCGGAGGGAGATGATTGGGACGAGGAGTTGGGTATGACCCCTTCTCTTTTTGATTTTATATTTTATGATTTTTTTTGTTAATACATGTTCTTCCTGACACATTTTATATGCATGCAGACGTGGGTCCAGAGAGACCAGCCGGTATGTCTCCTATCGCACGGAGGACTCTTCCCGCACCTGATCCTCAGGCAGAGGGTGCAGAGGGGGGGGAGTTAATCCAGAATCTCGAGGGCATCGCCCGAGGGATCCCAGACTACGCCCGGCTGGCGGATGTACCGATGGCGTACCAGAGACACACGGTGGGAGTGCCCAGTCACCTCCACCGAATTCTGAGACACTTAGTGCATGCAGTTACCTGTTATCATGAGCACCATGTGGATTAGACCCCTAGGACTTTTATCATGCATATTTTTTTGAGAGACATGTCGTCTCCGGATGTATTAAGACGAACATATATATTTTTTGATTTACTGTGATGCACACTATGTAAACATTTCGATATATATATACATATCTATTTCTGGATGGATCTTTCTTTTCATGTGATGATGATTTACAAATTGCGCAAATGTCTATCTAAAACCAAATTAGCTACTGCATCAGTTAACGCATTCATATGCCTGGGAATATGTTGGTATGTAATATAGTCAAAATTTCTTTCCAGTAAACGAATACGCAGATACAGACGTAAGATGGATGGGTTTCCGACCGAATAATGACCGTTCAGTTGTAATACTACAAGTTGCGAGTCTAGATACACAAGTAATTCACGGATACCAAGGTTTACAACCTCGGTTAATAATTCTAATACAACACTATATTCCGCGATGTTATTTGTAGTACGTCCCAGACACACACCTTGCAGGTTGACCAACTCACCAGCAGGATCATAGATTACCCAGGCTGCTGAAGACAGATTCCTGGTACTGCGGGAGGCACCATCCGCGAAACCAACAAACAGATGAATGGACATCTGCACAATCAAGAAGACCCGATCAGCAGAAATATGTTTACATTGCAAACCACACCACACATGCACACAAATGAAAAACACACACTTATGTACACACACCACACCAAAAATCACTTCAGGCATAGTATTTTTTGAGGTACAGCCCATTTCTGGGCTGCGCCAGTGGAACTCCTTCATAATCTATAAGCTCATAAGCCTCGTTCGTCAAAACGCGTTTTACTATGTAGGGCCCATGCCACATAGGTTGGAACTTGCCAGCCCCAAGCTTTTCATGTGCTTGATCGTACAGGAGGACAAGGTCTCCTTCAACAAAGGAACGAGGAGAAACCGATTGATCGAAGTGAGCTTTGACCCGCTTCTTTGTGCTTCAATAACTAAAGCATCTAAGTGGCAGTTTTCATCTAACCGTTCCAGATACAAAAGACGCTCTTCCTCGGCAGAAGTGTCGGGTAGAAGTTCCACAGCTAATTTCAACGAAGGAATCTCGCATTCAACCGGAAGAGTTGCTTCCAGACCATACACCAATTGAAATGGTGTGAACCCAGTTGCACTCTTTGCAGATGTCCGGTATGCCCATAGAGCTGAGAACAGTTGGAGGTGCCAATTGGATTTGTGGATACCAACTGTTCGTTGAAGCATAGTGACCAGAACTTTGTTCACTGCTTCAACCTAGCCATTCGCCTGAGGGTAATATGGCATTGAGCTATCATGACGTAAGCCCAACTTTGAAGTCAGCTCGGCCATCATATAATCTTGGAAATGAGTACCGTGGTCAGTAACGATGGCTTGCGGGACCCCAAAACGTGCAATGATATGGTTGAATATGAATTGGGCAGCTATCTTACCGTCGGCAGCTAGTGTAGGCATCACTTCGGCCCACTTGGTGAAGTAGTCGACATCGACAATGATATACGCATGCCCCCCGACCGAGTGAGGGTTACAAGTCATAAAATCCACGCCCCATTTTGCAAAAGGGTCGACGGTAATAACAGGATGAAAAGGGAGAGGCGGCGCACGCATCTTGCGCTGAAACACCTGGCACGCATGACATTTACGGACTGCAACGATACAGTCTTTGAATATTGACGGCCAGAAATAACTTGCTCGCATAATCTTCTGGGCAGTAGCATATCCGGACATATGTCCACCACAGGCGCCACTGTGGTAGTCATTTAGAACCCTTTCAGCCTCTTCCAAGGTTAGGCACCGACGGAGCACCGAATCTACTCCAAAACGGTATAAGGTATCTCCTATGATATGATAGGGTTGAGACTGATGCCGAATCCGACGTCGGGCATCTTTAGTCAACTCAGACCAAAATGTGGAGGTTTGAAGATACACGATTATGTCGCCATACCAAGGGTCGTGAGTACTGATGAGGAAAAGAGTTTTTTCCGGGATATGATCCTCGGAAAATGAAGGAGCGGAGTCTGTCGGGAGTGAGCATATAAGATCCGCGAAAACCAGTGATTTCTTTGACTTAGCGGTAGTGAACTATAAGTCAAAATCCTGCAGGATAACGATCCATTTGGAGTATTTGCCCCCCAGCAATTGTCTAGAGAGAATATATGTCATGGGGTTGCAATCCGAAACCACTGTTATCGTACGCAACAGGATGTAATGGCGAAAACGCTGCACAACGTGTACTGCGGCTAACGCCAACTTCTCGACGTGAGCATAATGCATTTCTGTATCGAGAAGGTTTCGTGATAGATAATAAACAACATGTTCATTACCATCATCATCATCCTGCACCAGAACCATAGCAATGGTGCTAAACGCGATGACGAGATATAAAGTGAAATCGCGGCGATAATTAGGTAGATGGAGCAAAGGAGCATTAACTAATAACGTCTTTAGCTTCTCAAAGGACTGCTGAGAAATTTTGTCCCAATGGAAGGGAACATTCTGCTTTAATAGGTGTGTGAATCCTTTAGCCACCTCCGCGTAGTTCGGGATAAAGCGTCAAAGGAAATTTGCTTTTCCCTGCAGACCCTGCAACTGATATAACGAGGAGGGTGATGGGAGGTTGATGATAGCCTCGAATTTTAAAGGGTCAAGGCGAATTCCGTCTTTGGAGACTATGAATCCCAAAAGACGGCCAGAATCCACGCCGAAGACGCACTTATGAGGATTGAGCCTAATATTGTAGCGCCTACAGCGAAGGAAAATCTGGCGGAGGTGTTCAGGGTGATCCTCTCGCCTAGCTGAATGAGCTGGCAAGTCGTCCAGATAAGGCTGAACGATATGGCGAATGTCATGGAAAGCATAAGACATCGCACGCTGAAAAGTGGCTCCAGCGTTCTTCAAGCCGAACGGGAGCTTTTTATACGTGAAAGTACCCCACGGACAGATGAATGTAGTCTTATGTTGATCCTCAGGTGCAATATTGATCTGATTATACCCTGAGAAACCGTCCATCAAGGAATAAATCTCACTTCCGGCACATTCGTCGATAATCTGATCTATGAACGGAGTGGGATAGTTATCTTTTGGACAGGCGCGATTGATGTCGCGGTAATCAACACAGACCCTAATAGTACCCTGCTTTTTATCAACAGGAACAATGTTAGAAACCCATTCTGTGAGGGGGATGGGATAAATAAAGCCCGCGTTCAGAAGTTTTTCAACTTCTGCCTTAATTGCAGCGGCTTTCCGAGGATGCATGGGGCGTAAGCGTTGGCGCACGGGCTTCGCACCAGGGTAGGTTGGAATCTCATGCACTACGATACTGGGATCAATCCCCGGCATTTCCTCGTAGGACCAGGCGAACACATCTCTGAATTCTTTAAAAAGATCAGTATAGACTTGAATCTCATCAGGAGAACAAGTCACTCCCACGTGAATATTCTCAACGATCCCTGGTTTGACGGAGATGTTGATCGGGATGGTTTGAGTGATATTACTCATGTTTCCGTCCGAAAAAACCTCGTGTGTCAAGATGGGCATTTGGAGAGGGGGAGTAGGAACCTGAGATGCATAACGCTCCAGACAATCTGAAATTTCCCCCAAGCTAGTCATAAAAGAGGAGCGATGATGTCCATCGCCCCAAGGCAGCTCCTCGAGAGACATAGTTTCAATGATGGCTTCATCGGAAGGAAAAGTCTCTTTGAGAGGATCAGGCAAATCGGCCTGACCAAGCCAGGGGGATTGAGAGTAAACATCTAGAGCCATGCTCAAAGGAGCACGCTGAGGAGGTGGAGGATCAAATGCGGCAACAATTTCACAGTAGCTGATCTCTACTGGAGTCAAGGGCATTGATTCTCCAAACTCAAACACCTGCTCAGGCATAGGAATAAGCCAGGGGTCATCGGACCTGGAAATCATGTTAACTTGAGCAGTGTGCGGTGGTGGTGCGGGAAAGATCCCCATGAGGACGGGGTCCTTGAAGAGACCGGGTCCAACACTGTCAGGGGAATTCGGAATCTGATCCACGTATGGTACGTTGTTCTCGGAAGTAGAGGTGAAGAAGGACAACTGATCCACCGTGACGATTTTGCGCTCGTGAGGGAACTTAAGAAGTCGAAAGACGGTGGATGGCACGCATAGCATGGCATGGGTCTAGCTGCGACCAAGAAGTATATTTTAGTTAAGCATGGCATCAACTACTTCTACTTCCACGTTGCCAATCTTCCCCTGTAAAGTGATTGCTAAACTCTTGAGAACACGCAGGGGTTTGGATTCCCGACCATCAAATGCCTTGAGGGCATTGGGAGATGACGCAAGGGCTGGAGAGCCAATGGCCTTCCAGCAAGCGGATGACATGACGCAGGTAGAAGCACCTTCATCCACAATGGCCCTATGGATGTTAAGACCGTTAATCCCGACTTGAATAACAAGAGCTATCTGATGTGGAAGTCGGGGGGAGAAATTCTCTAAATCGAAGGTGAGAAGACTCGAATCAGCGGGATCAATTCCACCGATCGTAGACAATAAAGCCTTCCGTTGCGAAGGACAGCTTTGAAGAACTTCTAGTGCAGACATAGCAGAAGGTGCCTGTGCCAAATCCTCAACAATGCTGTAATGTTGAGCGACACGAGCATTCGGATTATAAGAAGATCTTCGAAGAACACCTTTAGAAGGTGGCTTCACAATGGGTTCAGGAGTAGGCTTCTCGATTTCCAACGAACCAGAGACAGGTGGGGGAGGCGGTCCATCCGCAACTGCCTTCCTGGGTGCCTGTCGCGATTCATTGTAATCCTTCGAACGCGTAGTGACATAGATATGTGAAACGCTCTTTATCATGAAAACTTGGGACCCAAATGGTGTAGATGGTGACAGCTGTTCGACCATCTGGGTCTGCTGAGACGAGAATGGCTCCTTAAGAACAACCAGAGGCCCTTTTGAGCCCTTGAGAAGTTGAATAACTTTGGATCGTCGTGGACAATCCTTAGTATAATGGTCCCCTTCACAAATGAGGCAAGGGAACTTCGGTTTACGCTGAGAGCCATCCTCAGTGCGAGATTTGGATTCTGGCCTCGGGGCATCGGATTTGGATTTGCCTTTGCCCTTCTTCTTCCCTTTGGAGGCTTTCTCCGTAGGATTGGCCTGAACGGCGTTCACCTCCGTGGTTTTTCCAGAATCTGATGAGGTGGGATTAGCAAGAGTATTGTTGGAAGTATTAGACTTCTGCTTCCCATTCGAAGATTTCTTCGAATTCTGAGATACAGAACCAATGACACCATCCACTGCGGGGGTAGGTGGAGCCTTAGAGGTTCCGGACCGTGGGGCATCAGGCAAGATATCATAAAGCATGCCGGACTGAGAATATACAAGATCCAGATATTGGGCATGTGCAATGGCTTGTTCCTCTGTCACACACGCTCCCATTGCAATATCCTGGGCGATTTTGTTCACAAAGGAGGTGGTGAACCAGTGAGTTAGTATCTAATCAGGTATATGAAACTTGATCAGCCTACGACGGCGCTGCCACTCATGAATGTGATCGGAGATGTGAGTGACCTTGTCCTGCTTCAAAGAAGTCAAGAGGTGCGTCCCGGCTTCATAACGAACCGGTAACTGAAAGTGTGTCAGAAAAGCCATGGCTAAGGAATTGAAATCTTGGAAGATACCACGGGATAATTCTATGTACCACTTAGCAGCAGCTCTAGTCAAAGTGCGCTGGAAGAGGCGCAGACGAATGGAGTCATCGCCCCAAGAGTTAGACGAACACCAAAGATGATACGTCATCACATGCGCTTGGGGGTCCTCTCCAGCTTTTCCCTCAAACTTGGGGCAATCACCTGGTATCTTGGTAGGGACCGAAGGCCAATAAAGATTATGTAAAATCAGATCATTGGTCAATTTTGAAACATCCGGCAACTCCAAGGTGGCCAAGAATGGCAATGGCGGATTAACCGGCATGCCAGGCCCGGGATGAGGACCGGTACCTGTACTCCACAATGGTTGTGAATATCCTTGCCCCCATGGGTTCTTTCCCGTAGGATTCTGACCGTAGGGGGTGTAGGTCATATAACCAGACTGATTTGGATGCTGGTAACCAATGTGTGGGGCTTGATAACCAGAGTGTGGACCCTGGTTAGGATTCGGCCCTATATAAGCAGCATTTGGATTTGGCTGCTGAGTATAGGTATATCCGGGTGGAGGAGGATAATACTGAGAGCCTCTGGGGTGGTTATAATTTGGTTGAGATTGACCATGAGGATAATAACTGCCCTGAGGATGAGTCGGATGCTGATAGGTGGAACCCTGCGGAGCCTGATAACTAGGGCGTAGCTGTTGATTTGGCTGCGGCATCGAATGAATTGGCTGCTGGGCAGGGTTAATAGAATGAGCGGGCTGCCTTGAATGAACAGGTTGACCTGACTGAGAGGGCTGCCCTGAATGAACAGGTTGACCCGGATAAACAGGTGGCATTGGTTGCGCAGTTTGACCTGGCTGCAAAGGAGCCCCAAGTTGTACCGGATGGGCCGGTTGGCCTGGAGGCGGAACACCAGGTTGTACCGGATGGGCCGGTTGGCCTGGTGGAGGAATAGGACCAGGTGACTGCTGGTAACCGATTTGACCTGGAGCAGGACCGTAGGATGGTCCTGGCTGATATGCAACGTTGGAAACAATAGGATACTGCGGTTGCATAGGCTGAGAAGGCTGGATTTCCCCCCCAGGACCATAGACCGGTCCCGGTTGGTACCCCGGCTGGTGTTGTACAGGTTGACCGGAAGGGCTATAATACTGTCCTTGCGGACTGTATGACGGCCCTTGCTGGCCCGCAGGATAGCCTTGCATGGGCTGCCTGTGTGGGTCATAAGGATAGCCAGGTTGGCCCGAAGGTTGGCCTTGGAAAGGTTGCCCTTGCGGGTTATAAGCCTGGTTATAAGGTAAACCTTGAGCATGGAGGTAAGCCTCAGGAGCGGGTAGACGCAAAATGTCCCTGTGCTCATCATACTGACCTGGAAAAGCATACACGGGTGTACCATCCTGTGCATAGTGCGAAAAGTAAGAGCGGTTGGGATCTTGGGAGGATGGTCCAACCTCGGGGTTCGGCTGTAGCAAGGAAAACCGATACTCCTCCGGAGAGATATTCTCCGGAACAATAGTAGCTAGATAAATGTCTTCAGGAGATGGCACAACCCTAGCAGAGGGTGCCATGAAAACGGGTGACGAGGCGGCCACACAAACAATGGGCTGAACGGGTATAGAAGTAATGGGCGTCTGAGGAGACACCCCTGGTGAAGGAGCGGCTGGCCTCGGAGAAGGAGCTGACACTCCCATAGAGGCAACAACGGAAATGATCTGACCCAAAGACCTGTACCCCGGTGGTAATGAGGGACTGGCTGGTCACATAATAGCTAACTCAGAGTTGTCTCCCGGAAACAATCTTCGTGGGAAGAGCTGATAGTCTTCACCAGACGTTGGAATTTCCTCACCAGAATCACTCATGGTTGAGCCTACCGCTAGATCTCGCAATAGACGGCGAGGACTAGGAGGAAAAACAACAGCTATAAAAGGCGAACCCGTTGTAAGAGAAAGGAAATCAGCTCCTAATCTCAATTCAGACACAGGGTTTGAAAAGGGCCAATCGAACTCAATTGGTCCCCCAAAGGGCTGCTCAGAAAGAACCGGTCCCTTGCCAGGAAACTCGGAAACAATGGGCTGCTGTGGTTTAGCAAAGGATTGGGACACCTCTGATGAATCGTCCGTGTAAGGACTACCAGTAGATGAAACCGAGGGTTCCGCCACTGTGACAAAAACAACAAGAGAAAAGATCAAACACACACACGGGCTGAAAAAGAGTTAAGACACACGATCAAACGGTCAACAAACAAAATCTAACAGGGTGTGTAATCGTGGGTGATTAATTTTTTTACCATATTGAGACATAAGAAACTTCACCGTTTCATGTTTTAAGAGTCGAGAAATGGTAAGAAAGGTGACTCTATCTCTTTCAGATTTGACACAAGCGTGAAAGGACAAGCGCTTGGTGATCCTTTCAAATTTAGGGAGTCAGAAAAGATCAAATGACTGCTCGGGAATACTAGACAAAAGGGTGTACCAAATAACCGTGAACTGCAATATACACCTTGGTTTCAATAATGAAAGAGAAATCAACCAAGGACTTTCCGTACGTGCAGGCAATCTCCCCGAATGCGGTGTTCGGTGTATCACGGGTATAGGGTGGCAGACTCAGCTTCCTATGGATAAAGGATTGAAACCTAGTGGGGTCTCCCTTTATATACGCGATGGTACGGGGAGCACAAGTCCGTACTAGCGCTGTCTAAAGCCAAAAGGTGAACGACAGCTACTAGGTTTAAAGACGCCGTAACACATCTCTAGCCTAGACCTCTAAATGTGTTTCGTTAGATTTCAATGCTGCCTTAGAGTAAATTGAGTAGATTTTAAAGTTGATCTTCAATTACGTTTCAATTTTCAGGTCCTAACGAATGTGCTGTCTCAAAAATCTCTTAAATGCAAAAACTACATGCCAAAGTACACCATTTTGTTCGATGAAAACTAGCTACGGAAGAGTTGAGAGTTTTTACACAAACAAAATGATCGGAAGACAATCAATGATATCTCTAATGCAACTAATGAAACTAAAAACTTTTCTCTCAAATTCACTAAATACTAGTAAAATGGAAAAGATTTCAATTTGCACTAATCAACCAGTAAGCAAAAGAGATTTTTTTTTTTTAATTTTCAATGTTTGATAGCTAGATGCAGTAAACAAACCGAAAACAAATAGGAAGCAATTCGAGAAATGATATTAAGAGAGAAAAACAAACAAATTTCACTCAATGGCACAAACAATCAGATTTCAAATCGAAAAAAAGTCTCTCAAAACCAAGAAAAGTCCCGAAGACACCAATGAGCCGTGTGATCTAGGCCCAAAACGAAGCAAAGCGAAATTCGAATGAAAACGAAAACAGTCACTCAAAAAACGCAACAATATGATAAACAACTGTCAAACGAATGTAAGGAAGCAATCCCACAGCCGACTGAACGAACAGAAACCAAAAACTCCTAAGGGAGGCTTGACTCACAAAGGCACCTAGATGCCCTAGGGCTCGTATGCAAAATCGAAAGAAATAGGCAAACAACCAAAGGAAGGAGGCTCAAATCAGTCAAACCGGGCTCCAGTGCACTCAAACAGCCGAAAAATCAAGATCAAAATCACAAGTCAGCCTCAGAAAGCTTGAAACACAGCAAACCCTAATAGCTCACAGGATTGGCGTGTCTGTGAGCTTGAAATTAGCGCCAGAAATGCAATGGCGCGGGTTATACACAGGCAACCTGCGCCAATCGGCGTGACTATCATGCTAAAAAGCGCGCCAGCCAAGTTTACTATGGAAAAATAAAGACAAGCAATCTCAGACACAGAAAGGTGAAAATAAGGCTAAAAAAAAGCCAAACAAACAAGAAAATCTAGTCCAAAGAGTTGACCAAGCAAGCAAGACCAAGAAGTTAGCCAGAAAGAGAAGACAAGACTCCAAGTTGTCCTGTCCGTAAACCAAATCGGAGATCGACTGAAGCAACGTTGATCTACTCTGCTAATTCTGAGCAAAAGTGTTTCGAAGGCTATCTGGCTGTGCTTCAGACTCCGTCTATAGTTTACAAATCAAACAACAAGCTGAATCCCGAGCGGAGTCGCCAAATTTTTGAGGAGGTAAATCCCCTCTGCGGACAGAGGCGATCCATACTAGCCCTGATCGGGTCTAGCAATAATCAAACACGCTACAGTGCAGGTTCCTAATTGTAAATAAACTGAATTGCGAGGAAGGCTTAACTGGAATCCGACGCTGTCGTTTGTTGAAGAGGTGGTGCTCTCGTTCCTTCGCCCTGGAAGATCAAAGCCCTCATGATCTCTGTGATCGGACACCTGCACATGCAAGAAACAACAAAAACATGAGCATAAAATCCAGTGCATACAACTATATATCAATCAAAGAGGATATAACTCATGAACATGATCAAGAACGAGAGTGGAACCATAACCGATAGTCGCTTATCATTAAAGGGTCAAAAGAAGAATACAACCATAGCTTCGACGTAGCACTCTCCTTTAGCGGGTCATCAGCACAACATGTCTCGAAAAAACCCTGTCAGGGTTGGGACAAGCCTCTCTCTCCGGATTCTTGGCAATAGTCTCCTTGCTTGGATTTAGCCTTAGGAAATCAAGAAGGCTTTTGGAGCATGAAAGCTCTTTGGAACTTGGGGATCTTGGGACTAGCTTGCAAAGGGAAATGGGCAAGCTTTTATAGAAGGAGGAAGGGGAGTTGGGATCCCTATAATTATGGGATTGGCCCAATCATCAAGGAAGCTTCCATGAGAGGTGGAAAACCACTTCCTCTCTATGGAAATCCAGAGCCAAACCTCCCAACTCAAGATAGAAATCAGCCCAGTAATTTGTTAGGATGAAACTTCCGCCTTTTATTTTTAAAAAACACCTCTTAATATGGTTGGCGCGGGTACGGCTCTATGATAGAGCGCCAATTGGCGCGCCCTCTTTGGAGGATTTCCCTCTTGGCGCGAGGGCTGAACTATGGAACCGCGCCAATGGAAAAAGAGCTATTTTTAGGGTTTTCAGAAGGAGATGTCTTTAGGGCAATTAAAGCTCATCTTCAGAGGGATGCAATGAAAGTATTTTCAAGTCTTAACTCTGCCCACAGGTCACGGAATGAGCCCTCCAATGTGTGGGATGGGGATTGTAGGGACGGTGACAAATTGCTGTGTAACAGTGTCATCGACAGGATTTGTGCCCATGGAGAGATGATGCAAACACCCGATCTTTAGGATCTGACATGGTATCGTATGGAGAGTTGGTTTTTGGAATATGGGATAGTCAGCGTTGTGATGGACGAGCCATAACACTCGGAGATATTAAAAATACTCAAAGGAAACGATGTGAACTTCAGGTAAAAGGTGCTTCCTCTACGATGACAATTTTCGCTTTGTTCTTTGATTGGGGAAAGTATGGCCAACAGAATTTATTTAAAATTTTCTTGGAGTTGAAGCAGGAAATAGCCTAGATCTACCAGTAATTGACCAAAATTTTCTCAGCATTGGGTGAGAAACCAAGAAAAGGATCTCTTTTGTTATTCAATCTTGTGGAAGCCGATCCGAAGGGCACAGACCCTCTTCAACAGCAATGGAACCTTCTTCATGTACCACTGGAGCAGCTTCCATGATGCTAGTCTACAAAGGGACGCATCCTATGTAGCCTCTCTCCTTATGGTGGACAGACATAAATGGGTAATTAAAAGGGCATTTTATTTGATTTTTTTATACATATACCCATTATTTTCCCTATTCCTAGAAAATGAAGAGGGTACTTTCATAAATCACATTTTTGTAATGGGGGATTTGTTTTCTTTTCACCATTAATGCATTTGAATGATGTGGGGGAATACACATGTTAAAAGGGGTTTTGAACAATTTGTATTTTTTCCCTTTGTGCACATATTTGGCACATTAAATTACTTTGTAATTGCCATGTAAAAGGCCATAGTTTCCATCATATTTTGGCATCGGAAATTTGGCATGTAAGTTGTTGAATGCCATGTAAAATGCCATAGTGGCCACCATGAAAGTCATGATGTAAAGCTGATTATGAAGCATTGTAAAAGGCTTGTTTTAACCACTCTTATGTGAGGGAGAGTGAGAGGCATATTTTTACGCATTAAGCCTTGTTGGATTCTTTGTAATCAAGTTGAATGAGGCAATTTTCCTAAGACATTTTGGCATGTAAAGTTGGCCAATGAACTCTTGGAAAGTGTTTCAAAAGACATAAATAGGTATAATCAGCTACAAGTTGCAGCTTTAGGTAGATGCAGGCTTTGCATCCTGATTCCAAAGTACGTTGGGTGAAGGAGTCTTCAAGGGATGTGCATTTTCAGGCATTTGCGTTGCAGCAGTTGCAGGTGTTGGATTTTGCATTTCGATTATGAAGGACCGAGGTGAAGGAATATTGAAGGGAGGTGCCTTTTTAGAAATTTGCGTTTCATATTTAAGCAGATGTTGGCTTTGCATTTTGATTCCGAAGTACGTTGGGTGAAGGAGTCTTCAAAGGATGTGCCTTTTCAGAAATTTACATTGCAGGTGTTGGCATTATGTTCTGATGCTGAAATATGTCAGGTGAAGGAGTCCTGGTGGAATGTGCCTTTCAGAGACATTTGCATACAGTTGATGATGTATTGAAGCTAATACTTTTGGAGACCAAAAGTTTCTTTGTGGGGAGTTGTGATCCGAAAGGATCTTCACATGTGAAAGAGCTTTGCGAAAGGTTGATTTGAAGTTGGTGAAAAAGTGTTTAAGTGGGTGAAATTATGCTCATGCATTTAATTATGCATTTTATGAGCCCTTATTAAACCCATGGATTATTGATATAAATGATTAATATATTGTGAGAGGATTTTTTTGACATATTATTCATTTAATGTAATTAGGGAAATTAATTTTTATGTGAGAAACCACCTCACACCAATTCTCTATTTTTCTCAGTTGTAGGTTGAGAGAATCAAGGGCATGGTTGAAGAGTCATTAGGTGGTTTTAAGAATTTTCCCAATTATGAGCCTGAGATTGTTGGAGATCCTACTTCCAAGGATCTTGTTTTTCCTTCCTTGTAATTAGGCCCTACATTTGTGGGTCTTGTAATTAATGCTCTTTGTTGGAGAGTGGGTGAGCGAAAACTATATATATTCCTTATGTGAGCCATCAGAAAGGGGGAGAAGAAAGGAGAGAATACTTGGCCATTGAAAGCCATAGTGCTTGGCTAATACTCGACCATAGAGCTTGAATGTAAGAAAGCTTACTTTGAAGAAGGAATATAGAGGATCTACATTCCAATTGAAGCAGAACCAGAGATGTAGCCCTAGAGAGATGGAGGGGTGAACTCCGTTACCAATTGGTTATCTCTCTCTTACTTACATGATTTTGCTTCTTGATATGTTAAGTTCAGTTATTTATGTTTATGTGTTTATGCACTATAATCAATGGACTAACATGCTAATTAAAACCTATATAAGCCATAACCAATTAAAATATCTTCATATCGTACACGATGGTTAGAGTAGTACTTGACCCGTGATCGGATCACTAGGAGATAAGACAAAGGTAAACATGGTAAATTTGATAACCTTTGGAAAGGGTCATACATCATTTATTATTTCAGGGGAAATAATGCATTCTTCCTCAAGGACCTGGATGGAGCAGAGTTACGTGGTGGTCTTGTCAATGGCAGGATGTTGAAGCACTACTTTTCTTAGTATAAATATTTTTCTTACATCATTGTAAATATCATAGTCTATGTTGATTTTATTGGGTAACTTATTGATTGGAGTTGAAGCATGCAGAGAAGGCCCTAAGCCCTGATTGATAAGCTACCATAAGTATATTAATATAAAAATAAATAAGTTACAGACGTTACAGACATTGGATACTCAAGGATACTGATCATATGTTCTTGACACTTCACATGGAGAAGTGCCATCCCCAGCTGGAGCCACTGTTAGGGTCCTATATTTTATAGGATCTCAAGGAGATTGAGTATTTCATATTTGTAATTTTACACTGTAAATAATTTTCAATTTGCAAAATATTTCCAAAAAAAGTATATATAAAAGAAAATCAAAAGAGAGTATGTCAAAAAGAAAATGAATATGAATAAAAGACAAAAGAAAGAAAATTGAAAAAAGAATAAAAGAGAATAAAAACCCACAAAAGAAAAAGAAAAATAATATTGAAAGTGCTGCAAATTTAAATGCCACTACTGTTAAATTAGTTTCCTTTATGTCAAAATCCAATAAGATTGTGTGCAACTTGTCTTAAAATGCCACAATGACTAGGTTTTTGTTCCAGTCATACAACTTAATCATGATGGAACAATTCTAAATTTCATGTTAAATAGGTTAGTAAATAAAGATTTGCCAAACAGTTTAATCTTGGAAAATCAGTAGTTAGGTAGAAAATGAGATGGATTCAATAGTCTAATATAAATCAATAGGAGAAATAAGTGATAGAGTAGGTTAGATTTTTATAAAAAAAGCTTATGTGGTTTTTCTAGATTAAATGCACCGTAAGGAAATAAGATGATTTTTTTTTTTTTTTATCTTAGAAAAAGAAATGATAATGAGAGGGTAGGTAGAAGTTGTGTTATAGATTTGAAAAGAATGAAAAGCTTATCCTAAGTTTGAATTTCAAATTTATTTCATGCACATGAAAAGGAAAAAGGGGTAAACATTTTATCCTAAGTCTAAATGGTCAGGCACATGAATCTCGAGTTTGGCATATAAATCCATATCCAAAGGTTTACCTTTATTAAAACCCCTCACCACTCGACAAAACATCTCATCGCATCACAATAAATTACCATCATCTGTACGCTCATCTGATCTCCTGCTCCCTCATCCGATGACCCTTTCTTTTTTTCAGCCCCCCTCTCCATCTGTCCTTTACCGTCGGGGGGTGGTCCGAAAAAATCTGTTTTGCGTTTCGGGCCCATGCTAACGTGGTGCCTTCCCGTCATATCCCCCCCCCCCCCCGCCCCCCACTTACCGCTTTAGGACCCCTCCGAAAATTTGTTTCTCCGCCATATCAAAAACCGTCAATCCACCCGTTGAGCGCCTGTCACATTACGCCACCTCGACCATTACCGTTGCCAATTAAATGAATTCCCATGGAAAATTGACTGTTTATGAATTTAATTCATGATTGACCATTAATCCAATGGATCCGCACCACAATAAACGTGAAAATGATTAATTTGTGTATAAATCCATGCCTGATCAACTACTAAACCTTTACCTTGTATGTTTCTCCGCTCTGTGCATGTTTGTTGCAGGTTTACAGAATGCCAGAAAAACTAGTCTGATCATTATCAAAGCATTCTCTGCAACTGTCACACCTTCTTCCCAGTCCCAGAGCTTTACATAGTCTCGACGACCATTTTTCTCTCAGAAACCCTTCCTCACCATAAAATCTGATCCAACCATGCCTCCTAAGAATAACAGACAAGAGGAGCCTGTAAATCCATTTCTCCATCCACTTGTTGACCTTGATCACATACCTTTGGCATACATGGATTATAAAATCCATGAAACCCTATGTGAATTCGAGTTGTTTGAAATGTACTACTGGCTAGAAGACAAGTACATTGACAAGTCTTATGATATTGGACTGTGAGAGTCTAATTTACCCCATTACATTTTCCCCCATACCCATAGTGCCCCTGAATTCATCAGAAAGTGTCAAGATTGTTATGTACCTAGCCAGAGAGCTATAATTGTTCCTACAGGAGAAATTTTGTTTACCATGACTTCCCAATCCGTAGACCAAATGATGCAGGCCCCTGTCACAAAAAATGCAACCCCTTTCTCACAGGAAGCACTCACTGAACTATATTAGAATCTGGATTTTGAAAAAAGGGCTAAAAACCTTGAGCTTTTTCTCGCTGAAGATGCCCAATTACCCAAGAAGAATCCTCCCTATTCATCCTCCATTTTCCCCGATAGAGCCAAGTAAATCATTACTGTTATCTCCTACGTCCTTTGATATTTCTAAGATTAGTGGGTAGATGAGGCAATTATAGGATTTCTTTCTATCTTCTCTGCATATTCTAAGCCTTCCATCTTATTCAACTTTAGCCAATTCCTAGCATATGCCATCCATGACCAATTTGTTAGATTCCAAACTGAAGAGGTATTTAAATACGCCTCTGTACTAGTATATGTGTTTTTTTATTTTCAGGGAGACAAGTTCAAGTTTGCAATGCAAAAGTTGGATGATGATGGAAATCAACAGTCTGTCATCTTCTAGACTACAATTATGATGAAGGAACAAAACGAGTACTCATACAAACAATTCATTGAACTATTTGTACATCCAACACTCAATCTTCTAAGCAACACCTCTGGGCTAAGAATCAGTGAAGACATCAGAAAATTTTTGCAACTTTCAGACCAAAAAAAACAGGAGATTGGTATCTTTACCAGAATTATACAGAATTGAGGATCTATGGATGTGAGCTTGCCCCATATAAGCTCCCAAAATTCCTCCCAATGAGGATTTTTTCTCTAGAATACATCAGGAAAATGCTCAATGCTGATGAAGTCCATTTTGTGTCTGCTAAGAAGAAATCTCAATTCAGGATCAAAACAAAAATAGGACCTTTCATTTGCAACAGTAGGACAACAGGGGAAGAAGCAGAAGAATTATTAAAGGAAATTCAATTCAACCTCTGTTTTACATGGTCATATGATCCATTAGGTTCCATCTCCAGGCTAAGGGTAGAAAACAAATCTACACCTTACATCCATACACAGAGGCCCGAAATTGAGAGATATATGAACCAACTAGAGTGGACTGAAAACAATCTACAAGAGGCCGAGGAACAATTGGTTTCCACTTCAACATCACAGACTCTTGTCCTAGAGGAGAAAGAAGGAAAAAGGATGAGGGAAGAATCACCTTCAGTGACTAAAACTTCCAGCAAAGAATTCAAAATCATGTACAGGAAGAGGACCAAGCTCAATCCCAAGGCAAAGCCAAGCAAAGATTCAGAGCAAGAAGTAATCATCATCACCAAAGAGACACCTACTTCCTGACAAGTTGGTGGTCAAACTACACTCTTTCCTACCACTTCGACAACTTCACAGGATCAACAACAAGCCATTCAGACAAGTACAATTGTCACAGGGGAGAAAGAGAAGACCATATTTGATACATTGAGAGAAATTAAATTGAAGAATGAAGTTTTGAAGACCATCACTTATAATCAGTTCTGGAAGCAGACTTCCACCTCTCAGAGTAGACTGTTGTTAGCCTTTGACTTTGAGAAAGGAAAAATGCAAATGGCTTTTCTCCAAGCACAGATTCCACAGCCCAAGACATCAACAAATTACAAGAAGACTACATTTGAATTTGATATCAAAGACATACATCCCATTGATCAAATGGATATGCATAAGCAAACACGTGGCATGATTTCATCTACACTCACTAATATTGCTATGAGTTTGTCCAAATTGCAGGTTTCCTTAGCCAACATCTATTCATAGCTCAAGACGGAGAAAATATATTATATGGCCAAGGATTCAAGAATTAAGTCTTTGGAGACTTAATGGTCAGAGTTGGATATGATCCCTCCAACATCAAAGTTGCATAAGAGGTGATAAAGAAGAAAAATGCTGACATAGAAGCATTAAGGAAGCAACTAAAAATGCCAGCTATAGAGGACCCTTTGACCAAGGAAATTGAAGAGACAAAGTCTCAGAAATCAAACACGATGAAGCTCATCATGGAGCAAAATTCTCAGCTGAGACAAATGGGATCAAAGATGGAGAAGATGATAAAAGAAAAGGAGAAGGCTACTAAAATTTCATTGGCCCCTTTGGAGGCTGTACCTCTTACAGCCATTCCCACAGCCAAACATTCTACAATAAGTACAAAATATGGAGTATAACAACTAACAAAGGCAATGAAAAATCTGTCAATCCAGACAAAATAAATAGATAAGCTTCAGGATCAAGTTAAATTGTTACAGGATCAAAAGTCCTGAAGTGACAGCTCACATGCAGCTGAAGCAGAGAGAGCACATAAGCTAATAGAAAGGTTGCAGAAGTCTGAGAGGGAGTCATCTATTGAAAATACATCAGGCCAAGTCAAAGAAATAATTTGGACAAATCTCATTGAGTCCATTAATGAAATATAGCCCTGTATCCAGATTACTTTTGAGTAGAAAGAGTTGATAGAGAAATCCAACGATGCCATTAAAACCATCAAAGAGGAGCTTGGAGACATGCCAAATACTACCAAAAACATCATAAAGTTCCTAAATTCCAAGAGCAGATATGCACTGGATGACTTGGGAGTTGATGATAGGACAAAGACAATTTTAGAGGTAAAGAAGGTTCTCACTAAGAAGAACCTGATTCTATAGCTGGAAGAGAAATTCCACAACTTAGAGATAGATGTAAATGGATTTTTCAGCAAGATAGAACCTTTAACTCAGAAAGGTCTTCCTTCTCTGTTTGTAATAAATGAAAAACTAATGATTATACAATATTATGTGAAGAAGCTGAACGAGATTGCCAGGGACACAACTAAATTTTCAAATATCAAAGGCACTATGACAGGGAAAGCATTCTTGGAGGCATTAAGTCATGACCTTTTCATCCAACGTGAGGTAAACCACATATTTGTGGTAAAAGCTACTTTTTCTAGGTATACCAAAGTGGATGAAATCTACAGAAAGGCCATTAAGTTAACTATCCCAGATGAATATCGATGGGATAATTTAAGTGAGCTTCAGTAATGTAAAGATTAAAAAGAACAGTGAACTATAGATAACACATCATCCAACAATACAACCAGCGGAACCTACAAATAGGCCTACTTAGCAATTGATTCCTTGAAAGCAGTGACAACATGCCAGATCACCCACATCGAGCCTATATTTTGTCATAGTTAGAGTTTATTATTAGATTTAGGCTAATAATACACTGTCTGTTGAGACAAGATTGATTGTAATTAGTTTTTTAATATTTATTATAAATACTTCGTTGTTTGAAGTAATCTAGGTTGATTTCTAATCATATTTTTCCTACCTCGCAATTGTAAATTCCAAGTTTTGCTGGAGCATCAATAATACAAAGAGTTATTTTAGGATTCATGTGGTGTAATTACTGGTGAAGTGTTTCTAATGTTTATGTGTTTTCCATTGTTTTTCGTTTTTCTCTGTTTATCAGAATTCTTTTGTAAAACAGAAAGTGCGATGAATAAGACATGTTATTTAAAACACCTTATTCTAGCTGCTTTTAAAATTTAAATGTTTTCCACTTGAAGTCAGATTGAAAAATACTTAAATTCTTTTCAATCTCAACTGAAATTCACTTTTCTGCATATTCATTATTCATTTAAAAATATAAAGGAATCCAGTGAATGCAACCTAGCTTTCCATGTTACAACTCTTTTAAAAATTGATGCAAATATCCAGTTTTATGTTTTGACTCCATTGCCAAATGGGAATATAAAGATTTAATCAACGTAATCAATAAAAATCAAACAAACAACCAAGTACAGTCATAACTAGCCTAAAACCTATTCAAAGAAAAGTTAAATCATAAAGAGATACCCCTCTTTGAAGCTGGCAGGGCTAGATCTCAGCTTCCAAAGTGGTTTTGATGTTGTCCTCTATGTTTATTCTACCAATATTTTAAATTACAGAATGCTAACAGGCCCAAGACATGTAGGTTGAACATAAGGAGGATAACCAAGAGGCTGACATTGTGCCCATTGCAGAACAAGCCAATATTCAACCTTCACCTCCTCTCATTGGTGGCCACATCCCATTCACTGAGATGGGAATATCTCCTCCACATGATGATATGGTCATGGATATTTCTAACCTTTACTTTGATTAGTTAAAGAACATAATAGTGCAGGAAAGGCATAAATATTTTCCTAATGACCTGGTCCATTCTATTTCCATTCATAGAGAGAGCATGATTGTGCCTAATACCAAGAAGAATCTAAAGGTAATCACAATAACAAACTTAGCCTTTGCAGAAGCTACAAAGGTAAACACAAATTTATTGTTGGAAGAAAATAAGAAATTGGCAAAATATTTAGCTTTTTTAAGGAAAAAGATTACTCATCTCCTCACTGAGAATCAAAGGTCTTCTTCTGCAGATTCTAAGATGAAGGAGCTACGAGAAGTGATAGGCGAGGAAATTAAATCATTGGGTGAAACTATGAGAGAATTGTATGAAGAAATTAACACCCTTCATAAGGCGGTGTTTCCCTTACATTCAATTCAAAAGTGGTCACAGGGGAATGTGAAAGTTCTGAAGGTGACTCATGCAACCATTGATGCAATCCAAGAATGGGGAACTAAGTACATAAATGCACCATAAAATTTGGTTAGGAAAACAAGGAAGGAAGTTTAATTGGAAAGCACTGAGGTTAGAATGATTGTAAAAGGAAACAAACAACTCAACACTTATGTGGCCAACACCATAACCGCTTATTAATGTTTTTACCATAGTTTGGACTCCTTGGTAAGAGTGAAAAATATACCTTTTGTCGGAGCATTTGCAAAAAAAAAAGGTCAAAAACGTTGTTAGGTAGGAAATTGAAGAATTCTTGAGCAGTTTGAGGCATGTAGCTACTAAATAAGATTTGGAGATCACAAGGCAGAATGTTCAACAATTTGTAGTTGGACCTGCCAAGTTAAACATGATGTTGCTATTATTATGGAATAATATTCAAACTGGTTCCAAAAATATTTATCTGGATGCAATGCAGGTAAGATTCAGATGTAAGCTAGATCTTCCATCAAAGTTCAAGGACATAGAAACACAGTACAAGGATTGGTACCATTATGTTACATCAGAGCTACAATTATAAGTTGCCGAGCTAGAGTTTCCTCAAGCTCAAGCATAATGTATAAAGTTTTGCCTTATTAGGATCTAGCCACATTTTTTCTTATGTGATTTTAAATTTAGAAAATAATAAGTAACGTAAATGTAAGTGGAAGTCCAAGGGTCAAATAGGGAATATGAAGAATCATTAGATATAATAAAGACAAAAGAAGCTCAAGAGTCACGAGGGAACTCAAAAGTCACAAGAGGAGGTGAAAGGTCACTTCATTTGTCATAAATAAACCCTCACAACTAAATCATGGGGCTTGGAACTTGAGATTAGTAGCCTTGGCTTCTCTAGTCTAGCATAGGAGTGAGTGTCGTTCTTTGGAGAAGCAAATGGTAGCTTCATGTTCCACTATTGGGGCTAGTGTCATATCATTTTATTGTATACTTGGAATTTCGACTTAATGATCAAAAGCTCTTAGATCGAACACACTTTCATGCATGTATCATGGATGTTGTAATACTTTTCTTTAAATTTTTATGGTATATGTTATTTCATTCATGCTAATGTAAATGAACTACTTCGTTAACTTTAGTATGTTTCTTGTTGGATGTGTGTTGTATTTTCTTTCATGATTTGTATTATATTTTGAACTATTTTGTAGGCTAACTAATGATTCTTGATATGTTTGCACGTCTCTTTTAGGATAGTAATATTACTTTTCTTCTAGAGTCCCACTCTCCTTTCCCTTTGTGTGAAAGAACCTCTTATGCATCACAATTGATATTACACAAATTTTACTCACTTGATGTCCCCAAAGTTATGTGTATGACCTTATGTGTTTATTGTAGCCAAGGCACATATTTAAGATCATCATTATGGAAACCGACCATATTTCTGGTTGGGGCTCCTACTCCAATGGTGTGGGGCCTAATTGGTACCTCACATCGGTGAGACCCCCTTCCCTGTTGTCAGCATCCAACACCATCAATATGATTTTGCACTAGGAGGGAGAGATGAAAAGCTTAGACCATGATGTCTGGTTTCAAAATTTCATCTTGAATGGCTCCTTCCCATCTCATAACCCTGGGATGTTTTTCTAGAGTTGTAAATAAAAAATTTCCCGCTCGGATAATTCATAACTTGTCAAATTTAAAGTTTGATAACGAGGGTGAAACAACCATTATTGAGCACACTCTTCACTTTCTTGAATTTTTTTATTCTTTCGAGGTTAATTGTGAGGATGTCTCTTGTAGGTTTTTCAATGCCACTTTTTAAGTTTGTTTTAAACAATGGTGTTATACATTTTTGATCACTTCTATTCACTCTTTTGAGCAACTTGTCATGGAGCTTCACCAAAATTTTAACAAGTATGATTATCAAAGAGTGTATAAGAAGACTATTTGCCTTTGAATGAAATTTGATGAATCTTTGGAAAATTTTCTTGATCACTTTCTTCATTTTTTTTATGAGTTTTCTGAGGAAGGGATTGATTGGGATTTTAAGAAAGAAACTTTTTAGTACCTAGAGCATATTTCTTTGAATCCTCTCAGTTATGAATCTGTTGCAAGTCTCCCAACTTTCCTTGGTCATGGATGACTTAATATTACAGAGGAATAATCTAATATTTCCTGTGGCTCTTCACCTTCTTTAATCTCTTTATCAAATGAAGCAACCCCATGTAATAATATTGAGGTTAGAAAACTTGGAGATAATATTGTTGATCCAATCCCATATCCATATTCCCTAATAATAAAAATTTGAATGCATGTTAAAATCTTGAATCTCATTTTATCGATGGTATTGCTTCTTCAAGATACACCTCTTGTTCTCCACCAGAAATTTCTCATGGTCCTCTTTGTCTTGATCCACTTGGTCAATCTGCTTCACTAGTTTATCTAAATCTTATGGTGATCAAGTATATGATGATGTTGTTGTTTAATTGGAAGAACAAAAGACCCATGATATATCTTATGATGATTATGTGCAGGCTTCAGATTTTTAACAAGAATCAATTATTATAAATAGTATTTCGTCTTATTTTTCATTACCTTCTTCACCATTAACTCACTTTCCCGACATGTATAATGAATATGTTACACAAAATTTTCTTTCAAATGTTTCTGATCTTCGTATTACTAGTTTTGATCTAATCAAGAGTGGTATGAATAAGGGATGGAATCTATTGTTCATAATTTGTCTCATTCCTCATATTTTACTTGTGAAGAAGTGGGATTTGTGATTCCTTGTACTTAATCAAATCCTTCATTTGATTCATCCAACCATGAAGATTCCTTGGATTTGAATGTGAAATCTGATCCAGCTAGTGGCATTCTTAATGCATTCATTTACACACCTAATGATGATTTTTCATCCTCACCTATTGATAATTCCAAGCCACTGGTATTCGATGATTCAAAATTTGATAGTTGGGAAACTTGTTAAGAAGTTAAGTCACTTCATCCCTCATTGATGGTTATGCCAGGATCTCACGATCTTGGTAAGTTTTCCAAACATGATCATATCAAAATTCCATCATAGGAAAATCTTCATGAATTGACCGATCATATTGAAAATGAATCTTTCTTTCCATCTCAATATTCTTCACCTTGTTATCATGATACGATCATCAAATGGTCAAAAAAATCTTACCTAGCAAACCCATTTCCTAGTAACAAGATTCGATATTTGCCGATGTTTGCTAAAATTGAAAGTTTGAATGAATGTACTTCCCTGAGAAGATCTCGAGGCGTGTATGATCGTTAAGATATAATGACAGATGGTTTAGCCCAAGCTTTCTTATAATACTTTTCGACTAATGTGTCTGGCCTTTGAGTCTTAAAGGAAGTTTTATCAGTCTATCTTTTCTCCTTCTCGTTGTTCTTAACAATGTTTCTCATTGCTCATTCTCTCACCTGTATAGGTTAGGAACTACTTTGACTATGGCATTGTGTTATGAAAACAACTCAAAAAATAGAAGAAAAAAGAGATCAATGCCTTATAAATAAGCCACTTCTAGGGGGAAACCTCCTTTACATTACATAAATGAACAATTCTTGGATGATACAAATGACAAAACCTCCTTTCTATATATAGGAGCCCATGGGGTCACAATATAATCCTAGTCGACCTAACAATAATAATGTAAGGGCGCAATAATAACAATATGGGGTTATAGGGGTACAACAATAACAATAAGGGGGCTACACTAACAATAATAAGGGACCACACTAGTAATATAGGGACCTAACATGCCCCTCTCCTTCAAAAAAATGTTTTCCTCAACGCTTGAGTAGCTCTGGATGCTTCTGTATAAAATTCTCATCCTCCCATGTAGAATCTTCAATGGGTAAGTTCTTCCAATTGATGAGATACTCTGAAATTGATCGATTTCATAGCTGTCGAGATCTTGTTTCCGTGACTGCTTTTGGTTCCAATATGATTTTTCCTTCCTCATAAGGTTCTGGAAATATTGTTTGAACTGGAAGATTGTCACCTATAACCTTCTTTAATCATGAAATATGGAAAATTGGATGCACTTGAGAAGAAGCAGGAAGCTCCAATTTGTATTCCATAGTACCAATATTTTGCAACACCTTGTCAGGACCATAGTACTTTGGAAATAATTTATTATCCTTCTTAGCTTGATTTAGGGAAATTTGTTTATATGGTTGTAGCTGTAAAAATACCCAGTCTCCTACATCAAAAATTCTCTCGCTGCAATGTTGATTTTCCTGTTGTTTCATTTGATTTTGTGCCAAATTTAGGTTATCCTCTAAGAGTTGGAGAACTTGTTGTTGATGCTTGATGTGATATTCTACTGCTTGAACGTTAGAATTTTCTCTTAAATATGATGTGATGGATGGTGGATGATATCCATAAAATGGTGTCAATTTTTCTGTAGTATGGAAGGAAGTGTTATACAACCATTCAACAAGAGGTAACCACTTGACCCATTGTGTTTTTTTATCAGATACAAAAAACCAAGATATCCTTCCAAACGTTTGTTCACTATCTCAGTTTCACCATCGGATTGAGGATGATAAGGTGAGCTATGAGCTAGTTGAGTACCCAAACAAGAAAATAATTTCGTCCAAAAATTTCCAGTAAAAATGGGATCTGTGTCTCTTACAATAATCTTTGATTTTCCATGTAGCTTTTGAATTGTTTCCATAAATGTAGTAGCAACTGTACTTGCTTTAAATGGATGAGATAATGCACAAAAGTGTGCATACTTGGTAAGTCTATCAACTATCACCATGATGACACTCTTTCCTTCGGACTTAGGTAAACCTTTGATAAAATCCATTGAAATCTCCTCCCAACGTTGACTTGGAATGGATAAAGGTTGTAGAAGGCTCGGGGCCTTAATTGTCTTAACTTTATTTTGCTGAAAAACCAAACATTCCGCCACAAAATTTTGAATATCAGATTTAAGGCCATCCCAAAAAAAATTCTTTCTTCACCCTGTGGTAAGTTTTTAAAATTCCTGAGTGTCCTCCTAAGGGATAAGTGTGCAATTCCAAAAGAATATTTTGTTTTAGTTGGGAATTCTTACAAAGATATAAGCGATATTTTTACCATAAGGAATCATTTTTCCAACTAAATGTATCAGATGTACTAGGATCTTGCTGCAACTTTTGAATGAGTGTCCACACTCCTTCATCCTTCTTCCATTCATCCCTTGCTTTGATTATCCAATTTGGTTGGATAATAGAAATGGAACAAAGCAATGCTTCCACCTCTTCATCCTTTCTTGAGAGTGCATCTGAAACAACATTTAGCTTCCCTTTTTTGTAGATGATTTCAAAGTCATAACCCATCATCTTTGTGACCCATTTTTGCTGCTCTTATGAAGATAGTCTTTGTTCCAAAAAGTATTTAAGACTATTATGATTATTTTTTACCTTGAAGTGTCTTCCCACTAGGAAAGGTCACCATTTATTTAGGTAATGTAGTATTGCCAACATTTCCTTCTCATAAATAGCTTTCTGTAAATACTTTCCTTTGATTGGATGACTTTCAAAAGAAATGGGTCTTCCTTCTTGCATTAAAACAACACCAATTCCATTTCCTAAGGCATCACATTCCATAATAAAGGTTTTTGTGAAGTATGGCATAGCTAATACCAGTGCTAGGCACATTGTCTCTTTAAGATGTTCAAAGGCCTTAGTTGCTTAAGGAGTCCATGAAAATGCATCTTTCTTCAATAATGTTGTTAGAGGTGTTTCTATTCTCCCATAATTCTTAACAAACTTGCGATAATACCTTGCTAACCCAACAAATCCTCGCAACTGGTTCATGGTTTTGGGGAATTTCCATTCCTTAATGTATTTAATTTTGTTAGGGTCTACCTTAACACCCTTATGAGATACAATATGACCCAAATATTCCACATCTTGTACTCCAAAGAAACATTTGGAGGTTTTTACATATAATTATTTCTCCTCTAATAGTTTGAGCACCCTGTCAACATGTTGAACATGATCCTTCCAAGACATGTTGTAGATTAGTATATCATCAAAAAATACTAACACACATTTTTTAAGGAAGGGTTTGAAAATGGAATTCATCAAACCTTGAAATGTAGAAGGTGCATTGGTAAGGCCAAAAGGCATGACCAAAAATTCATAATGACCCTCATGAGTTCAAAATGCTATTTTAATAATATCTTCAGTATTCACTCTATTTTGATGATATCCTGAACGAAGATCCAACTTGGTAAAATAAATTTCTCCATGTAATTCATCCATTAATTCACCAATCATAGGAATGGGAAATTTATCTTAAATAGTGAGGTTATTAAGCTCCCTATAATCTAGACACATGCACCATGATCCATCCTTCTTGTGCACCAATACTACTGGAGAAAAGAAAGAGCTTTGACTTGGTTGAATTATACCAGCCTCTAACATTTCTGCAATCATACGTTCAATTTCACTCTTTTGGACATAAGGATATTTGTAAGGCTTTATGTTTTGAGGAACACTTCCTGGAATCAAATGAATAGAATGATCATGATCACAACTAGGTGGGATTCCTTTGGGAGTTTCAAACACCTTGGAATGATTCTCCAAGAGTTTTTGGAGACATGGATAAATAGATGATTTTGATGTTGGAACTTCTAGTGAGCATAATTGTGCAATTACGCCTCCTTGTTCTTTCTTCAGAAGCTTTTTCATGACATTAGAGCTTATTTTCTTTCCCGACTTCCCTGCGATACCCCGTAATTCAACTTCCTTTCCTTCTGAAAATAATTTCAAGAAAATTCTTCAAAATTGAAAGATACTATCCCCAAAGATTGTAACAATTGTACTCCTAGTACAACATCAACACCTCCCATTGGAATATTCAATACTTATTCCCCCATGGTTATCTTGATATTATGGTATTTTCTAGAGAAATTTATAGTTCCTCCATTTGCAACCATCACTTGACATTCTGGTGCTGGATATAGAAAGCAGTTCAATTCCTTGGCTACATTACATTGAATAAAATTATGGGTACTACCTGAGTCAATCAACACTATTACCATATTCTCCTTGATATGTCCTTCTATCTTGAGAGTTTGAGGAGTGGTAATTACTGTCAATGCATTACAAGATATGGTCAAACTCATTTCTTCTTTCTCTAGGGTTGGTTCCTGGTGTATATCCTCTTCTTTTGAAGTTTCTTGTTCATTTTCTTCCTCCTCTTCATAATCTATGTAAAATAATTTCTTCTCAACACACTTATGACTTTTAATTTATTTTCTATCACAACTATAGCAAATCCCTTTTTCTCTTTTTTATTCCAATTGTTGTGGTGTCAACCTTGTAGGTTGTGGAAGTCTAGGAGTAGCAACACTTCCATATTTATAGATGTGAGTGGCAGGCTTCCTCGTTGCCATAATTTTACATTCATTTTTTTCTTGCCAATCTGAATGCCTTCTCCAATCAATCAGGTTCCCAAAGGCGAACCTCATGTTGGATGTTGTCCTTTAAAGTCCCTATGAAGACATCAATCCTGCATTCCTTTGGAATATCAGTTACCCTTATATTCAATTTTGGGAAGTACTCAATGTGCTCCACCAATGAACCATTTTGTTTGAGATTTATCAATTGGCTAAAGAAGGTGTTTCTCTTTGTATCCTCATAATGTGCTATCATTTCCTTCGTAAAAATTAACCAAGTTAAAAATTTTTTATGGGAGCAAAGCCATCAATACCATACAAATGTATTTTGTTCCAAATGTAAATTTGCAATGCGTAACTTTTGTGTGTTTTTCACATTATTGTGATCAAAATATTGCTCCATCTGTAGTATCCATGTTAGAGGATCCTCGCCATCAAACTTCCTCATATCGATCTTTGGAGTATGGCGGGTCTTCAATCCCACATTAGAGTTTATGAAATCACGATTAACATTTATTTTATTCTCATAATGAGTTTCCTCTACTATATTTTCGCCATTGGGAATCATTTCTTGTATCAACTTTGTCAAATCTTCCTTCAAACCTTCCATGTCTTCTTTTATATCATTCTTCATGTCTTCCATTTTATCTTCCATGTCTTCCATGCCATTCTTCAAACCGTCCATCTTAGCTTCCATGCCTTTCTTCAAACCATCCATATTAGCTTCCACACCCTTCTTCAAACCATCCATCTTAGCTTCCATGCCTTTCTTCAAAACTTCCATTTCATCTTTTGTTGCTCTTTGCGAGAGCGAAGTTTGGTGCACTTGCTCTTGTAATTTTGATATATCATGTTGCACTTCTTCCTCTTCATGAGTCATAGTAGAGTGTTATGAGGGCTTAATAGGTCTTGAACTATTTTTAGGGGGCATTTTATAAGCTGATACTGATATCTATGCTTCATTATGCCCTTGGAATCACTTCAAACTGATTTTTCAAACAAGACTTATGCAATTCGAAAAACAATTACACACCTTTTTCTTGATTTTGAGGAGCTCAATATTGAAATTGAAGTATCTCTGTAATTTCAAATCCCTGAGATTTTATCTTTGGTCCTGTAGTAGCCCTCTGAATCTTCTTTCCAATGCCATAGGTCTGACATGATTTGGATTCTTCAAGGCAAAGATATGACCAATTTCCCACAACGACCTAATTATGGACTAGTTCAGTATAGTAAACTTGTACGACGTGCCACGTGTCACCGTTTCGTCCTTCAGCTCTGAAATTGATACAAAGGAAACTACAGTATGTGTAATTTCGGCCACTTTTTACAAAATTCAAATCATATGCTCAGAGAGAGAGAGAGTTATGAAATTTTTTTCAAGGTCACCTATTTTAGATGAAATTTGGGAGCCTGCAAAAACCCTGACTTCCACAAATCATATCTCCAAAAATATTGCGAACCAAGATCTGAAATTTTTACACAAAGTTCCACAGGATATCATTGAAATGGTTTTTTTTTTGTGTCTGAACCTTCGTAGAAAAACAATTATAGCGAAAATGCCACGATGACCTGTTTGAAGCAGCGAAACCCTAGAATCCAAAGCTCTGATACCAAATGTTATGAAACTAGCTCCAAAAATGAAGAAAATAGATATCAACGCCTTAGAAATAATCCACTTCAAGGGGGAAACCTCCTTTACATTACATAAATGAAATATTCTTGGATGATACAAGTGAAAAAACTTCCTTTCTATATTTAGGAATCCATCAGGTCACAATATAATCCTAGCCGACCTAAAAATAATAATGTAAGGGCACAATAATAACAATATGGGGGTTACAGGGGTACAACAACAATAATAAGGGGGCTACACTAACAACAATAAGGGACAAAAAAAAACAATAAGGGACTACACTAGTAATATAGTGACCTAACACATTGGAAATTTCACTTTATGTAAGTTTGACCTACCTTTTTTAGTTTAGGAGTAGGTTAGTATTGTTTTCTTTCTTACTTTGTTTTAATTTTCGTTTCTTTCATTTTTCACTTTTCTTTTAAGTTTGCTTGTAATAATATTTTTATGAAAGTTGTGTGGTTTGGCTTTGAATAAGCAAGGAAAATTTCAAGAGGATATTGTAAAACTATTAACTATTTATATCCTTATTTGTATTGGAACTTGCATCTTTTATAGTCCATAATGCTTAGATAGAAAATATTCTGTTTCTTTCCCAAAGAAAACCTTAACAAATCTATGATGCACGTATCTATAATAAGATCTTCTTACTTGAGTCAACTTTTTATATTTGGTTGGTTTTAACATGTTAACTTAGTCGAGTAGAGAACAGAAAGGAGGAAACTTAAGCAAGCTAACTTACTTCAGAGGTTGATACTTAAGAGTCTTTAAAAACTAAGACTAACCTCTCTTGATTATTAAATAAGTTGGTATTCCTCTTCTACTCCTGGTGATATAAATGCCAATAAAATTCCAATGATAATAAAGTTATAAAATAAATAAAAGGTGAAATAAAAAAAGGGTTTCCTGTGCAGATATATATATCTTTATATATATATATATATATATATATATATATATATATATATATATATATATATATATATATATATATATATTTGAAAAAAAGGGGGCCAAAGGCGCCCAAAAAACTTTTCATCCAATTTGCAGACTGCATCTGTTTTTATCGCGCACCATCCGCCGTGCGCCTGGAAATTTTTAGCGTGCCGCACAACATGAAATGTACTTTCTCCTACTGTGCATTGACGAAACTATCCATCCATGGGCAGATTATAACATCAACGCATCACCAAACATTACTTAATGGTCAATGGTGTAGTTGTTTAACCGATCGCACTGTTGACTATGTACAAGTTCGGGAGGGCAGTGCACTGACAAAACTACTTGCCCCGAGGCGGATAGTTTCGTCAATGCACCAACCTCCTGGCATCATTATACGGTCAATGGTGCGGTGGTTTAACTGACCGCACCGTTGACTATGTACCAATATCAGGAGGGCGATGCATTGACCAAAATATGAGCCCCGGGGCGTATAGTTTAGTCAACGCACCACCCTTCTGACATCAGTACATGGTCAACGTTGTGGTCATTTAAATGACTGCATCGTGGACTATGTACCGGTGTCCAGAGGGTGGTGCGTTGACTAAACTATCTGCCCCAGGGCACATATTTTGGTCAGTGCAACACCCTCCCTAACTTGGATATAGTCAACGGTGTGACTGGTTAATCGGCCGCACCGCCATTTATGTATTTAAAAAATAATAATGGTGCGCCTTTTTGGTACTGCACCGATTGTGATGCGACCTGTAAATTTACAGGCAGCATCGCGAACCGGTGCGAGCCGAATGGCTTGAGTGCACCGCGCGAGATTATTATTTTTTTTAAAGGGTAAATTTTAAGTTTTTTTAGAAATGTAAACCACTAAAAAGTTTAATTATGGAGAAACAAGTAAAATACCTATACATTTGGGCATCAAGAAGGCATATTTGCTGAAGAATTTGCAAAACTAAATTTTCTCACCATTTTCCAAAATTCGAAATCGATATGGTGGGCAATGGATGACAACAGTGCGTGTAACGGGAGCACCGATGGTAGGGCGCCTCACACAAGGGAAATTTGCATCGGTGCTTGAGAGCTCTAGAGCACTAAAGAAGTGAAAATGCATATTTTTTGGCCGTATTTTTTTTTTTTTAAAATTCAACCCTGTTCCGGTGCATGGGTTTTTGAGGCGCACCGAGCGGTTTCTTCCAAGCGCACCGGGCCTGTTTCAGTTTAGCACAGGTTTTTATGACGCATCGGGCCTGAATCTATGTAGCACACCAATGCGCTAAAATAATGAGATGCATCAGGAGGGTTTGTATGGAGAGCACAATGTCTCGGTGTGCTAATTTGTAGTATGCACCAGTGCTTTTCTAGTTGAACGCGCCGGTGTGGTGTAAGATGAGAAACACACCAGACAAAAAACATCCACAAAAACCTCCACCTGCCAACCTCCTCTAGAAACCTCTGCTACAAACATATATCTGGGCTATTTTATAAGGGGTTCCTCAAAAAAATCCGCTAGAGGGTGTTTTCCTTGTAATGACATTTTGACCCCCTTTGAGCCATCGCTGCAGACATAACACTTCATGCCAGTGGCCGAGAGGCTATATAGGAAGGCATAACACTGCATTCCAATGACCATGAGGCTATAGGTATAGGCATAACGTTGCATTCCAGCAACTATGGCCGCAAAAAATCAGTTTTGTGTCTGCATATCCGGGGTTTGAGCCACCTTTTTAGGCCCATAACCTAGTGCTTTGCCCAGAACTTCATGAAAAGTTCAAAAATGATAAATAACGACTGGAAAATGATAAGGAAGCAATCACATCGTTAAGAAATCATATGTACCCCTCCTAGCCATGACAAGAATTTTGTCAAACATGCCACAAACATTGAATCTACAGGTGTAAACAACAAAACATAGAAACATATCTCATACTTTTCTGAGAATCACTAAGAATCATTGCTCCCCACATCATTAGCTACCATACAATATGTTTTACCATAGATTCATTGTGCATTCTTTACAATTGAAAACATGGATAGATCCATACATCATCACCGATAAAATACATGCTTATAACAATAGAAATACAATCGATACAACAACACTAGAATCCCCATAATAATTAGTGCATTTGCATACCAAATACAAAAGGAATGATCTCTTCATTATTGAATGTAAAAAACAACCGGATATGGGACTTCCACGTTCCACCCGACCATAGATTGGCTGAGCCAAATATCTCTTCAGCCAATAACCCCCGTGGCATATTTCAAGTATGAATGTGGGAATCAAACCAAAAGAACCAACCAGGGCATCCCGAGGCTAAAACACCTCACTGTCTTCAAATATAAATCAGGATTTACCATGATCCACACCTGATCACTAGGCCAACACAAGCATGGATATCACTGGATACTCTCCGCCTAAACCGTGAGGAATTTTCATGTCTCCTAGTCTCCCAGGATTTACCACAACCCACAGTCTGAATCAGGGGTCACTAGGCCATAAACAAAGACATAATCTCCAGGATTTACCGTATATCCAAAACCCATGATTCCCAGGTCTGAATGGAGAGAAAACAACCTCTTAGGATTTACTGAAATCCAAACTCTAATTACTAGGCCCTAAACTGAGGCAGCACATGAACCAGTTCCATAATCAATCAAAGATCCACCTCACTCAGCTTCGAATCCATATGAAAATCCAAATAAACCAAACATGAGAACTTCACAACACCATGGCTATCTAGAAATGGAAACGCTAGGCTGAATACATGTCACACCTGGAAAAAACCAATGCCAAGACATAAAATAACCACATGCAATACCATGCATGCCAAATCTAGCAAGGAAATCATACATGTAAATCAATACCTACAAAGAATCTTGTTGTAGTTGCTTGATTCCTACTCCTACTTGCTTGCTTCCTCCTTCGTCTTGTTTTCTTTCCTCTCATTATAACATAGCACATGGAGGTATTTACATCCATAAAAATATGTACGTAAACCCAAACATCACATCAAAACATATATCAAAACATCACCAAAACATATGCCAAACATATACCAACTCACACCAAAACTGTTGTGCCTCAATCGGTAAATAAGGAAGGATACATGGCCCACATCTGATCCGCCATCTCCCATGTATCTTCATCAGGCCCAAAGTGCTTCCATTTCACTTTAAGTTACTCTATTGCTTGGTTCTAGAGCATGAGCACATTTTTCTAAAATATACACTGAGGCTCCAGCTATAATTCTCCATCTGGTTCCACCTAAAATACAGACCAGTCAATCACATGATCAAAATATTTGGCATGCTTCTTAAGCAATGATATATGAAAAACATCATGGTCTTTCACTGTGGAAGGTAGTGCAAGTCAATAGGCCAATGGTCTGATCCTCTCAATGATCTGGAAGGGTCCAAAAAACCTTGGTTCCAGCTTGGCACATGATCTAATCCACAAGGAGCTCTACTTGGGCTTGATGTGCAAGCACACCTGTTCCCCAACCTAAAACTCTTTGAAAAACTTGTTCTTGTCTACATAACTCTTCTGCCTATCCTGCGCTACTTTCAAGTTCTTCTTGATCATTTGCATTTCTTGTTCCATTTCTACCAACATCTCTGGTCCAATCAGTACCTTTTTAACCAGATCACTCCAACTGATAGGAGTGTTGCAACTCTGCCCATACATAGCCTCAAATGGAATCATCTTCAAGGAATCATGATACCTGTTGTTGAAGGAAAACTCTACCAGTGGAAGATATTCTTCCCACTTGAGCTGCTGATGGATCACATACATCCTAAACATATCCTCTAATATCTTGTTAACCCTTTGAGTCTTTCCATATGTTTGCAGATGATGAGTTGTGTTGAAGGCAAACTCAATGCCCAAACCTGCAAACAACTCCTTCCAAAACTTGGAAGTGAAATTTGCATCCATGTCTGACAAATATTCTTTGGAACACCATGCAATCTGACTATGTCTATGATGAACACCTGTGCTACATAGCTAACTGAGTATGTAATCTTCACCGGAATGAAGTGTGCAACCTTTGTTAAACTATCCATAACAACCATGATGGAATCGTGTTGTCTAGCAGTCTTAGGAGAACCTGTGATGAATTCCATGGAAATGACCTCCCATTTCCACTATGGAATCGCAATCAGTTGTAGCAGTCCACTTGGATGTTTACACTTTGCCTTAGCCATATGAAAATCCAAACATCTAGCTACAAACTCTGCCACATCCTTCTTTAGATTCAACCAATTATAGAATCTCTTCATTGCATTCAATGTCTTCTGGTAGCGTGGGTGACCCAAAATTATATGGTTTTGCATGAAACTCCTTCAAGATCACCTTCTTAAGCTCAATGTTGTCTGGTACATATATCCTGTCTCTAAATCTAACCAATCCATCTGCTGTAGGATGGAATTCCAAATCTTGTACACATGCACTTGTAACGATACATGTACTTGTACCACTACCTGTACCTGCATCTGTACTGCCACCTATACCTATACCTATACTAAAACCTGTACACGTACCTGTACTATCACCTGTACATGTACCAACACTTGCACATGCATCTATGCCACTACCTGTACTCTGCTACAACCTGTGCACAATCTCCATATACCTATGATCCAACTGACCTGCCTGCAAGATCCTATCCTGTAAGTATGTCCCATAGGAGTTCATAACTGCTATGTGATTTACTTGTACCTGCTTGTAAAGAGAATACATAACCTTGTTCTCCTTTCCCTTGATGTACCTAATCTCGAAGTAAAACTCACTGATCGTGCCCAACCATCTAGCTTGTCTGACGCTCAAATTAGGTTGGTCAAAAGTACCTCAACCCAATGTGATTACTCATTAGTACAAACCTCCCACCGAGAAGATAGTTCCTCCACATCTTTAGTGCATGTATGATCTCTACTAGCTCAAGATCACGTGTCAGGTAGTTTTGATCGTGCTCATTCTATTTTCGTGACTTATAGAATACCACTTGTCCATCCTGTATAAGGACTCCACCAAGTTATCTCTTGTAAGAAACTGTACACACTACAAACTCCTTGTATTAATCTACAATCTTTAACACTGGAGCATGTGTCAACAACTTCTTAAGCTACTCAAAACTTACCTTACACTCCTTTGTCTAATCAAAATTCTTAGCTTTCCTCTGCAATGATGTAATAGGATAATCAATATGTGAGAAGTTCTTGATGAACCTTTTGTAGTAACCTGCTAATCCCATGAATGATCTCACCTCATCTATATTCTTAAGAGCTACCCACTCCATGATGGCCCTTATCTTTTCTGAATCTACTGCAATGCCCTCCTTGGAGACAACATGTCCCAAGTAATGTACCTCAGTCTAGAAGAAACTGCAGTTACTGAGCTTAGCAATTGATGCTCTCTCAACAACCTCAACACTGTTGCCAAATGCTCGACATGCTCTTCCTCATTTTTAGAATACACCAATATGTCATCAATAAACACAATAAAAAACTTGTCTAAATAAGGATGCAAAATATTTTTCATCAAAAACATAAATGTTGATGGGGCATTAGTCAAACCGAATGGGACTACAAAAAAATGACAATGCCTGTACCTGGTCCTCCTGAATATGGTCTTGTAGATGTCCTACTCTTTGATGTGTACCTTATGGTATCTAGATCTCAAGTCGATCTTAGAGAACACTACTACTCCCTTTAGTTGATCATACAAATCATCGATCCTCGGTAATGGGTACCTATTCTTGATGGTCACTTTGTTCAGCTACCTGTATTCAATGCACAATTTGAGAGTGTCGTCCTTCTTCTTTACAAACAACACGGGTTCACTTTAAGGTGATACACTTGGCCTAATGTGTTCAAATTTGCAACAAGAAACAATGAAATTAGCGTCCAGAAAATGGCTACCATGGAGGCTTCTGATTTAATTATTTCTTAATTAAATTAGAAGAAATGCATGTCAAATTTATTTATCCCTTAATTAAATTGGACAATAAATTTTAATCTTATCTCATAATCACTTTTAATAGTTAACTAAGTGTGATAGACTCAGTTAGCTCATGAAATTCGAGTTGAGGGTGGTTGGTGAGGCATGTAGAGTGATTCTATTTTCTTTAGAGTCCAAGTTGCAGTTAGTGTATTAGTTTAATGCATGAGAAATCAGTTAACTCAATTAAGTGAGTTAAAGTCAGTCTAACTAGTTGTAACTGATTGTTGTACTAGTGAGAGGTCAAGTGAATTAAATCAGATTTAATTCACATGTAGTGATTTGTCAAGTGACTGATGATTTACTATTAATAGCTGCATGCATGTAAGTTCTGATAAGACCCAGTTGAGACAAAGGTTAAAGGGATGTTAACTATCAGTTGTATTATTAGCAAACTACCCAGATGCAGTTAAACCACCATAGGATTCCCATGAGCATTGTGCAGTTTTGGAAGGCTGAAATTCCTAAATAATAGGGAGTTAATTCTAATAGGATTGCGCAAGGTAGGCAGGCTGAACAGAGGCAAAAAATTGGTTAAGTGTTGGTCAATTTTGTTCGGATCAGTGTGAGACAGTTGGCAGAGTGCAAAAGACTCTTATGAGAAGAGTGAATTATATTGTTTCATGATTCCTTGGTTGAATATACAATAGAAGATAGAGGGGTTTTGAGCAACAAGCTTTCCCTAGGAAAAATATCTATGTTGTGGATTGATTTGCTTCTTTCTTTTACTTGGTGTGATTGCACGATCGTGTTTATTTTCCAAAATTAATTTGTAGAAGGATTCAATATCTTTCTTTAGCATATTGCATGATCGGATTGAATCCATTGGTATACATATTGATTGTATAATTTCTACATGGTATCAGAGCACAGTAAATCATTATAGTTTAGAAGAAATTGAGTTTGTGTTGAACAATATTCAAACTTGCATATACTTTCGCTGGTGCGACAAGCAAACCAAGATGGCTTTCAGTGGAGTAAGATTGGAATATGCACTCGAGGGCAGTTCTAATTATATTGCATGGACAAATAGAATGGAGGTAGTTCTGGAGGACAACAGGTTGAAATAATTCATTGATAATGATATTCCCAAGCCCGCAGCATCAGACACTGCTCTTCTTGATGCTTGGAAAAAGAAGCTAGCAAGGGCGAGGAAGATCTTATTAGAGGGAGTTTGAGATCACATTGTCTCGAGTCTCCATGGCAAGGTGATTCCACATACAATGTGGAAGGCCTTGACATATCTGTTTCATAACAACAACGACCAAATGAAGTTGGCACTGAAGGAAAATCTCAGGAAAATCAAGAAGGAGGAGGGCGAGACAATACCAACATACTTGGCTAAGTTCACTCAATGTCGAGATGAGATTGGAAGTGTTGGTGTGACCATACCAGATGACGAATTGGTGAGCCTAGCACTTCTAGGCCTTCCCAAGAGCTGGCATAGTTATCAGGACTCTGTCAATGGGAGGGAGAAGCTACTGGATTGGGAGTGACTTTGGTTGGATTTGGTACAAGAAGAATTCAGGCGAAATATCAGGGATGGATCCTCATCCAAGACTAATGACGAGGAAGATTGTGCCTTGGTCAGTAAGGAAAAGAAGGCCAAGGGAAATAAATACCAAGACGAAGAGGGCAAGAAATACTTGTCCAATATCATATGCTTTCACTATCACGAGCATGGGCACTATGCTACAAATTGTCCATAAAAGAAAATCAAGGAGCCTACAGTTGCAACAGGTTAAGCATTGGCTTCACAGTTTGAGCTTGATTTTACTCTCATTGCATGCATGGCCAGCACTATAATTGGATTCATGTGGTATGTAGATTGTGGTGCCTCGCTCCATATGACAATGAATAGAGATCTCTTTAGTGACTTGGAAGAGAAGGACCTCCAATAGAGCATAGATTTTGGAGATGACGAGAGGTATAACGCTACTGACATAGGTATAATTACCTTTCATAGGGAGAATGGATCCCATCTCAAACTAGCATATGTTTTTCATGTTCTAGGCCTAAGGAAGAATCCTGTCTCTACAGCGGTATTGGAAAACTGTGGTTATGAAGTAATGTTTAGAAAAGGAAATTTTTCCTTAAACACATAGCCACAAGACAAGTGGAGCAGATCAGTACTAGAGTCAAGAAAATATATGCTCTCGAGGTTGAGGATGCACGCAAGGCTTTGAGGAGAAAAGCAGTGGTAAATGACTTGGTGGTTGAGAGGGAGCAATTATCTCTCAACATGCAGCCTCATAAGCAGTCTCAGAAGGTTGTGGAGAAGCCACAATTGGAGAAGCAGAGAGGAGACTGAGTGGAAGAGTCCACTCAAGCAGAGACCTCCAGGAGGGGGAAATTTTGAGCCAGAAGGGCAGAGGGAGTACATGCAGTTATACCTCTAGGTGTGAGGTGGGGCGATGTGTAGAATTAATCCCAAGAAGAAATTTGGCAAAGATTCATTGAGATTGTGTGTCTCATGGATCGAACCTGGCTACGAGCAGCCCATAATACATGAGTAGAAAGAAGGATCAGTTAGATTAATGCAGTCATATGTCAGGAGAAAAAAAATCAGAGTTGGAAATAGTACAAAGTGCATGGCTGCCGATATCAACAACGCAGAGAGTCTAGTAGACTTGTGTAGTAGGTACCAACAATCAAAAGACTCTAATGGCAGATGCATTATAATGATTTAGTTGTTTGGAGGCTATTCAGTTTCAGAAGTGTTGCATGAAAAACATTCCAAAGGTACAAGATCAAGACAAATTGATTCCGTTCTTGTTGAGAGGGAGTGTTGAAATTTGCAACAAGAAACAGTGAAATTGGCATCGAGAAACAACATCCAGTAAATGGCTACCATGGAGGCTTTTGATTTAATTATTTCTTAATTAAATTAGAAGAAATGTGTGTCAAATTTATTTATCCCTTAATTAAATTGGACAATAAATTGTAATATTATATCATAATCACTTGTAATAGTTAACTGAGTGTGATAGACTCAGTTAGCTCATGAAATTCAAGTTGAGGGTGGTTGGTGAGGCATGTAGAGTGATTCTATTGGTTTTAGAGTCCAAGTTGCAGTTAGCGGTATTAATTTAATGCATGAGAAATTAGTTAACTCAATGAAGTGAGTTAAAGTCAGTCTAACTAGTTGTAACCGATTGTTGTACTAGTGACAGGTCAAGTGAATCAAATCATATTTAATTCACATGTAGTGATCTATCAAGTGACTGATGATTTACTATTAATAGATGCATGAATGTCAGTTCTGATGAAGACCCAATTGAGACAAAGGTTAAAAGGATGTTAACTATCAATTGTATTATTAGAAAACTGCCGCAAATGCAGTTAAGCCACCATAGGATTGCCCATGAGCATTGCACAGTTTTAGAAGGCTGGAATTCCTAAATAATAGGGATTTAATTCTAATAGGATTTCGCAAGAAAGGCAGGTTGAACAGAGGCAGAAAATTGGCTAAGTGTTGGTCGATTTTGTTCGGATCAGTGTGAGACAGCTGGCAGAGTGTAGCAAACTCTTGTGAGAAGAGTGTATTGTATTGTTTCATGATTCCTTGGTTGATATACAATAGAAGATAGAGGGGTTTTGAGCAGCAAGCTTTCCCCAGGAAAAATATCTATGTTTTGGATTGATTTTATTCTTTCTTTTACTTAGTGTGATTGTGTGGTTTTGTTTATTTTCTGAAATTAATTTGTATAAGGATTCAATATATTGCTTTAGCATATCACATGATCAGATTGAATCCATTGGTATACATATTGTTTGTATAATTTCTACATAATGTACCCTTTGTCAAGTATCTCTTTCAACTACATCTTTAATTATACCAAATCAGGTGTGCTCATCTTATAAGGTGCATTTGATGCTTGAGCTTCCCATGACATTAAATCATTAGAAAATTCTACTTCCCTGTGAGGTGGAAACTCTGAAATTTCCACTGGAAACATATCTTGAAACTGCTGCCAAAATGGATACCTGCTCAAGAAGTTTCCATCCTCCACTTCCTTACCTTTGTCACTAGATATATGAATTGGAAATAACACACACCCTTTCCTGCAACTGCACCTGGCCTGCATGGCTGTCACCATCCTAACTAATGTGGATTTCTTCTTTCCTTGTAAGAATATTTGTTCTCCATTGTCATCCAAGCACTCAATAACTTTGCCATATAAATATACCTTGGTCTTGTGAAGATTCAACCAATCCATACCCAATAAAATACTGTATTATCCCAATGGAAATATGTTCAAGTGTTTTGTTGTAGGCATACCATTTAACTCAAATGCACAAGCTCTTACCCAATGGTGAACTCTTTTCTTCGTACCTATGGCCAACTGCACTAACCAATAGTCTGCATGCATTTCCTTACTCAAACCACACTTATCCACGAATTCAAGGCTAACATAGCTATAATTAGATCTAGGGTCAATCATAATAGAAATAAATTGATCACAAAGCTTGCCATCCATCTCAATGGTAGAATCCTGGTGATCTACCTGCATGTTGTCCATGGCTGCACACATACGAGGAATGATCTGCCCAACATCCCCAACTATCTGCGCCTCCTGTGCACTGTATATCTTAGGCCTACCACCATGATTCTATGGACAATATCTCTTAAGATGCTTCTCACCGCATGTCTAACACTCTAGCCGTCCGATAACATTACCTCCATGTTGTTGCTATGATCTATGTTGGTGTTTTTCCCTATGTCCCTGTCCACCTGCATTAAACTTATTTTGCGGTGCCACATTTTATTTCTCTTCTGCATTATAAGGCCTCAATCTTTTTGGTTTCCATTTACCTTTACCTTTGTCCTTCCCTTTCCATCCTTGCTGAGACTCATTCTTGCACTTTGACAGTTCATAGCAATGCTTCAGCTTCCCAGTGACTTCCTCAAGTGTATGAGGTTCATCATACTCACTATGATCTCTGAATGCTAATGGAAAACCATTGAAAAATTGCTAAACTTTAGCCTTCTCACCTTCAAGATATGGCACATACCTCAATAGCTCCAAGAACTTTGTCGTGTACTCCTCATCTATCATTGATCCCATATTTAGCTCATAAAATTCATTGGCCTTGCTATTGTAGTACCTCTCTGACAAGTATTTATTCCTGAAAATTATTTTGAACTCATGCCAACTCAAGTCATCTGTCTTGTTGTGTCTAACCCACTTCACACATTCCCACCAGATGTCTACTTTACCTCTAAGGCTGAAGATAACAACCATGGCCTCCATGTTATCTGAGTACTCATGCAACTCAAAGAACTTCTTCATCCCAAGTATCCAAGCTTCCACCTCTTCTGGTTTCTTCAAGTCCCCATAGAAAGTAGGTGGTTTTTATTTCTTGAATTCATTCGACATGTATTACCTGTCACTCCTCTTATAAGGAGGATACCAATGATGATCATGATTTCTATCTGAAAAAAAACTAGGATGGTACTTGTACTCATCACCCCTCCTATTCGAAGTGTCCAACAACCTGCCATGTCTCACTGTATCAGCTCTATCTGACTTGTGTCTGCCAAGAGACCTACTACCATATGCCCCATTAGTTTTGTCTTCTTGTCCATAAATAATTTGAAGTGGCCCTTATTTATGAAAATCTAACAAGCTCTGAAGAAGTATTCCATTCACCTATGCTTGTTTCTATTGTGCATGCATGATTCTTTCATTGTCTACCTTACAACTCCTTATTTCTTCCTTTAGGCTTCTCAATGTGTCTGCCAAATCTGAAGAGTGCCCACCATGATTCTCATATGACTCATAGGGAGAGTCCCTGTAGTCTACCATCTTGCTATTCATTCTGATCTTTCTCCTGCAAAGCATAATATGTCATCTAACCAAATAACAATAAACCAACGTACCTTAGTGAAATTTTGGGAGGATACATCTTTCAATATCAACCAATCAACGTAATACATGTGTATATATAATCATAATAGCATATAAACTCATAACACATGGTATAATAGCGCATAAAGAACATTAAAGTTGGAGTCCAGTCATCCATGCATGCCCATACTAAATACAAAACATGACCTAATGCATAACCATGCCAATGCAACTTGACCACACACCATCACAAGCACGAACCACACAAAAGCATAAGCGACATGTAACCCAACATGAAAAACCAATGCATGTTCAACATATGACATCACACAAACAAGAATCCATGGACAACACACAAGCATGACCAATATGTGACCTAACATAAACAAGCAATGCATATACAACATGTAACAATATGTAAGCAAGTGTGCGCGCACAATACATAAGCATGAACAACACATAATCAATCATATTCACATGAAAACATCTTGACAACAATTCCATAAGTCCTTCCATGGCAACACCATTTCCACCATGGAAAACACAACATAGATGCAACAAATACATACACCATAGGTATGAGAAACACATATGCAACCAATAGAAAAACATGATCAATACACCTCCCATCCATTCCAAGGGTTGAACCATGATCTCATACCACTTTGTAATACCCCCTTCCCACATCTACCCAAGTAACCAACAAACCAGGGTAAACATGTGACAAGAGGCTACTATAATGAGATTCAACATCCTATGTGACCTTAAGGAATTTGAACCGATGGAAAATACAACCTACAGACCTTGTACAACAACCACAACACCCCTAAGAGGTAATCCAACCATTCATGCCTCTTACCCTTGGGGTAACACTAACATTTTGACCCCCTTTGAGCCATAGTTGCAGGCATAACACCGCATTCCAATGACCAGGAGGCTATAGCCGTAGGCATAACACTGCATGCCAGCGACCAGGGCCCCAAAAACTCATTTTTGTGCTTGCATCTCCAGGATTTGAGCCACCTTTTCAAGCCTAGAGCCTAGTGCTTTTCCCATAACTTCATGAAAATTTCAGAGATGATAAATAACAACAGGAAAATGATAAGGAAGCAATCACATAATTAAGAACTCATCTTGACCCCTCCTAACCATGACAAGAATTTTGTCAAACATGTCACAAACATTGAATCTACAAGTGTAAACAACATAACATAGCAAACATGTCTCATACTTATCTGAGAATCGCTAAGAATCATTGCTCCCCTAGATCATTAGCTGCCATACTATCTATTTGACCATAGATACATTGTGCATTCATTAACAAGTAAAAAAATGGATAGAGCCATACATCATCACTGATAAAATACATGATTATAAACAACATAATGACAATAGAAATACCATGGATACAATAAAAATAGAATCCACATAATAACCAATGCATTTTCATACCAAATACCAAAGGAATGAGCTCTTCATTATTGAATGTTAAAACGAACCAGAGATGGGACTTCCACATTCCACCCGACCATAGATTGGGTGAGCCAAATATCTCTTTAGCCAATCACCCTCGTGGCATATTCCAAGCATGAATGTGGGACTCAAACAAAAAGAGCCAACCAAGGAATCTCGAGGCTAAACCACCTCACCCTCATCAAATAGAAATCAAGCTTTACAGTGATCCACACCTGATCACTAGGCCAACACAAGCATGGATATCACCAGATTCTCTTCGCCTAAACCATGAGGAATTTTCTTGTCTCCTAGTCCCTCAAGATTTACCGCAACCCACAGTCTGAATCAAGGGTCACTAGGCCCTAAACTGAGACATAATCTCCAGGCTTTATCATATATCCAAAACATGAGATTCATAGTCCTGAATGGAGAGCAAACCACCTCTCAGGCTTTACTGCAATCCAAACCCAGACTACTAGGCCCTAAACCAAGGCAACACATGAACCAGTTCCATAATCATTCGTAGATCCACCTTACTCAGCTTCGAATCCATCCGGAAATCCAGCTAAACTAAACATGATAACTCCACAACACCATCGCTATTAAAAAATGGCAAGGCTAGGCTGAATACACTGTCACACTTGGAAAAAACCTATGCCAAGATAGAAAGAACCACATGCAATACCATGCATGAAAAATCTAGCAAGGAAATCATACATGCAAATCAATTCCTACAAAGAATCTTGTTTTAGCTACTTGATTCCTACTCCTCCTTGCTTGCTTCATCCTTCTTCTTGCTTTCTTTCCTTTCTTGCTCCAATGCCAAAGTGCTCCTAAAAACTTGAAGTGTCCAAGAGTGAGAGAGAGAGAGAGAATAATGAAAGAGCTCCAAAATACATTGACAAAAGGTACCAACTAATCCTCATAAGCCTTTTTATAGAAGAGGCCTCTATTTTCTTCATTTTCCATTATTTTCCTTCATTTTCCTCCTCACATTCAACCTGTGACCCTTCATCTCCCTTTTCTCCTACTTTCCATTATTTTCATAAATAAATGTGCCAAAATGCCATTTTTCCTTTCCAAAGCCTTTGCCTTTTCCTTTACCAATTTCCTTAGCCATAATAAACCAAATTAACACCCACTAGGATGTTTTTCCCAACATTCATCTTGGAATAAATTTCCCATCAACCGTGGTTATTATTTTTAACTTTATTACAAGGAATTTTCACCACGGCTGTTATAAATCAACTATGAGAGAAAATTGTGCAACTCAATGTGGTAGTAAACTACGCAATCCACTCAGAAATAAAATTACGCAAATCCTTGTCTCAATGAACTGCACAATCCTTTGATCCAATGAACTATGTAGTTCCTGAAATCAAGTAACTGTGCATTCCTAGAAAACAGGAAGTGCACACTTCTAATGAGCAATGTGGGACGTGTTTCTAATTTCATTATCTGATATGTGTTCGTTAACTAAGAGTCCCTCCTTGATTTTAGGCATGTATATATGAAAACCTAACCCTAATCTCGTGAGTGCTCACCTATATAAGAAAGGCATCATAAAGCTCATTATCACACTCATATTTGGATCACTATTCATTCTTGTGAGCATAGGGAGCTTTGGATTCCATTTATGCTACTTTTTGGGTAATTTTCTAAATTGTCGCTTTTTGTGGATTTTGCTTTTTCTTTCTCAAGTGTAATTTTGCCCTCCTTTTCTTATAACATGTTTCGTTTCTACTATTATTAGTTTTTACAAGTGTCATTTCAGTATTTTGAACTTATTTTCAAGTGTCGCACTGCATTCCTTGTCTTTTTGCCTACTAGTAATTATTGTTGTTGGGTGTATTTATGCATGCATGTCATTCTACTTTCATTATCTTGCTTGCTCGATGTAAGTAACTTGTTTGGATGAATCTCGGGCCGATCCAAATCCTTACTCTCTTTAGTCAGTAGATAGAGATATTTTTCTTATGTCAGAGAATACTGCACAATCCTTAGAGCTTTCTTCCCTCCTCAAATGTGCATTACGCAATCTCTTCCAACAATGACTCCCTTTTGCTCTCTGCAACTGCACATTGCGTAATCACTGAGTCCCCAGATGTGAATTGTGAAATCACATTCATTAGAGAGGATCCCTTGTCCCTTGCACTTGTGCACTATGCAGTCAAAGCCTCTCTCTCCAGAAGTAACTACACATTGTGTAGTTCCAGACTCTAATCAGTCCCCCTTGTAATCAAAAACTGCACAATCTTCCCTCAAAATCTACGTAGTGCACATTTCCAGTGGTCAGTGATGTCACTCTGCCTCACTTGTGCTCTAATATTGTACAATTCTTCTTCTTAGTGACTATTTTCTACTTATGAATTTATTGTATAGATGATCCCTTGTGAAACTAAATTTTTATCGCAATGAGTGCATATGTTTTACCAGGTATTACAAATCCATAACACATCAACCTTTCATCATCTAATAACACCATGCCTCCAAATAAGGGATCATCTATGGAGGTCACATAAATAATTATTAAAGCTGCCATTGATAGTACCTTGATAAAAGTTCCTATCTTATCATACACTCAATGCTTTATCGACAAAGTCTCGACTATCACTTGGCTCACTATCAAAGATGTATTCAATTAAAAGGAGTTCACAAAATATATGGAAGATAGGGAAGTATATGAAAATATTCAAAAGTTAGGATTCCACATAGTTTCATACAGGTATCTATTTCTCCCTTGTGTCGATGTCATCAAGTGGATATTGCAGGGTTTAGACACTAAGAACATGGTGCTCAATAGTGTCAGTGGGAAACAACTTTCCTCATATTAGCCACATGAATTTCACTTATATTACAACTTGCAAATCCTAAGCAACAATTGGATTTTTTATTCTATGTAGTTTGGAGTTGTCAGGACACCAGATAAGCGATCAAGTCATGGTGGCAGGAACCAAATAAGTTTCACCAGAAGCCTGATAGTACTTACAAGACTAAGTCTTTCAGAACAATTTACCATTAGCTATATGTTGCAGGATATATGGACTAAAGAATATTGAATCCTTTGTCAAAGGGTGGATCTTCATGTTATATTCGGTCGTCACAAAGGGCAAAAATTTCAACTAGTCACATATTTTATCCCATCAGTTAAGGATTAATTTAAACAAGGCAAAAGAACCACCTAAGGGAAAGAAACCATAATTTTACATGTCTGCTTCTTACTGGATGGTATTGTGCTCACCATGATTTCCCAAGTCTAGAATAGAGGTGGACCTCGAGGGAGCTACCTAATAATGTGTATTTCAAAGTATTGTCAGAGTACAATTACAGAGGGGCATATGATAAGCTTTTTGAATACTTCTTCATGGTTCTATATCAAATTATATTTGAGGAAGAAGTTTCTTACATGTCCCACGAGGCTAGGAAATTGGTGGTATAAATAACAAATTGGTTTGCCTCACCCTAGGGCACATCCCTCATAATGGTTGGTTCTAAAAAATATCCATATATTGTGCCAAGGTTTGTGACTGATAAAGTGGTCATGTAGGAGGTTGCTTATCAACTTAGCACAAGTCTATCTTAGTTGTTGTAGAAGAAGAAGAAGAAGGCGCCTTGGAATTCCTTTCCTTTGCAAGTGGGATCCTATGAGCTCAAGAGCTTAAAGGTTGCAGAAGTAAAATTTGAAGAAATTACCAGCCTTAAGTTCGGCAAGATGAGATTTCAAAAATATGATCCTAGAGAAGTATGTCAAAGACATTGTGCCAAGTTACATTTTCCCTAGGCTTATGAGTCTTACTGCCGAAAAGAGGAAGAGAAGATAATTTTTTTACAATGCTTCCCGACTACATGCACCAGGTCGTGAGGCAGGCCCTTCCAGTGCATTTCATGAGCAAGATGTTTTCCAGGAATGGAATCAACAGGAAGTTCCCACTCTTATCACCATTGCAAAGTACAAGAGGAAAGTTGTGCATAATTGTAATGCCCCACCCCACATTTACCGAATTTCACTAGTTTTTTAGGGTAAACATGAGACGAAGAGTTACTATGACATGACCCGACCACCAAGCTTCAGTTATGGAAGTGGGGCTGACAAATTTGACTTACTGACCACAAAATGACATCCTACAAGGCTTACATGACACTTAGGGGCCAAAGAACCACCCCAAGTTACAAAAACCTAAGTTGGATACCTATTTCAATGACCTAGACTCCCAACCACATTCACAATCTTGCATGAGTGCGGTTGTGACCTTCCAACCACATGCACGAGCCTTCCTGAGTGTGGTTGTAACCCAAAATACTCAGTTAAGAGGATGCGGTGCTGAGATCTGAGCCAAAATTCCAGGCCAACCTCTAGACCATTTCCTATAAATTCCTAAGACCTTCTAGAATGATAAATGACTTGAAGATAATACCAATCATGCAAAACTTGAACAAGGAATTTACGTAACCAGACTTATTCATGATAGTAATTTCGTCAAACATATGGTGAACATGTAATCTACAAGTCATGAATGCATATATGAACATAAAGAGTCTAAAAATTATCTGAGAATCACCAAAAAGGTCTAATGCCTTCTCATAATAGCTGCAATAACATTTGTTATCCCATGCATTCATTAACCATCAAATACTTATCAAATATTGAACAAGGCATAACTAGAGTACATTATAAGTCCATGCGTACAACCAACACATAACCAAATTATTAACCATGACTTAAAAACCATCAAATAACCATAAAAATAAGTACAAGTGCTCATAGATTGCAATAGGAAAATAAATCTTATTAACTTACGCAGAAAACAACCAAGTCAAGGACTTCCACGTACCACCTGACCATAGATTGGGTTGAACCAAATATTTCTTCCAGCTAGTCACTCCCATGCCATATTCCAAGCATGAATATGGGATATCAAGACATAAACAACCAAGTCTTCCCAGAGATTAAACCACCTCCACCCTGAATCTACCACGATCTCTCCCAAACTGGTCAAGAGATCACAATGCCAAAAACAAGCTTAGATGCCTTAACGTTTCTTCAACATTACCTTGAGGAATTTTCTTGTCTCCACCCAGCTGTTGAGGGCTTCTTGGAGATTAAACCACATCCACGCCCAACCCTTAGGAATTTTCCTAAGACCACCTCACCTAGTTCCAAAACCTTTTGACATCCAAAGCTCAACCAAAAAAGAATCTCATCACACCATGACTATCCAAGAAATGGCAAGGCAAGGCTAAAACCTTTGTCAAACCATGAAAAACCCATGCCCATGACAACAAATAACGAAATAAACTAATGCATGTACTATGCATTCACACATCAACTAGGAAATCACACACACAACCTGTTACCTACTATATCTTCCCGCTGAAGTTGTTGATCCAACCTTCTCCTTACTTTACTTGCTTACCTTTGCTTGTCCTGGCTTTTCCTTTTCCTTCCCTTCTTTAATGGTAGAGTGCTCCAAGAGTGTTCTAAGTGTGAAATAGTATGAGATAATAGAGTGAGCTCCAAAACTAATCTAACAAAAACTATGAACTGATCCTCATAAGCCTTTTTAGCATTGAGACCTCTATTTTTTTCATTTTCCTTTATTTTTACTTCAATTATCCTCTCATGAAAATTTGTGACCTTTCATCTCCCTTTTCTCCTATTTTCATTTATTTTCATAAATAAATTCCAATTAATTCCTCTTTTCCTTTTCTGATGCCTTTTCCAATTTCCTTAGCATTACAAACCGAAAGTGATACCCATTATGATGTTTTTCCCAACATTCATCTTAGAATACGTGTCCCATGACCTTGGTATTATTATTTTTCCTTTATTAACTTTATTACATGACCTTTTAACCCGGGGTTGTTACAAATCCCCCCGTGTCCTTAGGGGAACACCATCCTCAATGTTTTATGAAACATATAACCAACAAAACCGTTGAAAACCAAAACATACTTCCCATGGAGCTTTATAACTTAGCTCGATGCAATATTTACAATGAACAACCCGCTGAAATGAAAAACCAACATCACAAACACGACAACATGACAATCATATTGCATATTGGAGCTTTATAACAGAGTTCATTATGATATTTACAATAACAACCATACATAAATATGTACATATACTAAAACTCCTTTTCCTAAACCGACAAATAATGAAGGATACAAGACCTGCATCTAATCAACCATCTACCATGTAGCTTAATCGGTCCAAAAGTGCTTCCACTACACTTTAACTTTCTCTATTGCTCAGTTCTAGAGCATGAGGTGTTTTCGTAGAAATATGAATCGAGGTTTCAGCTGGAATTATCCTTCTGTATCCACCTACAATAAAAACCATTCAATCACATAATAAACATCCTTCACATATCTTTTAAGCAATGAAACATGGAAAAAATCAAGGAATTTCACTGTCGGCGACACTGAAAGTCTGTAGGCCACTGGTCCAATCCTCTCAAGGATTTCAAAAGGCTGCAATACCAAGGTGCTAGATTGGAACATGACCCAATCCTCAAGGATCTATTCTTGGGCTTGATGCGTAAGTACACATGCTTCCCAACCTGAAACTTTTGTGTTGCCTTTAGATTCTTCTTCATAACCTGCATTTCTTGTTCCATCTCTGCCAACATTTAACACCCTCCTCCCACATTTACACAAGTAACCATACAACCAGGCTAAACATGTGCTGAAGAGTTACTATGATATGATTCAACGTCCTAGGTGACCTTAAGGAAGTGGAATTGACAGAAACACATCAAAAATACCTTCCACACCAACAACAGAACTGCGAGGAGCCAACCCAACCACTCAAGTATCTAGCCCCTGGGTCCCACTCAGCTTTTAGACAATTAAACCCCTGGACGCTCCCTTGATATGGGAAAGGGTGCGCCTAGGAGGCTCTGGACGCTCCCACAACATGGGCATGCATGAGTCTAGGGACTTTTTCCCACAAAACTATGCCAGCGTCCCCAGAATTTGAGCCACTTTTTTCAGGCACAAATCCGAGGTCACTGCCCAAAACTCAATGACAAGTTCATAAATGAAATATGACAACTAAACAATGACACATTTGCAAAAACATTAGCAAGGACTTTACTAGACCCCTACTAGCCATGACAAGCATTTCATCAAACATGTCACAAATATGTAATCTACAGGTTTAAATAATAGATATGAGAACAAGGCTCTCATACTTGTTTGAGAATCACTAAGAAGCATTTTTTGCCTCATCACATTAACTATATTATCATCTATTTGTGCATATATACGTCGTTCAATTATTTAAAAATCAAAACATGATGAGATCGATACATCATCACCATCATAAAACACATTCATAACCATCATATAAACAAAATGAATGACAAGCACATAACAACCATCTAAGCCACATAATAACAATCATATTTACCCATCAATACAAGTGGAAAGAGCTCTTATTTCCATAAGTAAAATGCACCAAGTTTGGTACTTCCATGTTCCACCCGACTGTAGAAATGACTGAGCCAAATCTCTCTTTAGCTAGTCACCCCCGTGCCATATTCCAAGCATGAATGTGGGATATCATAAAAATCATCAATAAAAACCAAGCCAGGGATTCCAGAGGCCAAACCACCTCAACCCTCAACCAGTGATTCCACCTCATGGTCATACATCACAACCATCACCAGATTGGTCTCTACCCAAGGTGTCTAGGGCTCCAAAGTGTTTGTGCCAACTAAGGCTTCCAGGAGTAGTAACTCAACCCATAGTTGTTGCTGGGATTCCAGAATGTTTGTCCAACTAGGGCTTCCAGGACCAGTAACTCGAACCACCAAGGGCTTCCATATCATTTTTCCAACCAAGGCTTCCAGGACTAGTAACTCAACCCAAGTTGTTACAGGGCTTTTAGAGTGTTTTTCAAACCAAGGCTTCTAGGAACTAATTACTCAACCCATAAACAAAAACACATGAGAACCAACCAGAAAAAAAATAATGAAATGAACCCACAACACGATGGTTATCCAAGAAATGGAAAGGATAGGAAAATCCACTATCAATCCAGGAAATCCTCCATGCCAATGACAGATCATAACAAAGGAATCACATGCATATTCCATGCATGCCAAAACTAGTGAAGAAAACATACATGCAACTTGGTACCTGCAATCAAAATCCACTGTAGCTGCTGATCCTTATGTGCTCTTATGCTTTCCTGCTCTTCCTTTTCCTTCTTGCTCCAAATCTCCAAGTATGTCACACTCTCTAAGAGTGCTCCAAGAAAACTCTAAGTATCCAAGAGTATGAGAGAGAGAGAAAGAGATTAATAAGAGCTCCAAAACTGCACTAAACAAAAGCCATTAATTGATCTTCATAAGCCTTTTTATTACTAAGGCCTCTATTTTCTTCATTTTCCATTATTTTCCTTCATTTTCCTCCTCACATGCAACTTGTGACCTTTCACCTCCCTTTTCTCCTATTTTCCATTATTTTCATAAATAATTGCCACTTTTCCTTTCCAACACCTTAGCCATTGCCTTTTCCAACTTCCATAGCCATAATAAACCATATGAACACCCACGCTAGGATGTTTTTCCCAAGATTCAACTTGGAATACGTGTCCCATGACCTTGGTTATTAATTTTCCTTTATTAACTTTTACTACATATAATTTTCACCAGGGTTGTTACAAAACCCTCCACCTTGGGGGAACACCATCCTCAGTGTTCAACGACACCTACCAAAGCATCATACCAACATATACAAAAACACTTTATCAACCGATGAATAAGGAAGGATACATTGCCCGCATCTGATCCACCATCTCCCATGTAGTTTCATTGGGCCCAAAGTGCTTCAATTGCATTTTAACCTACTTGATTGCTTGGTTACAGAGCATGAGCATCTTTCTCTAAAAAATGCACTGAGGTTTCGGTTGGAATTCTCCTTTTGGGTCCACCCGCAATACAGACCAATCGATCACATGATCAACATATTTAACATATTCTTAAGCAATGACACATGGAAAACATCATGGACTTTCATTGTTGGAGGCTTTGAAAATCGATAGGCTACTGGCCCAATCCTCTCACGAATATTGAAAGCTCCATAAAACCTAGTGCCATCTCGGCACATGATCCAATCCACAAGGAGATATTCTTGGATTTTATGCACAAGCACACATGTTCCCTAACTTGGAACTCCTTAAATAACCTGTTCTAGTATGCATACATATTCTTCCTATCCCGTGCTACTTTCAAATTCTTCTTGATTACCTGCATTTCCTGTTCCATCTCTGCCAACAAGTATGGTCCAATACACAAAATGTTAACTGGATCACTCCAACTGATGGGAGTATTGAAACTCCGCTCATACAATTCCTTAAACATAATCATCCTAAATGATTCATGATACCCATTTTTGTAAGCAAACTCTACCAGTGGGAAGATACTCTTCCCATTTTCATCATTGATGCATCACATACATCCTCCAACATATCCTCTAATATCCTATTGACCTTATCTATCTGTTCATCTGTCTATGGATGATAAGCTGTACTAAAGTTCAACTCTGTTCCCAAGCATGCAAACAACTCCTTCCAAAACTTGGAAGTGAACTTCGCATCCCTGTTTGACACAATATTCTATGGAACACCATTCAATCTAACCACATATCTAATGAAGAAATGTGCTACATTTCTAGATGAGAATTTACATTTCAAAAGAATGAAGTGCACTACCTTTGTCAACTTGTCCACAACAACCATGATGGAATTGTGTTGTCTCACTGTCCTCAGAAAACCTGTAATAATTCCATGGAAATGACCTCCCATTTCCATTCTAGCATCACAATCGCTTGTAATACTCCACTTGGATGCTTACACGTTGCCTTAACCTATTGAAAATCCAAGCACCTAACCACAAACTCTGCTACACATCTCTTCAAATTCAGACAATAGTAAAACTTCTTCACTACTATCAGCGTCTTCTGATAGCCTGGGTGAACTTAATATGGTTTTGCATGAAAGTCCCTCAAGATCAACTTCTTGAGCTCACTGTTGTCTGGCACATATATCATGTCTATAAACCTGAACAATCCATCTGTTGCGAGACAATAATCCACATCTTATACACCTGCACCTGTACCTATACATGTACCACTACTTGCACCTGTACCTGTACCTGTACTTTTCTACAACCTGTGCATAATCTCCATATACCTATCATCCTGATGACTTACTTGCAAGATCTTGTCCTGTAAATTTGTCCCATAGGAGCTCATGGTTGCTATGTGATTTACCTGTATCCGTATACTAAGAGCATATGCAACCTAGTTCTCCTTACCTTTAATATAACTAATCTCAAACTCAAACTCACTGATTGTGGCCAACCATCTAGCTTGCATGGCGTTTAGATTCGGCTGGTCAAATAAATACCTTAGTTAATTATAATCATTCATCGATAAAAACCTCCTGCCAAGAAGATAGTGCCTCCACATCTTCAATGCATGTATCATTGTTGCTAACTCAAGGTCATGCGTCAGATAGTTATGCTCATGCTAATTCAATTTCCGTGACTCATAGCTTACCATCTATCTGTCCTGCATAAGACTCCACCAAGTCCTCTCTTAAAAGCATATGTACGTACTACTGAATCTTTGTCCAGATATGTGATCTTTAACATTAGATCATGTGTCAAAAATTTCTTAAGTTGCTAAAAAATGGCCTCACACTCCTCTGTCCATTCAAAATTCCTACCTTTCCTCTGTAATGATGTAATATGATAAGAAATCTGTGAGAAGTTCCTGATGAACCTCATGTAATAACCTACCAATCTCATGAAGGATATCACTTCATCCACATTCCTAGGAGCTACCCACTCCATGATGGCCCTTATATTTTATGGATCCATATATATGCCTTACTTAGAAAGAACATGTCCCAAGTAATGCAACTTTATTTGAAAGAAACTGCATTTTCTAATATTAGCATACAACTGAACCTCTCTTAGCAATTTCAACACTGTTGCTAAATGTTCAGCATGTGCTTCCTCATTTTTATAATATACCAATATATCGTCAATGAATATAATAACAAACTTGTCTAAATAAGGACACAATACACTATTCATCAAACACATGAATGTAGCTGGAGCATGTCGAAGTTTGCAATAAGAAATAGTGAAATTGGCATCCAGAAACAACATGACAACACCTACACTAGTATTGGGCCTTGAAATTGTTATTTAATTCCATTACATTTTCATGAATATTTCCATATTATCACCTTCACTCCACCTCCATTTCATTACATTTACCTTACCATTACCACTATTGGGTTACATTTATGTTTTTCCAAACTTTATTAATTCCTAGTATTTTTAAGTGAATTTGTGGTTAAAAATTAGAAAATAATATGCACATACTTATACCTAACAAGTGGAATGAATTTTTTTTCCATGTGTAGGTAAAAAATAAGCTTAAAAAGGACTCTTATGTGGTCTCATAAGGCCAAATTCGAATTTGGATGGAGAAGATCATGGGATCATAAGGATATGTGTCTCATTTCCTATTTGTATTGTAACTCTAAGAAGACATGTGCCTTATCACTTCCTATTTGGATTGTAACTCTAGAGATATAGGGAGAGATTCATGAACTCTCATTAACGAGATAACTTCTCATCTTTTGTATAAATAGGGGAAGCTTTCTCCTATCAAATCATGTGTAAAATTGGAGTTATGCTCAAGCTTTGAATATAGAATTAGATTGTGGCACCTTACTCATGAATGTTCCTTCATTTTGACTTGGTTTTGCTTACATATGAAGCATCTCGATTTACCATCTCTCATACTTTTAGATCAGCTACCTATGTGTGAGATTTACTTTCTTTTATAGATTAAAGTTTATTTTCTTTCTTAGTATTAGTTTTAGAATGACTGTGTAATCTTTGCTTTTCTTAAAACATTTCAAAATGATAGATTTATCTATTTTCCAATTGGATTAAGTTTGAGGCAATATAGCTCACAGTTATTTAGTTTCCTTTCATGTTCTATTATTTACTTTCTTAGATCAAACTATCAATTCATTGTATAATTGAATGTTCCTAAAAGATCAGGCTAAGAAGGTGTTCCAAATTGGGTGATTGAATGATAAACCTATACAATCATTGAGCTTTAATTTTACATGCCTTTAAATTACTTTTTAGATCCTCATTTGATTGTATAATTGGGTGTTCTTATAGATCATTTGAAGAAGGTTATTTTATCATAACTGAATGCTTGAATACCTAATTTATGCAATGAGTTTTCCCTTTGCATGATTTAATTGCTTTCCTAGATTTAAAGACTAAAGTATAATCGGTTGCTTGTACATCATCTCAAGAGGGTGATTATAACATATTGGATGCTGAAGTGATTTGAACGTACCTTAGTTTTTTTCATTTACATGCTTTGAAATTCTTTCTTAGATTAAAATTTCAATTCCTGCAAGTGTGATTGCGCGTGCTATATTTTATTTTGAATTTGTTTTCTTTCTTTTCGTTACTTGATTTCATAGGTTAGTTGAATTTCATTTTCATTATTTGATTTCATAGATTAGATGAATTGGTTTTTATTATTTTGTAGTTAGATTGATCTAAACTGAAAGACAATTTCTAGCACATATAGTGCATGCATTCTTCACAAGTTTATGAAACCCCCGGGTTGACAAATTAATTGACAGGCAATTATTTTGCCCCAACTTTTTGGCGCCATTGCCGGGGAAGTGTGCATAGGAACTAGCGTTCAGTGTAGAGTGTATTTTATTTATTTTTTAGTTTTTACTAACCATTTATGGATAAAGGATCTAGAATGTAGCCCAAAGACTACATTGAGGAATGGTATCAAAAAGCGATTGCACCACAACATTCGTCAATTATTCAAGAGATCCTTGTGGAAAATCGAAAGATCAAGATGATTTTTCATATCCTTACAAACCATTAGGTACATTTTTCAAGTATGGATATGAATATTTCAAAGATTCTAATCTGTAAATGGCTTCATTGGAAGCATGAATATACTTAAAAATAATAAAAAATTATCGTTTTTTTTAGATAGATAGGAAAAATAAAAATAAAACCAAACTTAGCTGGAATTTTAGAATTTATTATTATTATTTTGTTTTCAAAAAAATAATAATCAACGTTGATTAATTAATTTTGAATAAATTTTAGTGATGCAGTAAGAATCACTTCGTTTTTTATCACCATCAAAAATAAAATTTGTGTGTGAAAATATGAATTTATTTGACGACACTGACTAGTATGCTCTCTTCCTGCGCCTTATTGCGACCTGGAAGATCAGAAAATCAGATCAGTCAATTTAAAAATTAAAATTCAAAAATTCGTTAAAAATTTTGCTGGAAGTTGAACTACAATTCTATTGAAAATCGTCGTTTGAGTCATGATATTTTTTTGATCGGTTCTGCAAATTTTAATGTTTTGCACCTTCTCAATCTTTTTTTTATTTATTGAATTGCATGTGCACATTTTTTTTTTAATTACATATGTTACATTATTTAATATATATATATATATATATATGAAAAAATAAAAAAAATAAAAACAAAACATTAAAAAAAAAATTTCAAAGCAACAAATGGTCCATGGAAAGGAGGCCCACGCATATGCGTGAGGCCAACCTTTGGCTTGGCCTTACGCATATGTGTAGGCCTCCAATCCACACAAAGACCCATGCACTGCAATAAAAAAAGAACCTTCTCTTTTCCATTTTCGGTCTTCCTCAAGCAGCAGCTATTAGAAATCGATTTTAAAAGTTGCAGAGATAGACAATGAAGGTGTATCAAATGAAGAAACTGCTGATGAAGAGAATATTGCAAACTATTGATGAAGATAAGATTGCAGAGACAAACAATGAAAGTGTATCAGATGAAGAAACTGCCGACGAAGAGAAGATTACAGACTGCTGATGAAGAGAAGATTGCAGATTCCATTGCAGGTAATTGGAATGAGGGTGATAGATCTGAAATTCTCTGTGAGAGGCAAACCATTACACATCAAAACCTGCAAATAAAAAAATCAAACCACAATAATTTTATTTTGTTGCAGAAGTAATTGCGAGAAAACGAAATTGCCAAAAATGTGTAACTATTAAAAACAACCGATTTTAAAACGCATTTTTTGAGCAAACCGAGACGAATTAGGAAAAAATAAAACATAGGTTTTTTGGGGAACGGGGAAAATTTGGTAACTCGCAAGAGATTTGCTGGATTTCGCAGCTATTTGGGAGAAATTCAAGGTTTTTTGGAGCTCTGTTTTGTAGATTGCATGAGGAAAAAACGATTTGTTTTGAACTCTTTAAACATGGCAAGTTGAAAGCAGAAGAATCTAAGTTAATATAAAACTCTGCTCCACATGGAAAGTGGACTAAGAGTCCAATTTGATTTAATAAATTTGATTTTAGACACATATGTGTCTCATCATTAAAAAAATAAAAACAAATAATAATAATAATAATAAATATATAAAAAATAAAATGAGAATTTTTTTTTTTGCATATACAATCGATATTGAAGCAATTTATAAGACGAAAAATACTTTCAAAATTTGATTGAAATAATTTTTCGTGCAAGTAATTTTTTTTTACCGCTTCAAATATTTTTGACAACATGCTTTTGCAGCGCAGATGATGATTCAATTTGACATATTTAATAATGACTTGCAGAACGATTGGAAGATTATTTAGATGATTTCTCAATATTTGGCATTAAAAATTTTATTGCTGTGTATTTTTATATGGGCTTTAACTTGCAGAACACAACGAATCTTTGTGATGCCAATCATATTACTGAGCACATTGCATGAAGTCATCTGACAACAGGGAGTTGATTTATTTTCATGGTTATTTCTTAAAAATGGAATGTTATCAATATCATGAATTGGACTAAATATAACACTTTTGATTTTCCTTAATCTGTTTTATTTGGCATTCAAATTTTGCGTAAGAATCAAGAAGGAATTAGCCATTTCTTTTTTAACACACTTATGTTCTTTATGCCAAGTTTTTTTTGCAGGTTTGGGATGATCGAATGAACATTGAAGGAAACCAATTATGTGCACAATTGGTCTTCAAAGGACCGATTTCATGAGAAACATAAGAACAAGTCCATGTCCATATCCATCAAGACCATTAACTTTCCTCCCCTTTGAATTATAAATCCAACCAAACAATTCAAAGCAAACCACAATTATTTTCCAAGCAAGAGTCAATTTTTCTTTTTCCTTTATTCACATACACTTTCCATTACTTTTTGTCTACTCCTAACCCAAAAATAAAAGCAAGAAGTTCACTTACATGCTTATTGCCCATTTTCATTTTCTATTGTCATCTTCCATTTCCATTTTCCTTTTCCTATCCTTTTCATTTTGCAAATAAACCTTGCTTCAATGCAAATTACTGATTCCATAGTCCTTTGAGTCTAAAATCCTCGCAAAAACACCTTGAGGCTTGCATGCCTTAATGGCAAGTCTTATTGTTGACGAACAATGGGAATACATTAATGTCCTTTTTTCATCGGTCTTCTAGGTACTCGACAAAAGCAAAATTATTCATGCCTAGCAAGATGTGTTTGGGCATCTTGACTCTCATTGTCATCAATGGTGAGAGTTCTCGTGTTGACTAGTGGCATCCATTAATGGCCACTAAGTCAACAATTCCCTACTATGTTCGACAGCAGAACATCTATTCACATAGCAGGAATTATGCCAACGAGTTTTGAAGACATGAAGATTATCATTTTCAGCATTTTAAAGAAAAATGAAGAAGATATGCAGCTGCAGAATCAGATGACAACAACAGAATCAGATGACAGCAGAAAAATCCGAGGGCATCAACAGAATCAGATGGCAGCTACAAAATTAGATGGCAGCTGCAGAATCAGAGTACAATTGCAGAATCAACATCATTTTGTATCAAATTCAGCAATTTTAGTAGAAGCAATAAAAAGTCATTTTGACTCTTTTATCCATAACTTGTACAACCACATGAAGAAGATTATGATCATAATTTTGCAACCACCACACAAGAATCTCATCCATTTCCAAAGGGTAAGTTAAGGTATGTCATTTTCTAACTTTTTACCATAGAATTCCTTGAAAAGATAGAATGATAATTTTTGGAAAAACACTTCTTTTCCTCATTTCATAAAATTTCCAATACCATCAGTTGGGGGGGGGGGGGTTGGTACATTCATATCACATTAAAAAGCCCACATACTTTCAAAAAATATTAACTATTACATTATTATTATGAGCATACAATGAATTTTCAAAAGTACTCAAAATATAATTGGATACAAACACAATCATGGTTGTCACACAAGAACCAACCATAATGCAATCCAATAGAAATATACTTTGCAACAATAATCAAATTATCATTATGGAAAGTTCAAAGATAAAAATTAAATGCAACAACAAAATATGGTTGTAACACAAGAACCAACCATGTTGCAATTCAAAAAGAAAAGAAAAGAAAAGAAAAAATACTTTGTAGAAGTATGAAGTTATCAAATGAAATCATGCAAAGTTAAGCCAAAGCTCAAGGATAAAAAAGAATTAATGTAATAGATTGCATGAGGACATGCAATAGCTTCAGTTGGGGGTATGTTGGGCCTTGAAATTGTCATTTACTTCCATTACATTTTCACTTATATTTCCATATTATCACCTTCACTCCACCTCCATTTTCTTACATTTACCTTACCATTACCACTATTGGGTTACATTTATGTTTTTCCAAACTTTATTAATTCCTAGTATTTTTAAGTGAATTTGTGGTTAAAAATTAGAAAATAATATGCACATACTTATACCTAACAAGTGGAATGAGTTTGTTGCCATGTGTAGGTCAAAAAGAAGCTTCCAAAAAACTCTTATGTGGCCTCCTAAGGCCAAATTCGAATTTGGATGAATAAGATAATGGGATCATAAGGATATGTGTCTCATTTTCTATTTGTATTGTAACTCTAAGAAGACATGTGCCTTATCACTTCCTATTTGGATTGTAACTCTAGAGATATAGGGAGAGATTCATGGACTCTCATTAATGAGATAGCTTCTCATATTTTGTATAAATAGGGGAAGCTTTCTCCTATCAAATCATGTGTAAAATTAGAGTTATGTTCAAGCTTTAAATACAAAATTAATTGTGGCACCTTACTCATGAATGTTCCTTCATTTTGACTTGGTTTTTCTTACATATGGAGCATCTCGATTTACCATCTCTCATACTTTTAGATCAGCTACCTAAATTGTGTGAGATTTAATTGCTTTTATAGATTAAAGTTTATTTTTTCTTAGTATTAGTTTTAGAATGATTGTGTAATTTTTGTTTTTCTAAAAACATTTCAAAATGATAGATTTATCTATTTTCCAATTGAATTAAGTTTGAGGCAATAGAGCTCACAATTATTTAGTTTCCTTTCATGTTCTGTTATTTACTTTCTTAGATCAAACTATCAATTCATTGTATAATTGAATGTTCCTAAAAGATCAGGCTAAGAAGGTGTTCCAAATTAGGTGATTGAATGTTCAACCTATACAATCATTGAGCTTTAATTTTACATACCTTTACATTGCTTTTTAGATCCTCATTCAATTGTATAATTGGGTGTTTTTAAATATCATTTGAAGAAGGTGATTTTATCAAAATTGAATGCTCGAATACCTAATTTATGCAATTATTGAGTTTTCCCTTTGCATGATTTAATTGCTTTCCTAGATTTAAAGACTAAAGTATAATCGGTTGCTTGTACATCATCTCAAGAGGGTGATTATATCATATTGGATGTTGAAGTGATTTGAACGTACCTTAGTTGTTTTCATTTACATGCTTTGAAATGCTTTCTTAGATTAAAATTTCAATTCTTGCAAGTGTGATTGCGAGCACTATATTTTCTTTTGAATTTGTTTCTTTCTTTTCATTACTTGATTTCATAGGTTAGTTTAATTTCATTTTCATTATTTGATTTCATATATTAGATGAATTGGTTTTCATTATTTTGTAGTTAGATTGATCTAAACTGAAAGATAATTTCTAGCACATACAATGCACACATGTTTCACAAGTTTACGAAACCCCCGCGTTGACAAATTAAATGACAAAATATTATTTTTCCTCAACAAATAGTGTGGGACCACAGGTCGTGTAGTGATGGGTCCTAGCGATAAATTAGTGTGAAATTCAATTTATTTAATAAATTGGATATGTGTCAAATTTAATTATCCCTTAATTAAATTGGACAATAAATTGAAATCTTATATCATAATCACTTGTAATAGTTAACTGAGTGTGATAGAGTCAGTTAACTCATTAAATTCGAGTTGAGGGTAGTTGGTGAGGCATGTAGAGTAATTCTATGTGTTTTTAGAGTTCTAGTTGCAGTTAAGTGCATGAATTTAATGCATGAGTAATCAATTAACTCAATTAAGTGAGTTAAAGTTAGTTGTGCTAGTTGTAAATGTTTGTTGCGCTAGTGAGAGATCAAGTGAATTAAATATTATTTAATTCACAATCAGTGATCTAACATGCAACTGATAATTTACTATTATTACCTGCATGCATGTTAGTTCCAGTGGAGACCCAGTTGAGACAAAGGTTAAAGGGAGGTTAACTATTAGTTGTGATATTATCAGGCTACCTAGATGTAGTTAAAACACCACAGGATGCCCATGATACTCAGTGCAGTTGAGGAAGACTGAAATTCCTAAAGAATAGGGATTGCATTCATCAGGAATTTCTTGAGAAAGGAAGGTTGAAGACACGCTGATAATTGGCTAAGTGTTGGCCCAATTTTGTCTAGATCAGTGTCAGACGATAGGTAGATTGCAGGAGACTCTTGTGAGAAGAGTGCATTGTAATTGTTTCATGATTCCTTGTGGAATATACAATATATGATAAAGGGGTTTTGAGCAGTAAGCTTTCCCGGGAAAATTATCTGTGTTTTGGTGTGATTTGATTCTTTCTTTGCTTCATGTGGTTGGCTATTGTGTTTAATTTCCGCAATTTATTTGTAGAAGTGATTCAGTATATAGCTTTAGTAAATTGTTAGATCGGATTGAATCCATGATATACATATATGTTGTATAATTTATACATGGTATCATAGCAGGAATTAGTTGGGCGCATGAGTTTACAGAGAATATCTGAAAATTTTGATGCAAAATTTTCAAAAAAATAGCATATTTGGATTCCTTGCAAAAAAAAACCGAATTTGAAAAAAAAAAATCGGTCGAATCGAAGCTCGGATGAGGGAGATATCATTGATTTAACATCAACTCTTTTTTTTAGAAAATTTTGTGATGACAGGACAATTATAATGTGCACGAGTCAAGAAGCTGCATGTACTTGAGGTACAAGATGCATGCAAATATTTGAGGAGCAAAGAAGATGTTAGTGACTTGGTGGTTGAGAGGGAGCCTCTCAACATGCAGCCTCAAAAGAAATCTCAGAAGGTTGTGGAGCAACCACAATTGGAGAAGCAGAGAGGAGAGAGAGTGGTAGAAACCACTAATGTAGAGACCTCCAGGAGGGGTAAATTTCAAGCCAGATGGGCAGAGGGAGTACATGCAGCTATACTTCCAGGTGTGAGGTAGGGCGATGTACAAAATTTAATCCTAAGAAGAAATTTGGGTAGGATTCATTGAGATGGTGTGTCTCATGGATCGAACTTGGCTACAAGGAGCCCACAGTACAAAAGTAGCAGGAAGGATCGGTTAGATTGATGCAATCAGATGTCCAGAAGACAAAAATCAGAGTGACAGGTGTCGGATAGTGGAGCGCAGATCAGAGTTGGCAGCAGTGCAAACTACATGGATGCAGATGTCAGCAGTGTAGAGAGTCCAGTAGACATGTGCAGTAGCTAGCAGTAGTCATAAGACTCTAATGACAGATGCATTATATTGATTCAGTTGTTTGGAGGCTATTCAGTTTCAGAAGTGTTGCATGTAAGAATTGCATGTGCGAACAACACTAGAGAAGTGTTGCATGCAAGAGTTTCATGTTGCATGCACGAGTTGCATATGCATATGCAAGGGCATTCATTTCTTGTTGGGAGGGAGCGTTGAAGTTTGCAACAAGAAATAGTGAAATTGGCATCCAGAAACAACATGACAACACCTACACTAGTTTGGGACCACAGGTCGTTTAGTGATGGGTCCTAGCGATAAATTAGTGTGAAATTCAATTTATTTAATAAATTGGATAGGTGTCAAATTTAATTATCCCTTAATTAAATTGGACAATAAAATGTAATCTTATCTCATAATCACTTGTAATAGTTAACTGAGTGTGATAGACTCAGTTAGCTCATGAAATTAGAGTTGAGGGTAGTTGGTGAGGCATGCAGAGTAATTCTATGTGTTTTTAGAGTTCAAGTTGCAGTTAAGTGCATGAGTAACCAATTACATCAGTTAAGTGAGTTAAAATCAATTGTGTTAGTTGTAACCGTTTTTTGTACTAGTGAGAGATCAAGTGAATTAAATATTATTTAATTCACAATCAGTGATCTAACATGCAACTGATTATCTTTTATTATTAGCTACATGCATGTCAGTTCCAGTGGAGACCGAGTTGAGACAAAGGTTAAAGGGAGGTTAACTATCAGCAGTGATATTAGCAGGCTACCTAGATATAGTTAAAACACCACAAGATGCACATGATACTCAACGCAATTGAGGAAGGCTGAAATTCCTAAATAAAAGGGATTTAATTCATCAGGAATTGCATGAGCAAGGCAGGTTTAAGACATGCTGAGAATTGGCTAAGTGTTGGCCCGATTTTGTTTGGATTAGTGTGAGACGATAGGCAGATTGCAGGAGACTCTTGTGAGAATAGTGCATTGTAATTGTTTCATGATTGCTTGTGGAATATACAATATATGATAGAGGGGTTTTGAGCAGTAAGCTTTCCCCGGGAAATTATCTGTGTTGTGGTTTTATTTGATTCTTTCTTTTCTTCATGTGATTAGCGATTGTGTTTAATTTTTGCAATTGATTTGTAGAAGTAATTCAGTATCTAGCTTTCGTACATTGTTAGATAGGATTGAATCCATGATATACATAAAGGTTGTATAATTTCTACAGAGCATTAGTAAAACCTAAAAGAACTACAAAAAAATCATAATGTCCATACCTGGTCCGGAAGGATATTTTGTGGATGCCATCTTCTTTAATGCACACTTGATGATACCCAGATCTCAGATCAACCTTCGAGAACACTGCTACTCCCTCCAACTGATCGAAAAAATTATCAATCATCGACAACAAATACCTGTTCTCGATGGTCACTTTGTTCAACTACCTGTAATCAATTCATATTCTGAAAGTACCATATTTCTTCTTCACAAACAATACCGTTGTGCCTCATGGTGATACACTTGGCCTAATGTATCTTGTGACCAACGTTTCCTTCAACTACAACTTCAACTCTACCAACTCCAATGTGCTCATCCTGTAAGTTTCCTTATATGTTGACGCTACACCTAGTACCAACTCAATAAAAAGTATACTTCCTAGTGAGGTGGAAACTCTGAAATATCCGCGAGAATTACATCTTAAAACTGGTGTAGAAATGGGTACCTTCTCGAAACGTCTACATCCTCAATATCCTTACCTTTGTCACTAGAAATGTGAGCTACAAATAACACACACCCTTTTTTGCAACTGTGCTTGGCATGCATAGTTGTCACCATCCTAAATGATGTGGCTTTCTTCTTCCTTGTAAGACTCTTGGCTCCACATTGTCATCCAAGCACTCAATGGATTTGTCATAACAATCCATCTTGGTCCTATGAAGGTATATCCAGTCCATACTCAATAGCATACTGTATGATCCCAACAACAATATATTCAAGTGTGCTATTGTAGACATCCCATTCAACTCAAATACACAAGATATTACCCAATGATGAACTCTTTGGTTTGTATATGTAGCCAACTACACTAACCAAGATTCTACATGCAATTGATTATTCAAACCTCACTTATCCACCAAGTCAGAACTAACATAATTATAATTAGATCCAAGGTAAATCAAAATAGAAACAACTTGATCACAAAGCTTATTGTCATGGTGATCTTCCTACCTATTATACAATGTTGCATAGATCCCAAGAATACTCTATACAACATATCCTACTATTTGTCCCTCCTATGCATTGTACATATGTAGTCTACCACCCTGATAATGTGGACAATATCTCTTGCGATGATCTTTGCCACAATTCCAACACTGTATAGGCTTCCATCTTTCATCCTTAGTATGCTCCTGAGATTGAAGTCCCTATCCTCTGCCAGATGTATTGAACTTCTTAAGTGGTGCAACATTATTTTTGTTACATATATCTTGAGTTTTTGCTCACTTATTGTCCCATTTTCCTTTGTTCTTTGCATTACCTTTCCAGTCTGAATTAGTCTCAAATTTGTGATTTGATTGCTCATAACAATGCTTTAGTTTCCAAAAAACTCCTCCAATGATCTAGGCTCATCAAACTCAATCCTGTCTTTGAATTCTATCCGAAAACCACATATGAATCTCTGAATCGTGGCCTTCTCCTCCTTGAGGTAAGGCACATATCGCAACAACTCCAAAAATCTGCTAGTGTACTCCTCATCGGTCATAGATCCCATCCTTAGTTCATAAAACTATTTTTCTCTATCATCATAGTATCTCTCTGATAGGTACTTCTTCCAGAATAGCCTCTCGAACTCACTCCAAGTCAGTTCCTCTTACTAAATATCCCTAACATTCTTCACATGTTCCCACCAAATATCTGCTTTACCTTTGAGGTTGAATGTAGCTAATTTGGCTTTCATGTTTTATGAGTAATCATGCAACATAAAGAACTTCCTCATACCAAGAAACATGCTCCTGCATCCTATTATTTCTTCATCTTTCCATCAAATGTAGGTAGTTTTTCTTTCTTAAACTCATCCGGAAAATATCCCCTCTCACTCCTCCTATAAGGATGATAATGATGACGATCATGATGCTTGTGAGAACCAAAACTATAATAGAACCTGTGTCTATCACCTCTCCTATCCAGAGTGTCCAAGAACTTTCCATCTCTAATCATTTCATCTCTATACGACATATGACTACCAGGAGACCTACTTCCATATGCCTCATTAGTCCCATCCTCCTGTCCATAGTTGATCTGACCTAGCCCCTATTGCTACAAACCTGACAAAATTTAAAGGATTACTGCATTAAATTCTTCTTGCTTTTCCTGTGCCTATATGATTGTGTTATTATCTTCTTTACAAATCCTTATTTCTTCCTTCAAACTTCTCAAAGTGTCTGCCAAGTTAGGAAGAGTTCCCAACACCATGATGCTCATCTAATTCATAGGGAGAATCTCTGTAGTCTACCATCTTGCTATTCATCTTTGATTTCTTCCTACAAGACATCTCATGTTAGCTAAAATAAATCACAATAAACCAACGTACCTTAGCCCAATTTGGGGAGGATATCTCTTCTTCAAGATCCACCAATCAACGTAATACATGTATTAACATGGTCATAACAACATATAGACGCATAACACATAAGTATATCAACACATGAACATCATTCTAGCTAGAGTCCAGTCATTAATGCATGACCATATCAACCACATAACATGACCTCATGCATGACAACAACAACCATACCAATGTATAATGACAACATGTAATCACTGACACACATAACAATGCATATCCAATCATACACTCATGACAACACACTTCACAACAACAACATCCTCTTTCACATGGCGACATCACTACAACCACGACCGACACCATGCATATACAACAAGCATATAGAACACAAGGATGATTAACCCACGTGAAACCGACATGAATACATGACCAATGCACACCGCCCATCCAGTCCAAGGAGTGAACCATGCTCTAACACCACTCTGTAACACCCTCCTCCCGCATCTACCCAAGCAACTGGCCAACCGGGGTAAACATTTGATGAAGAGTTACTATGATATGATTCAGCCTCCTAGGTGACCTTAAGGAAGTGGAATCGACGAAAACACATCAAACATACCTTCCACATCAGCAAAAAAACTCCCAGGATCAAACCCAACCACTCAGGTATCTAGCCCTTAGTCCCACTGATATTTTAAACCATTAAACTCCCATACGCTACCTTGATATGGGAAAGGGTGCATTTGGGTGGCTCTAGATGCTCCCACAGCATAGGCATGCATGTGTCTAGTAAATTTTTCCCACAGACCTGTGCCAACGTCCCCGGGATTTGAGCCACTTTTTCAGGCCCAGAGCCCAGGTCACTGCCCATATCTCAATGACAAGTACAAAAATGAAATATAACAGCTGAAAAATGATACATTTTCAAAAACATCGACAAAGACTTGAATAGACCCCTACTAACCATGACAAAAATTTCGTCAAACATGTCACAGATATGTAATCTACATGTTTAAATAACAAATCTGAGCATATGGGTCTCATAATTATCTTAAAATCGCTAATAAGAATTTTTGCCTCATCAAATTAACTACATTATCATCTATTTGGGCATAGATAAGTTGTTCATTCATTTACAAATCAAAACATTATGAGAGACATACATCATCACCATCATAAAACACTCTCATAACCAGCATATAAACAACATAAATGACAATCACATAACAACCATCTAAGCCACATAATAAAAAACATATTTACCCATTAATACAAGAGGAAAATAGCTCTTATTTCCATAAGCAAAATGCAACCAAGTCTAGGACTTCCACTTGACCATAGACATAGCTGAGCCAAATCTCTCTTCAGCAAGTCACCCCCGTGCCATATTCCAAGCATGAATGTGGGATCTCATAAAAATCATTAATCAAAACCAAAACAGGGCTTCTAGAGGCCAAATCATCTCAACCCTCAACTAGTGATTCCACTTCACGGTTGGACATCACAACCATCACCAGATTGGTCTCTACCCAAGTTGTCAAGGGCTCGAGAGTTTTTTTTCCAACCAGGGTTTCCAAGACTAGTAACTCAACCCACATTTGTCACTAGTCTTCCAGAGGGTTTTTCTAACGAAGGCTTCTAGGACTAGTAACTCAACCCACCAAGGGCTTTCAAAGTGTTTGTCCAACTAAGGCTTCCAGGACTAGTAACTCAACCCAAGTTGTTAAAGGGATTCTAGAGCATTTTTCCAACCAAGGCTTCTAGGAACTAATAATTCAACCCAAAACCAAAAGAACATGAGAACCAACCAGAAAGACAAGCAATTAAATGAACCTACAACACCATGGCTATCCATGAAATGGAAAGGCTAGTCAATCCTCCATGCCAATGACATAACATAACCAAGAAACCACATGCATATGCCATGCATGCCAAAACTAGTGAAGAAAAAATACATGCAACTCAGTACCTCCAATCAAAATCCATTGTAATTGTTGATCCTGATGTCCTCTTGCACTTTCTTTCTCTTCCTTTGTCTTCTTGATTTAAATCTCCAAGTATGCCACACTCTCCAAGAGTGCTCCAAGGAAACTCCAAGTATCCAAGAGTATGAGAGAGAGAGAGAATAATGAGAGCTCCAAAAATGCACTAAACAAAAGCCATGAACTGATCCTCAGAAGCCATTTTATTAATCAAGCCTCTATTTTCTTCATTTTCCATTATTTTCCTTCATTTTCCTCTTCACATGCAACCTGTGAATTTTCACCTCCCTTTTTTCCCGTTTTACATTATTTTCATAAATAATTGCCAATAAATGTCACTTTTCCTTTCCAAAGCCTTATCCATTTCATTTTCCATTTTCCATAGCCATAATAAACAATATAAACACCCGCACTAGGATGTTTTTCCAAACATTCAACTTGGAATACGTGTTCCATGACCTTGGTTATTATTTTTCCTTTATTAACTTTTATTACATGGAATTTTAACTAGGGATTTTACACAAAACATCTGGTCCAATCAATACCTTTTTCACTGGATCACTCTAATTGATGGGGGTATTACAACTCCAACCATAAAGTGCCTCAAACAGACTCATCCTTAAGGACTCCTGATACCCATTGTTTTATGCAAACTCCACTAGTGGAAGATACTCTTCCCACTTCTTCTACCGATGCATAAAATATATACTCAACATTTCCTCAAGAATTATGTTAAACCTCTCCATATGCCCATTTTCCTGTGGATGATAAGATGTATTGAAATCCAACTTTGCCCCCAAACCTGCAAACAACCCTTTCCCAAACCTGGAACTGAACTTGGCATCTCTGTGTGACACAATATTGCTAGGAATACCATATAACCTCACTATGCCCCTGTGATCCACATTGGATCATTATATTGTTTTTCATCCACCTCGATGCATTCAAAGTGGAAAAAATGGAGGAATCAGCTCACAAGGCTATTTTTACCAACGGGACCCAGTTTGGAAAAACAGGGTCTGAAACCTTCCAGGAGCATTTTGAGTCATCAAACAATGTTTTTTTTGGGGTAACAATTTGTTTCTATAGCACCACACCTTTTCATGTTATTCTACACATAGAGGTATTTCCAACGACGCAAGAAGCACGTGAATCAAAATCCATATGCAAAAAGCTATGCCACTTAGAAGTTGACCTTCCTGTTTTCACACCTATAATTTGGGAGGATGCCTTGTTAACCCCCATTATTCACTGAAAATGGGCTAGCCACATGTTTTTTATGTAAAAGACTCTATAAGAGTCTATTTTGTAACTCTGGTTAAGAGTTGAAGTAGTCAAATTTAACCACTAGTAGCCTCTAGGCTATTGGGTTGTGTTATAACCATACCACTAGGAGGAAGAGGCATTCCGTTCTTTCGAGATAATTTTGTTCCATAGTTGAGAAAATATAGCCAGGAGAGATAGGAGGTAGAGCACACAAAGAGGGTATGTGCACCGTAACAACCCACGGGCTGCAACCATTACTTCTTTGTACCTACAGCCTTATTTTCTAGACAGAGAAAGAGAGTGAAGTGGCCTCACCTTTCCAGTCGAGTTTTCTCCTGAAAGGGCTTATCGAAGCATATTTTGTGTCTTATGTGTGTATGTGTGTGAACTTGTTTTGTCATTCTCTACTTTTCTGCATAATTTCCATTCGCATGTATGAACTAATTATAGTTAAATTTATAGATCTATAGGCTTCAATAAACTGTGATAGTGTCGAAATTCTGAATTTTAATATATTATTATCATATCTATTGTGACAAGCTATCTAGTGAAATATCCACGGTAGTTTATGGATCACCCTGATGAAAATTTGAGCTATATCACTAGCTAAATTAGTAGACTTCACTAGAATGAAGTGAGCTACCTTAATCAATATGTCAAACACAACCATGATGGAATCATGTTGTAGAGAGGTATTTGGAAAAACTGTAATGAATTCCATGGAAATGACCTCCCATTTCCTCTCTAGAATCATAATCAATTGCAATAAACCACTTGGATGCTTTCACTCTGATTTTACTTGTTGACAATCCAAACACCTTGCGATGAAATCAACTGCGTCTTTCTTCGGATTCAACCAATAATATAACTTCTTCATAGTTTTCAGAGTCTTCTGATATCTCGGATGACCTAAATACAACTTAACATGAAATTCCCTCAAGATAAATTTCTTGAGCTCACCACTATCTAGCATATAGTTCATGTCCCTAAAACTCACCAAACCATATGTCGTGAGATGATAATCCACATCCTGTTCATGTGGAAATTTGAATAACTGATATATTATTCACCGAGATTCTCTTGATCATACACTATTTTAACTTCATGCACAATACCGAATCTCTTCTACCATTGATCATTAATTGCGGAAATAAAAACAATCGCATGCGCACATTAAAACCATAAACAATCACACATATGAACACAGTATTTCATGGGAAAGCTTAAAGCTAAAAACCCCAACTATATGTATATTATATATTTTATAGAGATCATGTAACAATCATTGTACAAAGCTCCTCACAAGCTCTCAGCACAATCTCCAATTGCTACACACTAATCAAGCTAGATCTAGCAAAACACATGCTCCAATCTCTGCCACCTGATAGCCTACCTCTGTTGCATAATCAATGCTGAAGAATGGCTCATAAATAACTTTTAACCACTTGGCTTGTACTGTGCAATCCTCGTTGGATTCTCCAATCACTGGTTGTTGCAAATCATGCAAATGTATAGTCACAACTGATAGTCACACTGCTCTTTCACCTATCTCTTCACTGGTCTCCATTGAAACTGTCCATGCACTGAAGTTAACTGATGTATTCTTTAGTTGATTAATGAGTTTATAATTAGTGAATTAATTAATAATTAATTCACACTACTCTCACTAGTGTATCAATCAGTTAGACTAGATACAACTATCTCAACTATGTTTAGATTAGTTAAACTGAACACAACTCCATTAACTTCCTCAATCAACTCACCCAAACTCTCTCACATAAGGTTCTATTTTGAGTATCCGTACGATAGCTCACTTAACCCTAGGAATAGCATAATTCTCTTCTGTCAGCTCTGTTGCCACATCTGTGCGCCAGCTGAAGTGCTCAAGAAGAAATAAGATAATGTTTATGGTCAAATATTATTAAGAGCTAATAATATTCAACATATGTTACAAACAGAAATCTAAAAATAGATTCCGCCCAATATGTCTAAAAATAGAAGTCCATCTATTTTCCAACTTGACCAGCCATCCACAAATAACATCTTGCAACTCATAGAATATGATCCATATGTCTAAAAATAGACATAGTCTAAAAATAGACTTTGCGCCAAAAATAGCCTGCAGGCCCACTTAGTGAAGGCGACTCCTTTCCACTAAGCTCATCATCTTGTTGCAATCTCAACAGTTCACTTGTACCTTGTTGTTGTAACTTGTGCTTAAGTTGTTGATACCTGTCACCCTACTTCCCTACCTGTAAGATCTGATGTTGTAAATTTTTACCATATGAACTCATTGCTACAATGTAATTTACCTGCACTCTTCTGCTAAGAGAATTTGCAACCTTATTCTCCTTACCCTTAATGTACTTGATATCAAATTTGAACTCACTGAGCATGGCCAAGCATCTAGCTTGCTTGAAATTTATATTAGGTTGGTCAAACACGTATATCAACCCACTATAATCACTTATCAACACAAACCTCTTGCCAAGAAGATAATACATCCACATCTTCAATGCATGAATGATCATTGCTAACTCAAGGTTGTGAGTCACATAATTATGTTCGTGCTCTTTTAGTTTCCTTGAATCATAGCATAGTGACCTATCCATCCTACATCAGGACTCCACCAAGTCCCCTCTTGCAACCATCTATACATACCACAAACTCTTTATCTGGATGTACAATCTTTTGAACTAGAGCATTTGTAAGAAAATGCTTCAACTGTTCAAAAATGGCTGCACATTCCTTTGTCCATTCATACTTATTTCCTTTTATATGAAAAGATGTAATAGGATAGGAAATCCATGAGAAGTTATTGATGAATCTTCTATAATAACGTACTAAACCCATGAATGATCTGACATCATCCACATTCTTAGGAGCTACCCATTCCATGATAGATCTGCTATTTTTTGGGTCCACCATTATGCCTTCCTCAGAAACAATATATCCCAAGTATTGTACGTTTGTCTAAAAGAAATTTAATTTACTAAGCTTGGCATACAACTGATGTTCTCTCAAAAATATTAACATTGCTTCCAGGTGTTCCACATGCTCTTCTTCATTCCTAGACTATATCAATATATCACTATTGAATACTATCACAAAGTTGTCTAGATAAGGATGCAACACACTATTCATTAATCAAACACATGAAATTAGTTTGAGCATTAGTCAAAACAAAATGAACTACAACAAAATCATAATGCCCATACCTGGTCTGGAAATAAGTCTTGTAAATGTCCTCTTCTTTGATGCGTACTTGATGATATCTTGATCTCAAATCAATCTTCGATAACATTGTTTCTCCCTTCAACTGATCAAATAAATCATCAATTCTTAGTAAAGGATATCTATCCTTGATCGTCACCTTGTTTAACTACATGTAATGAATAGAAAACATGGGATTACCATCCTTATTCTTTACAAACAAGATTGTTGCACCTGAAGATGCCACACTTAGCCTAATGTATCTCTTATCAAGAATTTCCTTAACCTGCAACTTCAATTACACCAACTCTGGAGTGCTCTTCTTGTAAGGTTCCTTTGATATTGGTGCTACTCCTGATCCCAGCTCAATAGAAAAATCCATTTCCCTTTGAGGCAGAAAATCTAAAATATCTACTAGAAATACATCTTGAAGCTGCTGTAAAATCAAATACCTCTTCAAGACTTCATCATTCTAAACATCCTTCCCTTTGTCACTGGAAACACGCACTATGAAAAATACACATCATTTCCTAAAAATGTACTTTTCTTGCATAACTGTAACCATTCTCATCGATTTAGACTTCTTCTTACCCTCAAAGATTCTATTCTCTCCATCATCATCCAAGCACTTAATGGCCTTCTCATAGAAATCCACCTTAGTCCTGCAAAGTTACAACCAATCCATACCCAGAAGCATATTTTATGATCCCAATGGAAGCACATTTAGATGTGATGATGTAGGCATACCACTTAGCTCAAATGCACAAGCTCTTACCCAATCATGAACTTTTTTCTTAGTACCTTTATCCAACTGCACTAACCAATACTCTGCATGCACTTGTTTTCTCAAACCACACTTATCCACCAAGCCAGGATTAACATAACTATAATTAGATTGAGGGTCAATCAAAATGGAAACAACTCGATCAAGGAGCTTACCTTCCATATCGATTATGGATGCCTGGAGATCCGCCTGCTTGTTATCAAATGCTGCATAAATTTGAGGAATACTCTGTCCAACATCCCCAACTGTCTGTGCCTCCTGAGCACTATAGATCCGAGGTCCACCACCCTAAAACAACAGAAAATCCTTCTTGTGCTGATCCTTGCCACATATCCAACACTGTAATGATTCCCTGCCACTACCCTTATTCTGCTACTCTCTAGGTTGAGACCCATGTCCTTTCTCAACTACATTAAAATTCTTGTAAGGACAAAATTTTCCTTCTCACTTGCATCCTAAGGTCTTTCCCACTTTGGTGGCAACTTTACTCTATTCTTGTCAATCCATTTCCAACCATACTTAGAGTCAGTCTTACAATTTGATTGCTAATAACAATGCTTCAAATTTCCAATGACTTCTTCCAACGACTGAGGCTCATCATACTCAATCCGATCCTTAAATGTTAATGGCAGTCCATTGATAAATCTATGAAATTTTGTCTTCTCATCCTTAATATAAGGAACATAACTCAACAACTCTAGGAAATTAGTCATGCACTCCTCATCTATCATAGATCCCATCTTCAACTCATAGAAATCCTTGGCCTTTCCATCAAGGTACCTCTCTGACAAGTACTTATTCTTGAAGAGTCTCTTGAATTCATGCGAACTCAATTCCTCTTCCCTGATACCTTTGAAACACTTTAGGTATTCCTACTAGATGTATACTTTCCCTTTGAGGTTGAAAATAACTATAATGGCCTTCATGTTCTCTATATAATCATGCAACTCAAATAACTTATTCACTCCAAGCAACCATGCCTTTTCATCTTCCGGTTTCTTCAACTCTCCATCGAATGCAGGTCGCTTGGATTTCTTGAACTCATCCGACAAGTATCCCCTCTCACTCATCCAATAAGGATGATAACAATGACGACCATAATATTTTTATGAGCCAAAACTAGAATAGAACACGTAAGCACTACCTCTCCTCTCGGTTGTATCCATCCATATACCACCTCTGGCTATGTCATCCTTGTCCAACTTGTGCCCTACATGAGACCTATTTCCATATCCCCCATCAGTCATGTCCTCTTATCCATGACTGATCTGTGGTCATCCCTATATCTGCAAATATGATAAACTTTGAAGTATAACTGCATTGACTTCTGCTTGTTTCTCTTGTTCCCTAGCAAGTCTTTCCTGAGACTAAATAATTATGTCATTATCCACCTTTCAACTTATGATTTCTGCATTTAGACTTCTTAAATTATCTGTTATGTCAGGAGAGTACTCATGTCAGTGTTTCTCATTTTATCTATAAGAGGAGTTTTGTGAATTCTAATCCACCATTCTGCTAGCCAGCTTTGATCCTCTTCTTCTTGCAAACATACCGTGTTATATAAACCAAATATAAACATAATCAACATACCTCAGTGAAAGTCATGGGAGGGTATATCATGTAAAAAATCAATCTAGATTAGCATGATACATGTATATACATAATCATATCAATATATCGACATCATAAATGATAACACTAACTACATACAATGACCTCATGCAAAACAACCATAACCATGACAATGTATGCATAACGACATACATCTATCCCATCCAGTATAAGTATTTGAACCATGCTCTGATACCCCCCCTGTGGTGTGAGATATCACCCAAAAAGAACGAAAACCCACTTTGATACCACCCTGTAATGCCCCCACCCCACATTTACCCAATTTCACCGGTCTTCCAAGGTAAGCATGAGACAAAGAGTTACTATGACATGACCCAACTTCCAAGCTTCAGTTATGGAATTTGGGCTGACAACTATGACTTTCTGACTACAAACGAACATCCTACAGGGCTTACACGACATTCAGGGGCCAAAGAACCACCCCAGGTGGCCAAAGCCTAAGTTGGATAGCTCTTTCAATGGCATAGACTCCCAACCGCATGCAAAAGCATGCATGAGTGTGGTTGTGACCTTCCAACCATATGCACGAGTCTTCCTGAGTGCGGTTGTAACCAAAAATCCTCATTTCAGAGAGGTGCGGTCCCAAGATCTTAGCCAAAATTCAATGCCAACCTCTAGACCACTGCCCAAAAATTATTGAGACTTTCTAAAATGATAAATGAGTTGAAGATAATACTAATCATGCAAAAATTAAACAAGGACTTGACCTAACCAAGCTTAACCATGACAGTCATTTCGTCAAACATATGGTGAAAATGTAATCTACAGTTCATGAATGCATATCTGAACATAGAAGTCTGAAACTTATCTGAGGATCACCAAGAAGGTCTAATTTCCTCTCATAATAGCTACAATAACATTTTTTAGCCCATATATTCATTAACCATCAAATACTTATCAAATCCTAAACAAGATATAGCTAGAGAACATTACAAATCCATGCTTATAACCAACACATAACCATATTATTAACCGTGACTTAACAACCATAAAATCACCATGATAACAAGTACAATTTCTAATGTATTACAATAGGAAAATAGCTCTTATTGACTTATGCAAAAAACAACCAAGTCAAGGACTTCCACGTACCACCCGACCATAGATTAGGTTGAGCCAAATCTTTCTTTTAGATAATCACCTCCATGCCATATTCCAAGCATGAATGTGAGATCTCAAGAAATAAAGAACTAGGGCTTCCCAGAGATTAAACCACCTCCACCCTAAGGCTACCGCAATCTCGCCAAAACCGATCAAGATATCACAATGCCCAAAACAAGATTGGATGCCTCAGAATTTCTTCACAATTACCTTGATAAATTTTCCAATCACCACCCACCCGTTGAAGGATTCCTGGAGATTAAACCACCTCCACCCCGAACCCTTGGGAATTTTCTTGAGACCACCTCACCTAGTTCTGAAACCTTCTGGCATCCAAATCTCAACCAAAAAATAATCCCATCACACCATGGTTATCTAGGAAATGTCAAGGCAAGGCTGAAACCACTATCAAACCATGCAAAACCCATGCCCATGACAACAAGTGAACCAAATAAACCAATGCATGTACCATGCATTCACACATCAGTTAGGAAATAATACATGCAACTTGGGTGAAAATGTGAAGTTGGTTTACACCTTTTTCCCTTTTTTGAGAAAAAATATCATTTTTAGAAGTTCTTCAACTTTCGGCAAGATAGAGAAATTTTTCTGTTTAGAATTTCATTTTACAATGTAAAGGAAACTTGTCCGAAATTTTATTAGCTTTCTATTACTTATTTTTTGGAAATTTTTAATTCACATTTGATATGTAACTTAGCAATTATTTGAGTGTGTTTTCTTTAACAATCAAATGATTCATAAAAAGTCATGTTTTTTAGCACTAGTGTATTCTTTGTTAACTTGTTTTTGAAAAAATAAATGTGTTGCAACAACATAGACATACTCTACTTCGATATAGTTATATTTACGAAACCCATTGATGCATATCATAATTACTAGAATTTTTTGAACTGGAGAAATATGAAAAAACTGCGGATTTTGAATATGTTTAGTTCAAGGTGAAGTTTCTCAACATATTAGTTATAAACTAAAATCTAAAAACTACCCATTACAGATGACGGGCCAATGTAATGAACCATAAATTTTTTCAATTTTTTCATAGTGAATTTTGGAAAATACAAAATTTTGATTTCACTGAATCATAATGACCTTCAGAATTTTTTTGCACCCATTTTATTAGAAAATTAATTAAAATTAGTAAATATCTATGAAATTCCTTAAAATTTATATTTGCTAAAAGTAGATTGTATTGGTTCTGTTGGAACACCTAATCCTCCATGGGTAGGTGTGGAATACGAAAAGTCACAATGGAGTCCAAGTGACCTTGGAATGTGAAACCAAGAGTCACACAATTGTACTATAAATGTACATCATGTATAATGGAAAAAAAAAAGAAAGCCTCATGCTTATCCTTCATTATGTGTTGAGTCTCTTGTGTGTGTGTTTATTCTTCTCATACACCATGTGTGTGTTTAACATGGTGTTTAACATGGTATCAAAGCGAGCGATTTTTGGCCCTACTCCAACTTGAGTGAGCCATTTGTGTTTATGGCCTGTGCATATCTGCAAAAATTCTTGGCATTTTTGCAGCATTTAAAGAATTTCTGCAGCAGTATTTTTTGCAGCATTCAGAAATTGGCAACATTCAGGCATTGGTTTTGAAGAAGAGCAACACTGTGCATTTTGCAGCACTCAGAGATTTCTGTAGGTTTTCATTCTGAATTTCTATGCAATTTATGTTGCCCACTTTTAAATTTCTGCATTTTAAAGCGCTGCTGGAAAATACTGTTTAAAGAGGGTTTCTAAAAGAAATATTTCTGAGTTTTTTCATTGAAAAATTTTCTGCAATTCTGAGATTTTCTGCTGCTGGAAAATATTCTCTGCTACTGAGCCACTAGAAAAATTTCTGGGTTTTTCTGCAATGTGCTGTTGTTTTTCAGTACCTGAAATTTTTACTGTTGCCCTCATTTCTGCAATTTTTGCTAGCTGTTTTAAAGTAGAATCTCCTCTTTGCTGTTAGTTAAAAATAAAAAATAAAAAAAATTTGATTTTTGGTTCAGGCCTTTCATCCTTCCTCACCAACCTGCACATTCTGCCATACCTCAACATCACTCACGGCTTACACACCGCCCATGCATTATGCCCCCCTCACGTTTTTTTAAAATCCCTATTCCTACCCTTCTACCGCGGTTAACCAACGGGCCACGCCCTCACAAAAACTCTCCCACCGCTCACTCTACGCTCCTACGCCTCCCCTTTCCACACCCCCTCGCGTTCCACCATTCTCCACACCCCCGCTGCCAACATTGCTACCTCGTGGCATCATAGATTCCCCTCATCTGCAAACACCCCTCTCACACAGCTCGCCCTCCTCCCATCTACCTTGCTCTCCTCCCTCATCCCTGCTGGTATAATTTCGACTCCCCACAACACCCTTATCGCTCCACCTTTCCTACGCAATAGTGCCAGTCCCCTTGCTCTTGTTCAACCCTCGCTATCCAACGCTCTACCTATCCACCTACCTATCCCCTCTGCTATCCGCTCAGCACTCCACTCCATTCCCATCGCTCTCCCCTAATTGCAGTACCCTCCCCCTCTACGCAAACGACCCCCTCTGCACAAATCCGCCCATCCCTTATCCATTCGACCTCCCTCTCACGTCCCCTTAAAAACAATTAAATTTTTCATTCCACCATTTCAATTTTTTTTTTTTAATTTTAGATTTTAATCTCTTTATGGTCAAAATTCCTGCCCCCTCTCTCCCTTATCATTAATACCGCCCATTTAATTTCTTTTAAGAACATATATAATACCTCCCCCTCATACCATCAATACCGCCCTTTCATTTAATTTTTAAAGTTCGATTTTATTATCATCCCTCCCCTCTCTAAAATTCGTTTTTTAAATTGTTAAAAAAAAAAAAAAAAAAAAACACTCAATCTTTTCATGTGCATCTTGCAAACAACTGTGAATTTTACAAAGAGCATCCTTGCTCATTTTTATCATGTCATCAACATTGGAATGAATGAGGTTATTCAACAACTCTAATTCCTCATTGATTTTAGCCATTTCAACAATTTAGGCTCAAAAAATAAAGGGTATCGGCTTCAACTGAAAATGCACCCGTTTACAATGTGATGCAACAAGAAATACAAATTACTCAAAAGAATTTCCAACTATGGAAATCTCAAAGTACAAAATGTGCTCCTCAAATGATGGAGGACAATCAACAATGAGTTACATCAACAACTCAAATTTACTGATTGCAACTATGAAGAAGATGCAAATTCCACTCACAATACAATGTCAATATCTCTGCAAAAATATTTTGTAAATGTGCAGCTGAAAACACTATGCAAGAAGCCTTTAAAGCAGCTGATTTTTCTTTCAAAGAGAGAGAGAGGAAAGAGAGAATGTGAACTGCAGAAAAAGAGGAAATGACATATGGAGTAGATGGACTGAATACATAGAGAAAATTGCAGATTTGACATTGTGTGATTTGTGGCATAAGGGTGATTTTCTGAAGAAATTGACATTTTAAGATGAGTTCTTATTGGTGAAAAACAACTCTTTGAAAGAAAAATCAGCTGCTTTAAAGGCTTCTTGCATAGTGTTTTCAGCTGCACATTTACAAAATATTTTTGCAGAGATATTGAAATTGTATTGTGAGTGGAATTTGCATCTTCTTCATAGTTGCAATCAGTAAATTTGAGTTGTTGATGTAACTCATTGTTGATTGTCCTCCATCATTTGAGGATCACATTTTGTACTTTGAAATTTCCATAGTTGGAAATTATTTTGAGTCATTTGTATTTCTTGTTGCATCACATTGTAAACGGGTGCATTTTCGGTTGAAGCCGACACCCTTTATTTTTTGAGCCTAAATTGTTGAAATGGATAAAATCAATGAGGCATTAGAGTTGTTGAATAACCGCATTCATTCCAATGTTGATGACATGATAAAAATGAGCAAGGATGCTCTTTGTAAAATTCACAGTTGTTTGCAAGATGCACATGAAAAGATTGAGTTTTTGCAATTGGAATCTCAGCTTCAACAAGATGAACTTCAGCAAAAGAGTCACCATTCTGAACCTGTTTCTGTTCAGAATATTGTGAAGGACTCTCATCAGAAGAAAGAAGATAAAGTTGTAGTTGATCCACATTCAGTTCCTTGTACTAGAGCAGATGTACATGCAGATGCAGCAGTTCAACCTGCACTTCTCAAGCCCATCATCAGACCTTGGGAAGAGCTTGTCCACAACAAGCACAGAACTGGTCTTGGATATGAAAAGGATATGTGCGCATATTAGTTATTTACACCAAACCATCATATTTCGATGCGGTTACGTGGTTCACTGTAGGGGCTCGCTAGAATCTGCTCCATTAAAAACAACATGTTGTAAAATACGACACGCAGTCGAGTTGGCCATATGAAAGATCACTGTTTTGATCTTCATCCATGCAAGCACTGTGGTCGGCACACCCATTCTTCAGACAGATGCTTCAGAAACAAGCCTCCTGCAAGAACAAAGATTCATCTTGGATGGATCGCTTCTTGGCAATAGGCATCAACAGCCAAGAAGATGTTTAAGTCGCATGTCAGAACATGTTCACGAATATTGAGCAAACTTGCAGTTGAGTTTTCGCCATCATCTCACCTTGTCCCTGATAGGGGGGAATATGGTGGTCATGTACAAGCTTCGAAGTCAGATCAAGCGAGCCTGAGCCACAATCTCTCATTCCATGTTCAGAGTTGTAGCCAGAGACACAACAGTTCAAGCGAGCCTGAGCCACAATTCGTCATTCTAGATTCAAGGTAACAGCAGGAGACACGGATGCCCATGAATGCCTTCGATTAGTGGACAACCTTAAACCATCATCTTTGGTTGGTGGATAACCTAAAACCATCACGGATAGTAGACCTCCCTTATTTTAGGTTGAAGGTCTCCATTTTATATATGAGGATCACTTCCTCTGGTGCGTGTTTCGCTGCCGCCTTGGTTGAGTTCCGGTGAAATGCCTCAAAGCATTCCGCAGTTGTTGGTAATCCTAGAACCATCACGTAGTAGACCTCCCTTCTTTTTAGGTTGAAGGTCTCCCTTTATATGAGGGACACTCTTCTCTGTACAGGCTTTCAACTTCTTGCCGCTTTGGAAGAGCTTCTGTGAACTCCAACAATTTTTGCGGCCTGTGTTGTTGGTGGTCATCCTTAAACCACTCTTTTTCTCCAACATTTCGTAGAGTTGATTCGAAATTCCCCAAGTGCCGCCATGCATACTTTTGCGCATTTGAATTACATAATTACAACTTCTTTCTTGGACTCACACATACCCCTTCTGACAAGGATGTTGGAACACCTAATCCTCCATGGGTAGGTGTGGAATACGAAAAGTCACAATGGAGTCCAAGTGACCTTGGAATGTGAAACCAAGAGTCACACCATTGTACTATAAATGTACATCATGTATAATGGAAAAAAAAGAAAGCCTCACGCTTATCCTTCATTGTGTGTTGAGTCTCTTGTGTGTGTGTTTATTCTTCTCATACACCATGTGTGTGTTTAACATGGTTTTTAACAGGTTCCAACAGTTAATTCATCAAATTTGATAGATTTTAAAGATTCTGAAGTTGGAGAAATGTGATCAATGTCGAGTTGCTACAGAGTTGCAAACGTTTTAATTTGACCGAACATTTCGGTGTCGTGTCCCGTTAATATAAATGAAAGAAAATTTTGGCCGAACTCTTTTTAAAAGTTTGGCTAAAATTTTGGTCGCTCATTCCGTTTTCCGTTGCCCGCCAAAAAAAAAAAAAAAAATGAAGCCCCTCCAATTTTTTTCGCCAAACTCTATAAATAAACGAATTCCATACATTATTTTCACACATTTTTTTCATTTGGTCTGAATTTTCAAACTAAATCTTTTGGGCTGAATTTTTAAAGGAAATTTTTTGAGCTTCATTTTTAAAATACATTTTTTTGGCACACTTTTTAAGTGACTTTTTTTAAAGTAAGTGTTTTGGGCTGAAGTAAGTCTTTTATGCCAAATTTTTAAAGTGATTTTTTTTTTAAATTAAGTCTTTTGTGATGAATTTTTAAAGTGAGTTTTTTTTGCAGGATTTTGAAATTGACTCTTTGGGGTTGGATTTTAAAAATCTACATAAACTAAATTATCATAGGAAATCAAAGAAATTGCAAGAGAAAATATGATCGAACAAGAAACCTTGAGGCTTGTAGAGAATACAGAGAGAGAATATTACAAAAAAAGAAAAAAGAATGCTCAAATATTGAAAGGGAAAATCAACCTCAACTACAAGTTGAAGCAAGTATGTAAATATAATTATTATAAATGATATCTAAAATTTAACTAGTGTATTGTGAAACTTAAGTTTTATTTGTTGAACTAATTTGAAAAATATTTTGTAATGTAAACAAAGAGAGATATTCCTCATAACATTGATGATGGGATTGAAAAAGTTGAAAGACCAAGTGAAAAATATAATGAACCAATGATTGATGATGTTGTTGAAGATGTTAAAAGAAATTGAAGTGAAGAAATTGAATCATCATGTGTGTATATATATGTCATGTGTATTATTGAAATTATACATATTTATTAATTTCAATTTCATTCAAAATATAATTTTTAATTTAACTATTTATTGAATATTTATACCTATTTTGTACATTTAATTCTCATATGTACAGATGAAATCAATATTGATGATGAGATGTTAGAAAATGTTGACACTGACACATATGGAGATAAAAAGTTGACCATATTATATGATATCGTGTTAAGCACATTATTGATATGTTCTTCAAAGATGAAAATGTGGCAGTTCAAGCACAAAATTTGAGAAGTCTCTTAACATCAAAGAAATTAAAAGAAGCTATGACTCTATTGGGTATTCAAAAATCAAAGAAAGATTAAAAAACGAAGGAAATGTGATACAAAATATAAATATTGATCTAATATCAATTGGAAGATCTAAAAATAAAAGTGATTAGATGCATGTAGGGTGATACAAATAGCAGTGGTTTCATCAAGTACTAAAGAAAATCATTTGGTAAAATCTATGGCAAAAGCATTAGGGACCTCACGAAAAACATTGCACAAACATCAGAAATTTCGATTGCAAATAGATGTAAATGATGAGCTCGTTTGTTGGACAATTATTTGTAGACAACCATACAAATATAGACTTGGAGAAGATGTTAAAAAATAATATATGAATATTGGATGAAAAATTCATGCGTTTCACCAAAAGCAAAGGATGTGATGTGACAAAGAATAGCATGAAATCAATACAAAGACCATGCAAAACATATGTTGGACACCACTTAGATAGAGTTGTTATAAGTTCATAGAAGAGAATTGTGGAATTAATGTCTCAATCAGTTCTTTTATGCAACAAAAACCATGGTATGTTAAACCTATCGCTGTACGCGACATTTGTTGTTGTTGTTATGATGTGGAATTTCAGTTATATTATGACACATTCCTTAATTTTGGTAAAACATTTTGGAAAAATTCACCTCCTCCTTCCACAATCCATGATTTCATATCCCAAATTCTATGTGCAAGATAAATTCATGAATTATTTTACTAAAATAAATATGTTGGTGGTAAAAAATGTGATCATTGTGAAAATTTAACTTTATTTCACAACAAATATCCTATTGATATAAATGATCAATCATTTTCCAACATAAAAGTGAAATGGAAGATATATGAATATATTCATACATCGATTGGTTCAAGTAGTACTAAAAGCACTACAAGGATTGATTTACAAGAAAAAAAATATTTTTGTGATAGAGTTTTTGAAAAAGTTTGACATAGAATTTTATAAATACACTAAGCATTCCCATAGAGCTCGATGGCAAGACTTGAAATTCAAAAAATTCCGTGAATTTTGTCCACCACGGACCATTTTGTCAATAGTTGATTTTGCAGAGAATTACATATTTGTTGCATAAAATGAAATACAGAGTGAATACTATCATTTTGACCAAGTCTTTATGATTTTCCATATTCTATATAGACACGTCAGAACAAAATGTTGATCATATAGAAAGCACTAGTGAAAATCAACATGTTCTTAAATAATATGTCCATATTCTATATAGACACGTCGGAACAAAATGTTGATCATATACAAAGCACCAATGAAAAGTGACATGTTATTAAATAATATCACTTTATACACACGATACACATTTTGTACAAAATTGTTTTGATAAGATTTATGACTCATTGAAAGGTCATGAAATAAAATTCAATAAACATTAGATATGGTCAGATGGATGTGCATGTCAATTGAAATCTTCATGATCATTATTTTTTTTGTGTCGTCTTCATATGAAAACCCACATTAAACATTGTTTGAATTTCTTTGAGACTGGTCAAGAAAAAAGAGAACATGATGGTACAGGGGCATGTACAAAATGAGCACTTCGAAAATATCAAATGAACCCCTCTACAAACCAATTTGTCTCAGTTGAACAAGTTGTTCAACGGTGCATCGCTGCACTAAGGCACGAGACTAACCCATCAAATTAACTTGCATATATATAGAACTTTAATATATGATCTATTTTTTATTAATTTTCTAATTTTAAACATTATTTATCACATTTATTATCTTTGATAATATATAAATTGTATTTTAAATAACATATTTATATTCTTGTTTGAATTTTCCATATAGGTTTTTTGGCATATTGAAATCCAAGATGTAGATAGATCAATTGCAAATGGAGTTGAGACAGTAAAAGGGACTCGAAAATTGCGTTCAATTAAAACAAAGGAGTACTGAAACTTTTTTTCATTTAATAAAAGAAAAGTGATGGCTCCTATCTCTGCAAAAATAAATGTTGGTGCAAAGGAACATCAAGTAGTATTTGTTCATTTTCAAATTCTGCAAACACAACAAGTCATTTTTTCGTAGCCATGTAGTCTCCAAAAACACAATTTAAAGATCTCTTTCAAACCAAGGATATTTTTGGAAAATTGAATTTCAGTTACCAAATAGACCCTGCTTTGCACAAAACCCAAATGGCGGAATTTCAAATTTATTCTTCCTTTGGTCATAAATTGACTTGCAAGTTTGATGTTGGTTTTCCCTTACGAATTTCCCTTCTTCTGTTGGCTTGATACAAAATGCTATGTATTCTCGAACCTATAACATAAATGGCTCTTCCCAATACAAAATATTGGATGCAAAAGCACACACACAGAAAAAAAAACGATGAAGCCCCTCTAATTTATTTTTTTTGCCAAACTCTATAAGAAACACATACATTGTTTTCCCACATTTTTTTCATTTGGTCTGAATTTTCAAACTAAATATTTTGGGCTGAATTTTTAAAGGAAATTTTTTGAGCTTCATTTTTAAAAGACATTTTTTTGGAAGACTTTTTAAGTGAATTTTTTTTTAAAGTAAGTGTTTTGGGCTGAAGTAAGTCTTTTGTGCCAAATTTTTAAAGTGAGTTTTTTTTTTTTTAAATTAAGTCTTTTGTGGTGAATTTTGAAGTGAGTTTTTTTTGCAGGATTTTGAAATTGACTTTTTGGGGTTGGATTTTAAAAATATACAAACTATCATGGGAAATCAAATAAATTGCAAGAGAAAATATGATCGAACAAGAAACCTTGAGGCTTGTAGAGAATACAAAGAAAGAATATTACAAAAAAAGGAAAGAAGAACACTTAAATATTGAAAGGGAAAATCAACCTCAACTAGAAGTTGAAGCATGTATGTAAATGTAAATATTATAAATGATATTTAAAATTTAACTAGTGTATTGTGAAACTTAATTTTTATTTGTTGAACTAATTTGAAAAATATTTTGCAATGTAAACAAAGAGAGATATTCCTCATAGCATTGACAATGGGATTGAAAATGTTGAAAGACAAAGTGAAAAATATAATGAACCAATGATTGATGATGTTGTTGAAGATGTTAAAAGAAATTGAAGTGAAGAAATTGAATCATCATGTATGTATATATATGTCATGTGTATTATTGAAATTATACATATTTATTAATTTCAATTTCATTCAAACTCTAATTTTTAATTTAATTATTTATTGAATATTTATACCCATTTTGTACATTTAATTCTCATATGTACATATGAAATCAATATCGATGATGAGATGTTAGAAAATGTTGACACTCACACATATGGAGATAAAAAAGCTGACCATATTATACGATATCGTGTTAAGTGCATTATTGATAAGTTCTTCAAAGATTAAAATGTGGCAGTTCAAGCACATTAACATCAAAGAAATTAAAAGAAGCTATGACTCTATTGGGTATTTGAAAATCAACGAAATATTAAAAAATGAAGGAAATGTGATACAAAATATAAATATTGCTCTAATATCAATTGGAAGATCTAGAAATAAAAGTGATTTAGATGCACGTAGGGCAATACAAATGGTAGTGGTTTCATCAAGTACTAAAGAATATCATTTGGTAAAATCTATGGCAAAAGCATTAGAGACCTCACGAAAAACGTTGCACAAACATTGGAAATTTCGATTGAAAATAGATGTAAATGATGAGCTCGTTTGTTAGACAGTTATTTGTATACAAATATACAAAGATAGACTTGGAGAAGATGTTAAAAATACAATATATGAATATTTGATGAAAAATTCACGCATTTCACCAAAAGCAAGGGATGTGATGCAGTGAAGAATATCACGAAATCAGTACGAAGAACATGCAAAACATATGTTGGACACCACTCAGATAGAGTTGTTATAATTTCATAGAAGAGAATTGTGGAAATAATGTTTCAATTGGTTCTTTTATTCAAAAAAAACCATGGTATGTTAAACCTATCACTGTACGTGACATTTGTTGTTGTCGTTATCATGTGAAATTTTAGTTATATTATGACATATTCCTTAATTTTGGAAAAATTCACCTCCTCCCACAATCCATGATTTCATATCCCAAGTTCTATGTGCAAGATAAAGTCATGAATTATTTTACTAAAAGAAATATGTTGGTGGTAAAAAATGTGATAATTGTGGAAATTTGACTTTATTTCGCGACAAATATCCTATTGATATAAATGCTCAATCATTGTCCAACATAAAAGTTAAATGGAAGATATATGAATATATTCATATATCGATTGGTTCAAGTAGTACTACAAGTACTAAAAGGATTGATTTACAAGAAAAAAAATATTTTTGTGATAGAGTTTTTGAAAAAGTTTGAGGCAGAATTTTATAAATACACCAAGCATTCCCATAGAGCTCGATGGTAGGACTTGCAATTCAAAAAATTCCGTGAATTTTGTTCACCAGGGACCATTTTGTCAATAGTTAATTTTGCAGAGAATTACATATTTGTAGCACAAAATTAAATACAGGGTGAATATTATCATTCTGACCAATTCTTTATGCTTGTCCATATTCTATATAGACACGTCGGAACATAATGTTGATCATATAGAAAGCACTAGTGAAAATCAACATGTTATTAAATAATATGTCCATATTATATATAGACACATCAGAAAAAAATGTTGATCATATATAAAGCACTAATGAAAAGTGACATGTTATTAAATAATATCACTTTTATATCAGTTATGATCGTACACACGATACACATTTTGTACAAAATTGTTTTGATAAGATTTATGACTTATTGAAAGGTCGTGGAATAAAATTCAATAAACATTGGATATGGTCAGATGGATGCACATGTCAATTGAAATATTCATGATCATTCTTTTGTTTGTGTCGTCTTCATATGAAAAACCACATTAAACATTGTTGGAATTTCTTTGAAACTAGTCGTGAAAAAAGAGAACATGATGGTACAGGGGCATGTACAAAACGAGCACTTCGAAGATATCAAATGGACCACTCTAAAAACCGACTTGTCTCAGCTGAACAAGTTTTTCAATGGTGCATCGTTGAACTAAGCCACGAGACAAACTTATCAAAGGAAGTACGAAGGGACATGTGCATATATACAAATTAACTTGCATATATGTAGAAATTTAATATATGATCTAATTTTTATTAATTTTCTAATTTTAAACATTATTTATCACATTGATTATCTTTGATCTTATATAAATTGTATTTTAAATAACATATTTAAATTATTTTTTGAATTTTCCATACAGGTTTTTTGGCATATTGGAATCCAAGATGTAGATAGATCAATTGCAAATGGCGTTGAAACAGTAAAAGGGACTTGAAAAATGCATTCAATTAAAACAAAGGAGTACCGAAATGTGTTTGCATTTAATAAAAGAAAAGTGATGACTCTTATCTCTGCAAACATAAAATTTGGTGCAAAGGAACATCAAGTCGTCTTTGTTCAGTTTCAAATTCTGCAAACACAACAAGTCATTTTTTCCTAGTCACTTAGTCTCCAAAAACACAATTTAAATATCACTTTCGAACTCATCAACCAAGGATGTTTTTGGCATATTGAGCTTGAGTTACCAAATAGACCCTGCTCTGCACAAAACCCAGATGGCAGAATTTCAAATTTCGTCTTCCTTTGGTCATAAATTGACCTACAAGTTTGATGTTGGTTTTCCCTTATGAATTTCCCTTCTTCTATTGGCTTGATACATAATGCTCTGTATTCTCGAACCTGTAACATAAATGGATCTTCCTAATACAAAATATTGGATGCAAAAGCACTGGATTAAAGGATTCACTAAAATGTGATTCTCTGAGTTCTTATTTAAATGTAAAATAATTGAGAGAATACAATGCCCGAATTACTCACTATACACAGTAATTTCTCTGGGAAATATATTAAAGAGTAAAGAACAAAACAATTTCAACTCTAGATATTAACACGACTATTAACAAACCTCACAAATACTCATACAATTAAATATCTCATACACACTTAGATAAATAAAAATAATAAAATAAAATAAAATAAATTAATTAATTAAATTAAATTCCATCTCACACAAAGAACAAAAACCTCTACCTCTTCTCGCACACACTCCAAAATATTTTTAATAAAAATGTTCCTCTCATTTTTTCAAAACAAAAAGTGGTCCAAGAAAAATGAGTATATATATATATATATATATATAAAATAATAAAAAATAAAATTAAAAAAAATTAAAAATAAACAAATTAATTAATTAAATTAAATTCCATCTCACACAGAGAACAAAAACCTCTAGCCCTTCTCCCACACACTCCAAAATATTTTTAATAAAAATGTTCCTCTCCTTTTTTCAAAACTGGAAAAAAAAAGTGTCTAAGAAAAAGTTCACAGATGTGAACCAATTTCCCTTAGCTCTAACTCCCTACTAGTTATAAAATCATTTATTTTAACTAAATGTTCCTAACTAATATTAACTAAATATCAAAAACTTTTCACAGTAAACTTTAAAATGTTCAAGCCTTAGCATGTGATTAATCCATCACATTGCTAGGCTCTTGGTCTCACTTTAATAACTTATCATTTTTATGTGCTTGGTCTAATGCATCTGCATAAAAACGATTCTTGTTTTTTTCGTGTTTGCATAGAGAACACAAAATCCAATGATGTTTGTGAAAATAATATGTGTGTGAAATTTTGGAAACATATAAAACTAAATACAAAGGGGAAAATGTCAGTGGAAAAATTCGAAGAGATGGAATCAGAGGAGAGTATATAATCATCTTAAGGTGATCAAGTTTATGACATTGTTAGAGAAAGTAACATTTATATTGATTTCAAATGATAGAGATCTAGAAATAGATAATAAAATCAAGTCTATGCTAATTTTAAAGTTAGATTTTAATGTTAATTATGATATGAATTCACACTTGTTTTATTGTGCAGGATATGTTTTTTTTGTAGTTGCACCTGCTAACAACCTAGAAAATGTCAAGTGTTATTTGATGTGGTGCACTGAACGAAAGATGAAATTATTGGAAGACTATGATGATAACGGGTTTATATATGAAAGAGAGTCTATTATACTAAAAGGTTATTTTTTCCAACAAACTCATCAAAGTGAGAGTATTGTTTACTTTCAAGACTATCAACCCAATGTCATAAGTTTTCAATATAGTCAATTGGTGTGTGTAGCATGCATAAAGTTTATAGAATTTCAATAAAAGAAAAAATTGGATGTTGAGAAATGGAAAATGTAAAAATCTTACCATGAACGGATCATTGAGGATGACATTCCATTAGAATTTTTTTAATTTAACTACCCAACAATTTCTTCTCCTTGGATTCATCTTTGAGAACTTAGAGTTCAAGTACAAATTGTTAGCCTTTCTTTTTGTGCACTCTTAAGTTGTACATTCTTAATAATGTATTGAGATACAAATTTATATGTATATTTCTTGTTATGTACAAGTGTATTGAGGATTTTATTCTATTGATATATATATTTTTTAACTGAGGCTAAACTATATTATTTCGAAATAAAACATAACATATGCTACAGGCTGAGTTGGTAAGCTGCGCTTAACCAATCCTAACATTTGTTTCTTTCATAGTTGCATATGTTTGGGGCTACCTAATGTTGGGTATGCGTTATATTCTTTCCACGATTAGTCACACACACATGGTTTTGTGCATGGGTTTGCACATGGTTTTGGGGCATGATGGTTTTCGGCCCCTGGTATTTTGTAGATGCGGTCAAGGAAAATATGTTTATGTTCTAATCTAGGGTTAATGGATTGGGGTTTATGTATGCTTCAGCATGTATATATATGTGTTGTAACACTAAAATAATAATAATGAAAAATCAAGCTAGTAGTCCTGATTTGGGATCCAGGGGAAAATATCTATGTATATCTGTTTTACATTTTATGCTCTCGCTATTGTCTATTTTCTGTTTTTAAGATTCGTTTGTAGATAATTTTTGTACAGGGTTAAAACCTACATCCTTGGAGGAAACCAGCCCTGAAATAATAGCAGATAGAAAATTACAAAATGTGCCATGGCACCAGTGAAGGTAAAGGTTCTGTGATCATAGCTGGAATAACAAAAAACTAGAAAAATTTGAGCAACCACGCAGTCATGGTGTGGCTGCATCATCCTCTATGTTTGGTACTTCTTCCTCGATACGACAGACATACTCCTGCGCTATGGCCTTCTCTTCATCCATAGGTCGGCGCAAAGGCCTGAAGGCAGGTGCACAGAATATAAGAGTGACCAGGTACTCAACATATGGTACCCACGTACAAGTACCCTGTGAGTCCATTATCCAAACATCGGTGTCTTCCCCTTCTGCCTCCCGTACTAGAAGAGGTTCAGTTTTGCGGGGTCTGGGGTGCTCCTGGTGCACAATGGTGTATTTCCTTGGTCCGCTTCTGCCTCTCTGCATTTCATGAATGGGGGCTTCCTCCTCCTAGTCATGCACAGGGATCTAGGGGGCCTCCCTGGCATGAATAACCAAAGAGGAGCCCTCAAAGGACTCCAAACAGTTATCGAGCCCTCGCTAGTAGCGTTCGAGGAACGCACCTTGTTATGCGGAATTATGAATTACGATAAAACATTCTTCCCTAAATGTGGTGCTATGCATTTAGAACAACAGATTAAAGAATTTTAAGATACTTTTCCTAACAGTAAATAGACACACATAATAGATCAAGAAACCTACTTGGGGTCCAAGCGCTTCCTATTATCCTTCTGTTGCTCTTGTTGTAGCTTCAAATCCAAGCTAGATCGCCAAAATATTTCCTGCAAGAATGAACACCAAACAACAAAGAGATTGCAATATACAGATGGCTATTTAAGTTATTCAGTTAAATCAATGAAACATGAACCATATACATCAAATAAGAATTCATAATATGAAAGACAAAAACTTATACAGATACATATGTGGGAAAGTAAGCAGCAATCTTTATTAATGGATAGAATGGGAAGTTACAACCAACGATTGATTTGATGACACCATCTCCAGCATCATCCCAGCCTCATCACAATGAACATCTCTCCAGCAACATATCACTCAAATCAAATCCTCAATTGAAATTCCACCAGCATTTCTCCACTCAATTTCTTCCTTATCAAGCACTAGGATCTGTGCTCAATTTATAGATGGTCGGAAGGTAGTTTTACAATCAATGACTTTATAATAATAGGCAAGACATGCTCCCAAGCTCAAAGGTATCAAATGGACACATGGATTCCAAGTTTTACACATATGCACTCTTCTAGAAGGCACTAGCCAAGTGGAGATTCTGGAACAATGAGAATTTCGCTCCCAATTGACCAACGCAACCTTGAGTGTCGGGAAGTGCTTTCAAGAGCACCCTTGAATGGAGGTAACTGCATATGCAATGCACTTAGCCCCTTGAGAGACTACGTTGGTGAGCTCATAGGTGTTATAACATATACTTCAAATCTTGGAAACCTTGCAATGGAAGTCATGGATGATTTGTCTTTTTTATTTTTCTTAGGACATGTAGCAACTGAGATGATAGGGGATGATAGGCCCTATTCACGATTCTGGGGATGATGTCCAGCTGAACCAGGTCATTGGGAATGATACCCAAATTGACCTATAACATATTTCCCCCTAAAGCATGAAGTCAAAATAATAATAACAATATTTTTTGAATGAGATGATTTACACTGTGATGGGTTGGAGTTGAAGCGGAGTAGCGACCTGCATCAATCTTACAATACATTACATCATGACATATCCTCTTGATCATGAATTTCTGAGGGAAGACATTCCCATGCTCAACACATAAACTATATAATAACATGTACATAGTGCAAAAAGTCATCTACATTGGACCTTTGCCCAAAAAAGACATGCCTACAGAGATAGGCCCATGTTCGGATGATGTATGTAAGGTCACCATACAGTTGATGTGTACAAAAATCTTGAAATCACAGTCTAGATGGCTGAAACTAGATCTAGGGTCATCTTATCTCGTTCACTCGATCGTTCAGGTACAATCCTAGCCATGCGAATATATGATTTGTAGTCAAACATGGTAAGACATTGTTTGATTACCATCCAATGATGTGAGTTGTTAACAAACACGAGAGAACCGCCATTGATGTCAATGGCCCTCAAGGTACTGTAGTACATTTCACAAGGCGTGAATAGATGATTTGATGTCGAACGCAAAACAAAATCTTCTGGTCAAAAATTCGGAAGCAAGGATCTTGTCGATGCTGTAACAAGCCTCATGGTACTGGAATATGATGTTTCTAAGTGAACTTCCTGGATGGTGATTTGACATCGACAGGAAGCCACTTTATTGTGAAACGGGAGTTACTAAATTCGGAGGCAAAGGATGACTTGATATAGCAATGTTCAGGGATGACTTTCATGAGAATGAAGGTTTATGAGTATTGCAGAAGGATGAGTATTCACTGGATGACTTCTATTGAACATATCAGCGACACTAATATGAGTTGGCAGCATTGACCCAAAACCGAAGTGAAGATATGATGAACCATAGGTATGAATGAACCATCAAGAAGATTACCCAACCCAAACAATCATGATGATGGAGTGAAGTGTCATGTCCAAGATTGACCTGCTACCGTAAAAAGTTCTGTTCACTTTCCCAAATTTTCCCCGGTCATTTATCAACCAGTACCTCTTTATTTTTTAACAAGCTTGAGGAGGGTAACATATTCTTGATCTATAATTCAACCCTTCGGGTGAAAAATGTATCGCTATTTAATAATTTAACGAGTCTAGCGATTAATGAAACTCGATTATTGCCATGATCGACAAGCCCCTTGCTATTTTATGTTTTAACAAGCCTAACGACAGTGACAGCTCGACCCTTTTTCATATTTAGAGAGTTTGAAAAAGAGGACGAAAGAAAACTTCATAAGTACTTTTTCGTAAAGTTGTCTCTCAGATCCGAAAAAGTGTAAAATAATATCTGAGAGAACCTCCTTAGTCATGTTTGACTAAGGTATTCATTTTTTGTAAATAATCTATCTCAGTTTGGAAAAGGGTTAAACTTATATTGAGTATATATCAATTCATTTGCTTTTATGAGCTTGAAAAGACAAGTGCTCGGCAATATTTTCACATTATCAGAGTCTTAAAAGAGTTAAAAGAAGACTCCAGGGGTTCCTTTTTTGCTGTTATAGAAGCTCTAAAAAGAGATAAAAGTGCGCTTCAAGTCCTTTTTCGTTTTTAACAAAGCTCGAAAAATAAGGATAAAAGTATGCTTTGTGGTCAAATCATTCTTTAAATAAATCTGCATGACTAATTTGTTCATCAGTTGTAAAACCTATTCAGAACAACATCAAATGGATTAAAAAAACCTATTTCATGATAAAAATATAATAAAACCATAGTCATAGTAATAAATATTCATTGCAAAATATCAAATGACTAATAAAAAAAGTTTTACTATTCATTTTTACCAGTCAATAGAGACCATTTTCATTTTGGAGCTCTGAACCTATTTTTTCCCCTGAACCTATTTTTTTCCCCTGAACTTTAGTTGTTGATTGGGATCGATTCTGTGGACAATTTTCATCGCTTTTTGATCCAGGTTAGTGTCATGAACCCTCTCTTTCTTTCAGTAGTCAATTCATTTCCTTTCATTGAAAATTTTTAGGTTTTTGAGCCCCTTAGGGTAAATTTTGCTTCCAAAGAGGGAAACTCACCCTTGACCATCGAAAAGTGCATTGTAGAGCACCTAAATTGAAGTCTATATGCATATGCAACACACTTTCCATTTTTTATTCTTGCACTATGCTCAAAATTTGTCTAATTTTTTGCACTAAAACGAGTCTAATGAGTCTTATGCTTATGTTTCAGGATTTCAATAGAATATAATGACGATTACATGGAAAGAAAGAGAGCATGAAGAACAAAATATGGTTGCCCTAAATGATCCGGGTACAGTAAGAGCCCTAAGAGATTGTGGGTTTTTAAATTACTTCCGCTTCTCAGGGATGAGGCAACAATTAGAACTCTTGGAGTTCCTAGTTAAAGCATGGGATCCAACTATTGAGGCATTTAATATTATGAAAAAATTGGTTCCTATTATAGTGGCGGATGTATATTTTCTCATAGGTTTGTCGAGGAGAGGCTTGCCCATTTCCCTCTCAGGGTCTGCTCCTGGAGGAGAGACAGTGAGAGACTATGTTTTGCAGTATTGCTATCCAGGGGTAGAGCCAAGCAAATATGGGAAAATAAACATCCGTGATGTTCGATATTTTCCTTTGATAACCATTATTTTCATGATCAGAAAACTTGTCGGCACCGTTACACTACATGTAGCGAATAGATTATATATGCAGTATGCGCTAAAGTGGAAGGAGCTAATAGTCTTCAACGAGTCTGAAGCTGTACTTTCCTAAATAAAGGAACAAATGAACGAAGCAAAGGGAGGAAGGAAGAAGAACTTCAGTTATGGTTCGATCCTCATTTCATTTTCCTTAGAGCGGATTCCACTGATGCAGCCTCAACATGTGACGCTGGGTGTGTCTAACCCTAGAGATCCGAGGATGTAGAGATGTGTAGAACTAATGGGTAGGCATGCAGGCCAATCGACCATTGTGTTCTCGACTGCGTTCTTCGCCTAGTTTAGGCAACAGGTTGTCGCCATTAATGAGTATGCATATGCAGGCATCGATTTCCAAGGAGATCCAAACTTAGCCTTACCAGAAGGCACTCAGTGGGGTGCAATAGCTAAGAATATTTTGACCATGTTTTTTTTCCTATGGTTTATACAATGTTTTTGTATTTTTGATGTTTTCCCAACACTAAAATTAAAGTTTTGATGTAATGCAGATGTTGGTCGAGTTCAACCGGAGGAGAAACTAGAGCATGGAGCAGATTATCTAGCAGAGAGGGTTGTCGGGAGAGCAGTCCTTCAAGATCTAGACATGGCTGAGATTTGTTTAAGCTTCGGCAGCACATAGAGAGGTTGACCTTCGGGATTTTGGATTGCCGGATGGAAGAGTTACCCATGAGAATGCAGCGCCATACTATAGGCGTTCCTAACCACTGGATGTGGTTACTGCGTAGGACAGCTAGATCTATAGCAAGTTACCATGAGCATCACTAGTTTACTTTTGATATTTTGCATACATTTTGAGGTCAGAAGACCAATGTGTCTTGGGCACAAATTTTTGTAAAAACCTATGACTATCTATCTATTTGATTTCAATGTTTTCCTATGTTTATTACATAATCCTATTCAATTATGTAAATGTATCTTTACATGCGTTGCAAATGTCTGTCTAAAACTTGATTAGCTAAAGAATCAGTCAATGTGTTCAAATTTTTGGAAATGTGTTTTTATTGAATAAAATCAAAGTTTCTTTAAAAAATTCAAACTCTTAGGAACAAACGATGCAGTGTTGGATTTATAACAGTATAAACGCTAGTAAGTTGTAATACCACAAGTTGTGAGTCTAACCTTATAATGATGCGGTTAAAACCAAATGAAATGGCATCAGAGAGAAGTTCGATCAATGCGCTATACTCAACAATATTGTTTGTCGATCTACCAATACAAATCCCTCGAAAACTCACTAACTCGTCGTTCGGAGCGAAAATGGCCCACGTTGCAAAGGATAGATTCCGTGTACTACGACTAGCACCATCAGCATATCCAACAAATGGTTCCAAAGATTCAGACATCTACGATGAAATGTAAAGTGGATTACTAAAATTAAGAAAACTCTAAAAAAAAAAACTAAGACAGTGAATGCAAATCAACAACATATATATACAATATAATACAAAAAATTACTACGCTTATGATTAAGCATAGTAACGTTTCAGATACAACCCATCTCGGGGCTGCGCCAACGGAATTCCATCGTAATCCACCAACTGATAGGCACCTTTAGTAAGAACTGTTTTGAAATTATAGGGGCCATGCCATAATGGCTCAAATTTCCCTGTACCTATTACATTAGCTTCTTGATCATAAAGAAGGACCAAGTTGCCCTCTGAGAAAATGCGAGGCTGGAAATTTTTCTCATATTGCGCCTTTATACATCTCTTATGCGCTTCGTTGGCCAATAAGGCTTCACGACACGTTTCATCAAGATGGATGAGGTTAAAAAGACGCACTTCTTCTTCTGAGGTGTCAGGTAACAAGTCAATTGTGAGTTTTAAAGACAGTATTTCACATTAGATTGGCAAGATAGCTTCCAGAACATACACCAATTGAAAAGGAGTAAAATCATTTGCATTTCTCACCGAGGTTCAATACGCCCACAAGGCCGAGTACAGGATCAAATGGAAGTTTCTTTTACGAACTCCTATCATTCGTTGAAGCATACGTTTAAGAATTTTGTTGATAGCCTAAACTTGTCCATTTGATTGTGGATAATAAGGACTAGAATTATCATGTGACAATCCTAACTTGGCAGTCAATTCAGTCATCATGTGGTTGTGAAAATTCTTCCCATGATCTATAAATATAGCCTGTGGGACCCCAAACCATGCAATAACATGATTAAAGAAAAACAATGCAGTTGTCTGTCCTGTGTTGTTGAATGTAGGCATCGCTTCGGCCCATTTGTTAAAGTAGTCTACTACAACAATAATATAACCATTCCCCCTATACGAACGAGGGTTATAGGTCATGAAGTTAATACCCCATTTCGAAAATGGTCCCACAAAGACAACAGGATGCACTGGCGTTGGCGGTTTACGGATTTTACAATAAAAAAGATGGCACTCATGACAACTTCTAACCACGAGGATGCAGTCGCAAAATATTGTAGGCCAAAAGTAACCAACGCGGAGTATCTTCTGCATGGTAACGTATCCAGATAAATGGCCACCACAAGCCCAAACATGACAATCATTTAAAAACTTTTCAACCTCCTCATGAGTGAGGCACCTTCTTAAAATAGTATCGACACCACGATGATAAAGTGTATCGCCGACGATCAGATAATCTTTTGCTTGGTATCATATATGTCGTTGTTCAAAGCGAGAGGTATCAGGCCGAAATTTTTTGGGTTTGGAGATAAATGATAAAATATCCATACCAAGGATCAAATGATCCTATCAGAAACAAAGACTCATCAGGAATTTATGGTTGCGACGTAGTAGCACTACTATCAGAGCGAAAATCACAGAGAAGCTCTACCAAAACTAAAGACTTCTTTGACTTGGATTTGATGAATTCAAAATAAAATTCCTACAAAATGACAATCCATTTTGAATACTTTCCCTCCAACAATTGGCGTGATAAGATATAAGTCATGGGGTTGCAATCCGAAACGAAAATGGTCTTTCGGAATAGGATATAGTGGCAAAATATTTGGACTGCTTGAACAGCTTCCAAGGAAAACTTCTCTACGTACGAATACTTGACTTCTGTATCATTGAGATTACGACTCAAATAATAGATTGGATGTTCTATCCCATTTTCTACTTGGACTAATATCATAGTAATGGTCATATCAGTTGTGGCGATATATAATAAATAATCGTTCTGATAATTTGGGGGATACATTAATGACGCCTAGACAAGAGTATCATTGATAGCATCAAAAGAAGCTTGTGCAACTTGGTCCCAATGGAATGGAACCCCCTTTTTCAAGGGTCGAGTAAATCCTTTAGCCATTTTGGCATAGTTGGGTATGAACCTCCTTAGGAAGTTAGCCTTTCCTTGAATTTTCTGTATCTGAAGTAAATTTGATGGCACAGGCAAACCAAGAATGGTGTGGACCTTCAATGGGTCTATTCGAATTCTTTATTTTGAGACTACGAATCTAATCAAACGACCATACCCAACACAAAACAAAAATTTATGTGGATTTAGGCGTATTTTCTATTTTCGACATCGTAAAATGATGGCTCTCAAATGCATTGGGTGATCATTCCGATTTCATGAATGTGCAGGTAAATCATCTAGATAGGGTTGAAAAATAGGTTTGATGTCATTGAAAGAATAATCCATTACTCTCTAAAAAGTAGCCCCGAAATTATTTAAACCAAAAGGTAGTTCCTATAAGCGAATGTGCCCCAGGGACAGATGAATGTTGTCTTATGTCAATCCTCTGGGCAGATATTGATTTGATTGTAGCCGGAAAATCCATCCATGAATGAATTTTTTTTGACATCCAGCACAATCATCAATAATCTGGTCGATAAAGGGAGTAGGATAGTTGTCTTTTGGACAAGCAAGATTAACATCATGATAATCGACACACACTCTGATGGTTCCTTGTTTTTTCATGACAGGAACGATGTTGGAAACCCACTCAGTTAGTGGAACAGGGTATATTAAAGCAGCACGCAAAAGTTTTTAAACTTATTATTTAATGGCAGCAGCCTTCTTCAGATGAACAGGACGAAGGCATTGACGTACCGGCTTGACATCACAGTACATATTAATAGTGTTTTCAGCAATACTAGTGTCAATACCTGACATCTCCTCATAAGACTAGGCAAAGATATCTCGAAATTCACGTAATAGAGAGCGATATGTTTCAAGTTCTGATGGAGAACAAGACATGCTAACATGAATATTTTCTACCACGCTAATTTTGGTCGAAATATCAATAGAAATAGTTTCTTCAATATTTTACAAATTTCTCTCGGAATCGATTGCATTAATAGGTAAAGAATTCGAAAAGAAATTTTTGATCGATGGGTGATATAGTTCACTAAGATTATCTTCATAATCAGGAATATGGGAACGATGATGATAATCTTCCCATAGTTCTTACAAGAAAAAACTCAATAGGGCTGGGCGGAAAAAACTCAACCAACGTAACAATTTTAGAATCATCTATACTCTTCCTTAAGCCAGATGGAGTGGAAGAGATCATGTAGCAGGTCTCTATACTTGCAATTTCTGCCGACATCATAGGCGGCGGTAATGCAAAGGCTCCCATGAGAGTGGAATCCTTTAAGAGTCCTACACCAATGTTCTGAAGTGCTAGTTGGGGTGCTTGAACGAACGGAACACTTACAGTTACCTGTGAAGTGGAGGCAAAGAAGGATAATTGATTAATGACTGTGATGGCACCTTTATATGGAAAGGAAATCATTCTAAAATATGTAGAAACAATCGAAATCATAACATATACCCATGGCCTTCCAGGTAGAATATTATAGTTAAGGGGTCCTTCAACGACCTTGACATCAACATTCATTGCTTTTCCCCCTAGTTCAACATGCAGGTTATTGATAATACCATAAGGCTTATATGTACGTCCATCTAAAGCCTTCAATGTCATTGATGATTAAGATAAGCACGGCGAACCAAGTGACTTCCAACAGTTTAGAGAAATAATCCACGTAGATGCTCCCTCATCAATAATGGTACGATGAAAAAGTTGATTAAGAACATTTACTTGTATAGAGAATTCCAATTTTGCTAGTAATTGTGGCACATAGCCCGTATGATTAAAGACGACGAGATTACAATCAGTCGGAACAATTCCACCTATAGTCGATAATAAAGATTGTTTCTAAGAGGGACAATTTTTTAATACCTCAAGAGATGACATAGCTGAAGAGGATTGAGCCAAATTTTCAACTATATTATAGTTTTGAGCAGCTCTTCCTTGAGGATTATATGTTGATTTATGAACCACTCCCTTCGGTGGCTTGATTGTATATTTAGGAATGGAAGTAGGTGGTATCGATTCCGTAGACAGATTCGTAGTCGAGGTAGTAGGTTGATCAGTGGCCTGAATACCATTATAATTATTACGTGTTGACACCAAAATATGTTTTGAAGGTTTTGTGACAGATAACATAAGCACTTGGGAACTAGAAGCTGGATTTGTAGCAACCAAATTTGTGTCCAGATTTGGAAACAGATCTGTCAACACAGCTGATGCATGTGAAGTTTTAACCATTTTTGAATCTTCAACGCGGTGAGGAAAATCCCGAACAAAGTGTTCCTCATTACAGATTATGCATGGATAACGAGGTTTCCTAGTTCCAGACGGTTGATCAGATGATCTTTCCTGCGGGTTAGAAGTTTTCTTTTTCTTTGATTTCCTTTTTTTTCTTACTTTTGGGTTGCTTGTCACTTTTGCCTTTGTCAAATTACATGACATTAATTTCAGAATAAGGTGTAGGATTAGATGCAGTAGTATGATGTGTGCTTGGAGTACCAATCATATCGTCTCCGGCATGAGAGTCCTCTAATTGAGGAGGAGCAGTAAAATTAGATCGCGGCGCGTTTGGAATTTTTTCATAGAGCGTACCAAACTAAGTATAAATCAAGTCTAAATATTGTGCACGAGAAATTACTTGGTCTTCAGTGACGAAACCGCCCTTAGCCACCTCCTTAGTTATATATGGTAACAGGGACTTAATGAACCACTCAGCAAGGAGCTAATCAGGAAAAAATGTCTTAACCATTCTACGACGACGACGCCACTCATGAATATGATCAGAAATGTGAGTAGCATTAGTTTGTTTAAAATTAGTCAAGAGTTCCGTTCAAGTTTCATATCGTATGGGTAATTGGAAGTGATTCAAAAATACAATAGCTAGGGAAGTGAAATTATCAAAATAAGCTCTAGGTAACTCAATGTACCATTTTGCAGCCGGACCTGTGAGCGTACGCTGGAAAAGACATAGTCGAACAGAGTCATCATTTAGGGATTTTGATGAACACCACAAATGATAAGTCATAACATGAGTCGACGGGTCTTCCCTAGGGTTTCCATTAAACTTAGGAATATCCGAGGGTAATTTGTGAGGTATCACCGACCACCAAGGAGCATAGTTGATTGGATCATTGGTTAGCCGATTTAAATCTAGTAACTCTAAAGTTTCAACAAAAGGCAACTGTTGATTAAGGTCAGGTTGTGTATAGCTAGGGTATGATGGAATTTCTTGGGAAACAGGCCTTTGAGCACCAGCATAAGGAATCTGCTACTGGCAACCCATATAGGGGTTGTTTCGATAAGCAAACGCTTGAGGATTCTATTGACCAAAACCTGGATATGATACTTGTTGAAATGAAGGTTGAGGAATTTGTGCCTGAGGTTGCCAAGGGGTCTGCTCACCAATGTTATAACCCAAATTAGGATAGCTTGGATTCGGTTGAGGATAAGTATAACATGGTTGTGGTTTTGACATCCCATAATATGGTAAACCAGCTTGTGAATAAATGATTCCAGGTACAAGCTGTTGTAGTAAATTAACCAGAGGATTTGGAGTCTGTGGGCCCAATACTTGAGGGTATTGAGTTGAAGGACCTGCCTGAAATGGTTGTTGTACAACAGTTTGATTATGTAATATGGGTAAATATGTATTAACAAGTGGAATTGATGTGGGTGTGACAGGTTGAACCGGTTGATATGAGTGTACAACCATTTGTGGTTGGATACGCAGAGTGGGTTGCCATTGATAAACATTCATTTCGACATTAAGTTGACCAAAAAATGACGGAGTACTGTCAAAGTGGGTGACCAAAGGTTGCCCCCCAGCATGAGGAGGATAATAAGATGGAAAATATGTTTCTCCAAATGCAAGGAGTCCAGTTGATATGGTACTATATGGAATAGACCCAGAAGAAACAACTTGATATTTCCCTGATGATGTGTATATAGAATCAAGTCGTTCAGTCCTGGCTATAGGTTTACCAGTTAGAATACCAAATGATGACATTGGTGAAGTCCATCGGTTTGAAGATGCACTAGAGAAAATTCTAGATAAAGATTTATAGCTTGATGGAAGCAAAGGGCCTCCATGTAAATATGACTCTAGTGAAGTTGTAAACATCGACGGGGTAGCGAGAGCAGGTGCTGACGTAATTGGAACAGATGGCCCAACCGAATATGTTGGTTCAAGCATGGTTACTTGACCTAATGTGTACCCTTTTGAAATGACGAGAATTTGAAAAGGCACAAGATCAACAAAAGCATAAGGTGGTGATTGAGGAAAAGACTCGTATAAGAAAAGATCCTCCCTAAAATGGGTTGGAGTTAATGGTGTTTCATCTTGTGGGATTTCTTCAATCGAAATCAAACCAGGTGGAAGTATTTCGCCATCAGGTCCAAAGTATATTTCACGAGGTTAACTGTGTGATATGGGAGACTCGATGGCTACAGAAAATTGTGGGATGACCAATGGAGGAACAACTTCCAATCGTTCGACTTCGGGATTCAGATTTTATGGCAAAGAAGAGACAGGATCTGGATCAACTTTCGGTTGAACAATTTCGGGTTCGGGAGGTATGGTCTCACTGATTCGATGGATCGTGACCATGGGTAGCTGTGAGGAATCCATCTCGACAACAGTAGACAAACCAGGATTTGTAGAAACAACTTGTGCCAACTCTAGTATATGGGAAGATGATGTTTCACCAGAGGTACTAATAGTACTGGTTTTGGTAGAGTGATGTCGCCTTCGTCGACCAGGAGTAACTTCCAGTGGTAAAGGTGGTTTCAATGCTAATCTACGCGAATGACGGGGAAAAGGATTTTTTTCTTCCACGATGAATGATTTATTTTAACCAAAAAACAAATAAACAAAATAAAATGGTAATGCTAGGAAAAATGTTTACCAATAAACTATGAACTGCAGAATACCTCCTGGCGAACCAAGAAGTACGGGCAAGCAATCTCCCCAAATGTTGTGTTCAGTGTATCACAATTTACAAGGCGGCGGACTCGGTTCACTATGGATGGATAGAAACCTAAATTTGTCCTCCCAAATATACCCAAAGGTATGTGGAGGCCCAAGTTTGTATTAGCGCTGTCTGAAGCGAAACTGTAGAGTGAGAGCACCCCTTTATAATTTTTGTATTGTAACACCGCCTGATATACTCGAAAGTACATGGATGAGCTACGATATACTTACGTACGTGGAGTGAGGTATCACACTCAGAATGTATCGCAGAAAATTAAAGACAACTGCTATTTCTTACAACATCGGAACACATCTATAGCCTAGACCTTCTAAATGTTATCGTTATGGTTCCAATGCTTTATTAGGTAAATTGATGTAAATTTTAAGTTGATCTTGTTTATCAATTTTCCTTTCAAGGTTCACCGCGATGATGTGATGGAAATTCATAAAATGAAAACTAAAATGATAAGCAAACTTTCAATTTTAGTTTTTTCAATGAAAATCCTAGCTACTAGAGGGAAAGAGCAATCAATTAGAGAGCAAACAACAAAGAGCACAAACTAATATGCAGCTTTCCTAATTTGTTCCTATGCAAAACACACAATCCACTACATGCAAATGCAGGTTTTTCTTTTCAGTCCCTTTAATGTGAATGCAAAAAAGGAAACTAAATGCATCAAATCAATAAAGCAAAATGCCTTTTACTTTGAGAAATGAGGAATTGAACAACAATTTCTCTTTTTAGGAAAAATGAATATTTTAACTACAATTTCTCCTATAGGAAACAAATAATTTAACAACAATTTCCTTTTCAAAAGAAAATGGATCAAATGCAGTAATGAAAATACTTCGAAATTAATTTGTCAATGATAAAGAAAAACACTTTAAATAAACATTGAACAAAATTTTCTTTCAAAGAAGGGAGATTCAAGTAAAGTCACTGGTCTCTATGAGGCATCCAGCTCTTGAAAATACATAAAAAAAAAGGGTGAAATAAAATGAAATGAAAAACTCAATGGGAATTTGGTTGTCTCTAGGGGGGAAAACAGTCTCTAAGGGGAGACAGTGAGTTGCAACGCACCCCTGAGTGGGAGACAGTGCTCTGCAAAACACTGTGTCCTGTTCAACAGTGCAATGGGCGCAGCAGAGAACAAAAACTCAGGTTGTTTAACACACTTCTAATGCAAATTTTGATTTCAAAAAGCCTAATATTTAAGAGTAAATGCTACTGGATGGATAAATAGAGGCAAACACACTAAGGATGAAGGGTAAACTCCCCATCAGAGTCGCCAATTTTTTATGTGGAATTATGAATTGCAGATAAAACATTATTCCCTAAATGTGGTGCTATGCATTTAGAACAACAGATTAAAGACTTTGCAGATACTTTTCCTAACAATAAATAGACACACAGAATGGATCAAGAAACCTACTTGGGGTCCAGGAAATTCCTATTCTCCTTCTGTTGCTCTTGTTGTAGCTTCAAATCCAAGCTATATCGCCAAAATATTTCTTGCAAGAATGAACACTAAACAACAAAGAGATTTCAATATACAAATGGCTATTCAAGTTATTCAGTTAAATCAATGAAACATGAACCATATACATTAGATAAGAATTCATAATATGAAAGACAAAAACTTATACAGATACATATGTGGTAAAGTAAGCAACAATCTTTATTAATGGATAGAAGGGGAGGTTACAACCAGTGATTGATTTGATGTCACCATCTCCAGCATCATCCCAGCCTCATCACAATGAACATCTCTCTAGCAACATATCACTCAAATCAAATCCTCAATTGAAATTCCACCAGCATTTCTCTACTCAATTTCTTCCTTATCAAGCACTAGGATCTGTGCTCAATTTATAGATGAGTTGAAGGTATTTTTACAATCAATGAATTTCTAATAATAGGCAAGACATGTTCCCAATATTAGAGGTATCAAATGGACACATGGATTCAAATTTTGACATAGATGCACTCTTCTAGAAGGCACTAGCCAAGTGGAGATTTCGGAACAATGAGAATTTTTCTCCTAATTGATCAACGCACCCTTGACTGTCGGGAAGTGCTTTGCAAAGCACCCTTGAATGGAGGTAACTGCATATACAATGCACTTAGCCCCTTGAGAGACTGCGTTGGTGAGCTCATAAGTGTTATAACATATACTTCAAATCTTGGAAACCTTGCAATGGAAGTCAGGGATGATTTGTCTTTGTTCTTTGTCTTAGGGCATGTAGCAACTGAGATGATAGGGGATGATAGACCCTATTCATGGTTTTGAGGATGACGTCCAGTTTAACTAGGTCATTGGTAATGATGCCCAAATTGGCCTATAACACACCTTGTTGACCACCTCTGATTTTTCTTTGGTGCAGTCTCCGAGCCATGGGTTGTTGAAGCAGAGGGTGGGTGGGGAAATGAGAGGTATGGTTAAGAAGTTTAGACCAAAGAAAATGAGTGCGCAACAGAGTGTTTTTGGGCAGGGAGGTGCGCAGGAGGAGAATGTGCAGATGGGAGAACTTGGTGACGAGAACGCACCATCTAGATAAACTAGCACAAGGAAGGGAGCTGAGGTGAGGCGCGCATTTAGGGAGGTGCACATCCGGATGAAACTACGCAGCGTGGCTTTGGGGAGGGAGATGCGCAGTGGGAAGGGCACGTAGGTGGGCTGAAACTGAAAAATAAAAGCCAAGAGGAGCAAATTTTGGGTAACACTATGTAGAAGGGCTTCTTTTTTTGTAGGCCTACGACACAAGCGCAGATGCTGAGAATAATTATGACACGCTCATAGGTGCATGCTGCAAAAATTTTCATGAGGGAGCCTGTACTTCGAGTTATGGCAGAGTGTTATATCCATCCGAGAGCTCATTCAAATGATTGCAACTAAGAGGAACCACACAGGGTGATTGTTAGCTTTAAGTATCTTCTAGATGCCTTGCCTCTGTCACCTAATGTGAATATCTGCAGAGAGGTGGATCCGTTTCAAGTGAAGGCTTGTGTAGCAGATCTTCATCATCTTGAGCGTGGGAGGGGTTGTGTCCATATGTGAGTTCTATATCATCTGCATCTAGGGAGGAATAGTCCTTTTGGATGATATTTTGGCATTCTATGCGTAAGAAAATATCCTCAATCTAGGAGAGGTTGGAGTACTGCAGTGCATTGTGGATTTCCACACCCTTGTTGGCTAGGAGGTTTGTAACAGTGTTCACTTTCCTGCACACATGGTGAAATTTTATTTCCCTGTGATTTTGTATCAACTTATCCAAGATTTTGAGCCTATTATCTAGCCTCCAACTGGTGGAGATTTTTATGGAGGAAGAGCCATGGAAAATTCTAGTGGCCACTTGTATAATGATTTGCGAGTCTCCCTCCATTTCCAGGGAAAAAAACTGAACTCAATGGCTCTGGAGATGCCCTGGATGAGGCCATCTAACTTCGCTGAGTTGTTTTTGTCCCATCCCATGTTTCCGTAGAAGACTAGAAGGGGCTTAACCTAGGAGTTCCTGAAGATACCTCTATATCCAGTATTCCCTGGGTTTCCTTTGGAGACTCTGTTGAAGTTATATTTGAAGAAACCATTAGGAGGGGTGTTCCATTGTTTAGGTGTGATGGTTCTTCCTGCATTCCCTGGGGGGTTATCTGAAGGGGTGTTGATGCTCATATGCTAGTTGCTCCAAATGTTGCTTTCTGCATTAGTTGTCGAGAGATCTTCCTTACTCCAGGGAGTTATGGCAAGGGTTTCTGTGAGATTTCTATGTAGCCTTGCCCATATTTTCTCTTGATTGGATGCCTTATCTTAAAAGATCTAGTTGTTCCTTTCCTTCCATATGTTCCATGTAACGAGGCCTGGTATCAACTGCCAGAGTCTGTTCAAAAGGTTGCTGGAGTATGGATTTTCCGTCCACTTGTTGATGGTGTTAATGATGTTAACCCTTTCTCTATTGGTGCGCCTGCAAAGAATTTAAATCCTATCCCACAGATCATTGGAAACAGAATAGAGGTCCATCAAATGATCGATGGTTTCTAGGTCTTCCTGGCACAGAGGGCATATTGAGGGTCCCACAAAACCTCGTCTCAATATATTCTCCCATGTGAGGATGCGTTGTTTGCTGAGCAGCCATAGAAAGGTGGCTACTTTGGGCCAGAGCTTGGCAGACCATATCTTCTTCCATGTGTGATTGGATGGATCTAGGTCCTGCTGTTGTAAGATATTGTTGGCTTCCTTGGTGGAGTAGTTGCCACTTGGAGTATGGCCCCATCTAAGAATATTGGATCCTTGTTGGGCTTTGATTCTTCTCTTAGTTATGATTTCCCCCCATATATCTCTATGATTTTCATTGTTCCAATCCTCTTGCCATCTATCAGTATGAAGCCAAGTCCTATAGCCTTGAGATGTGTTATTGGTCCAGAAATCTTGGACACATTTTCGTTTCCTTGCCTGTAATACTATGCTCCAAAGGGGTCTGGAAAAGATTGAAAAGAGGCTAGGTATTTTTTGCCAAGAGTCCTCCCATAATCTGGCTTGAGTATCATTGTGCAACTCCTAGAAGCTATGGGTTTGGATCAGTTGTTTATGGTTGTTGGTCGCTTTCCATATTTGGGATCCTCCTGGATCTATGTTGAATCTGATTAGGTCCTCCTTCGGCTAGTTTCTCGAGTATTTGGCTGCCCATAGGTTTTCCCAAGGTGTGTGAGGGTTGGAGACCCATTTCCACCAAATGTTGGCCCCCATGGTATTTTTGTTGTGCTCTGGATCTCTCAGCCCTAGCCCACCATGACCTTTTGGTTTGTAGACTTCTTTCCAATTGACTAGAGCCCATTTATTTTTATCTTTGGTTCCTCCCCAAAGGAATGTCCATTATAATTTGCGCATAGCTTTGAGGAACCATTTTGGGGCAACTAGAACCGAGAAGAGGTAGATGGGGAGAGACTGAAGAACTGCTTTGATGAGCACCATGTGGCTTGCTATATTGAGAGAATGGTAGGTCTAGTTGGATATTTTGGTTTCCATTATATCTAGTAGCGCATGCTAGGATGAGTGATTTATGGTTGAATTTGTGAGAGGGGATCCAAGGTATTTGGAAGGAAGGGAAGCAATGGTGAAGCCCAAGATGCGGGCGATGTTGCTCTGGGTGATGGGAGATGTGTGGAAGAAAATACTTGAGATTTTTCAGAGTTGACCTCTGTGCTAGAAGCTTCAGAGAAACAGTCGATCATAGATTTGAGGGTGTGGGATTCCTGGACTGAGGGATGTCCCATTATCATGTTTTCGTCCACAAATTTGTGATGGGAGATGGGAGGTAGATTATGGAGGGGCATGCCTTGAAGGGTTCCTGAATGGATAGAGCTTTTGAGCAAGCAACCCAACCCTTCATTCATAATAATAAAATGTAGGGCGATAGAGGATCTCCTTGTCTAATACCTCTTGAAGGATTGAAGGTTGTCGAAGGTATGCCTTTTACCATAATGGAAAGGAAGGGGGAGCTTACCAGACTCATTATCCATCGGACCCAGGTGTGGTTGAAGCCAAAGGCTAAGAGGACTTGCTTGATATATTCCCAGTTGAGTTTATCAAAATCCTTGGACAGATCAATTATGAGGAGCATGCCAGGTTTTTTGGAGGTTTTTAGAGAGTGGATGACCTCGTGGGTTAAAATGATGCCATCAAGGATTTTCCTGCCTTCTACATAGCCCATTTGCTCTGAGGAAATAAGCAGAGGTAGGAGCTGCTTCATTCTGTTAGCTATAACTTTGGAAATTATTTTGTAAATGAAATTGCAAAGGGTTATGGGTTTGTACTTACTTGGCATTGTGGCATTGTATTATTTTGGTATGAGTGTGAGGAAGGTGGCATTGAGTGCCGGTAGGAGCCACTGAGTGGTGTGTGATTCCTCTACGAAGTCCCAGACCTATTCTTTGATGGTTTCCCAAAAAAAATGAAAGAAGTTTCTAGTGAAACCATCTGGGCTCAGAGCTTTCCCTTCTTTTAGTTGGAAAATTGCTTGTTCCACTTCTGCCAGAGTGGTAGCTTTAAGAAGCATCTGGTTTTTCTCTTCTATGACCAGTTTGGGTATGTGTTGAGTGATTCTTCCTATAGCTTCATGCCTCTGGTTATTAGGTTCTTGGAGAATGTCCTTGAAGTGATTGTGCAGTTCCTCCATGATATCCTCTTGCTTTTCCAATCGCTCTCCATTTTGATTTTTGAGAATTGTGATTCTATTATGCATCTTGTGTTGAATAGTGGAGCGATGGAAAAACTTTGTATTTCTTTCTCCATCTTTGATCCAACTTATCCTAGATTTTTGTTTAAATAGGATCTCTTCCTGGCTTCTTCTCTCCTCCATCTGGGTTGTTAGTAGTTTCTCTTTGTTCTTTGAGTCTGCTGAGCATCCGTCTGAGATGATTGTTTGTTGGAGCTTCTTCATTTTCTCTTCCAGCTCTCTTTAATCTTAAAGATGTTGCCGAAGGTGGTCTTGTTCCACACCTTCAGTTTCCCTTTGAGCATATTCAACTTTGTCTGAAACTGATACATTTTTGTGACTTGTGGTGGTGTAAGGGAGGACCACCAATCTAAGACTAATTATTTGAACCCTAGATATCTGAGCCAACAGTGTTCAAAGCAGAATGGTTTGGGCACGGGCATACCCGGTCTTAGCCATTGTAGCTGTATCAGCTAGTGGTCAGAGCCGGCAGTAGGAATGATGGTGGCTATGAGATCTCCCCAAGATGAATAAAAACTTCCACGATGATGAAACGGTCTAGTATGGAGGAAATATGTTGGGTTTTTGTTCCAAGAAAAAATACAATTGGAAGTTTGTAGGTCTATGAGGTGATTGTCTTGGATGAATTTTTTGAATCTAGTGTTGTCCTGATATAGAATTTGTCATCTGCACTTTTTTTGTTGTAGTTTGGTTATCATGTTGAAATATCCTCCAAGCAACCATAGCAAAAGAGATCTCTAGTTGTTGATATCAACAATGTTTTCCAGAAGCTTAGTTTTCTGCTGGAGATTCTGGGGGAAGTAGACGTTCATGAGAAGTCCATGGATGTTAGTTCCAATCAAGTGAAAGTTGGCTTGAATGAAGTGTCTATTGGCATGAAAATTCTATAGTGTGATGATGTGGGGGTTCCAGATGATTTCCAATCCTCCTGAAGCTCTATTGGAATCCACCACTATCATTTTTCAGCCTTTTCATATCCTATTGAAGATTTTTTCCAAAGTGGAGCTGGAGAATTTGGTTTCTTGCATGTAGAAAATGGCAAGGTGTTCCTCAGTAATCCTTTTTTTGATTTTCCTGTGCTTTGTGGGGTTGTTGATCCCTCTGATATTCCACGAGATGATCTTCATTAAGGGCGTTGGGGGAGTAGTAATAAAATCGGGTTAACTTGGGGAATCTCCCAGATTCTACCATCTCTTTGCCCATTTCTATTGTTCTTTACAACATTGTTGTCGTGTCTCGTTTGTGGGATTCTTTCATGAAGTATTTTGTATTCAGGAGCATACTGCCCTGAATTCTCAGAGAGGGAAGCTATTGTATGTGGGTGAGGATTTCTTCCAGTTTCTAGATTTTCTACTGGGGTATTGAGAGAAATTCCTTCTTGTTGCATGAATCCTCTAACCCTATGAGATCGAGGCCTTCAAGGTCTATGCTCTCTGGCTCTTCCTCCATGGTTTCTGGGATTGGGTCCAGCTCCTTTCCTTTACCTTTGATTTCTGATTTTTCCCCTGCATGTGTAGTGGTTTGGGGTTTCAGAAAGGCTTCCAGTTGAATCTTGTCTTGTGTGTTTTTTAGATATGAGGTTTCTCCTGCGAGGATCACCCTATGTCTTTGGAGGTTTTGTTCTCATTTTCACTCAACTAAGAAAGGGCTTCAAAGTTATTGCTAGTCGCAGGGGTTTTTTTGTTCTAGTTGGAGTTGGATCTCTTGTTGTGCCTTTTCTTGCTTACTACTTTCGTAAACCCTTCTGTCTCTTAGTCATTTGATTTAGTGTTAGCTGCCTCCTTTTGATTTAGGGGGAAGTCCCTAAATAGATGTCCATGTTGGTGACACATTCAGCATCTACAGGGGACATGTTCATAATATACAGTTTGTATCCATTCAAAATCATCATGCAATATGCTTACCTCACCAAGGAGAGAATCTGCAATGTTCATGTAAATGCATATTCGTGTGTACGTTGCATGTCGGTTGATCTTTATTTCCTCTGTCATTTTGATGAATTTTCCTAGGGAATTTCCTATGTCCCGTAGAGTTAGCTCATCCAAGTAGTCCTGAGGGAGGGAGTATAACTGGATCCATACCAGAGCCCATGTGAAGGAGCTTGTCTGGGTTGAAGCGTTCTACCTAGTTGCGCGGGTATAAACCTGTCGAGTTGAAGAAGTATGGCCCTCCATCCATGATCTGATTTTTGTCTTCACTGCAGGTGAAGATCACATTAAAGAAGACTTTAGCACACAGTTGAAGGTCGACATGACCCTTTGGCTTCCATTTGGAGGCAATCCATCCTTTGAGGGATTTTTCAGTCGGCCAGAAATCCATGAACTTGCCTATCAATGCATGATCCTTCATGAACTGGATTCTTTCATTGATTTGGTGCATAGGGAGCTCGATCATGGTTCTTTTAGTATGCATGTCGATGAGGTGATATTTTCTACTTCTACTTTTGTTGTTTAGGTAGATTTCGCTCTAGGAGTTGCCCATATTGTTTCATGAAGTGGGCCAGATTTTTGTTGACGGTCGATGTTAGCCCCTACCGCCGTTTCTGAGGTAGGTTGGCCTGAGGTGGGGAGAGCAGCAATCCCCCCGTTGGTTTCTGTCATGGGTGAGCCTCTAGGCTTTCCACAAGTGTGATCGCGTCCTCAAGGGCTAGGAGGGAGGTCTGCCAAAGGCAGGCTGCGCTGAAACCTTCAAACCCTAGATCATGGAGGTCGTCCTAGTTCTCCTTCCACTTTCCATCATTTATTATGATTCTATTGATATTATGTTTTCATCCACACAACAAATAATTTATATACATACATACATTCTCTGGTCTTAAACGATTTCATACATCAATGCAATTTTTAATACATTAGTTAATTTTATGTCATGGATGTAAATTGTATGTATCTGACATATTTGATTTAATGCAATTTAAGTTATGATTGATTTAGACATCTACAACAAATCATAAGATTCATTCAAATTCAACATGTGTACCATGTTTTGTAATTTCCAGTTTTACTAGATTCAAATTTTAAATAAATTGACAAAACTTTAAACAAAACCTAAGAATCATATACTAACAAATTATATTCTAATAATTGAATGCAAAATGTACTAACTAAATGGAAATCAACTAAATGCAAATTTACTTTCATTGTTACATATTCATGAACTGAAATGTGAAACCTTTAAAAGCATCAAACCATACATTGAATTCAAATTGTGGGACATGTTTTATAATGCAATTTTATCTAGTACTTGTTTGTGTATATTCAAACAACTTCATCTTAAAAGTTAACTATCGAGTGACATCCATAGTAGCATTTCTATGTACAGGAAAAATGTTGTATACCATATTTTTTAATGCAATTTTAACATTTTATGATTTTTTTAGACATCTATGTACCTAAAATTGTATGATTGTTTTTAGAAATCTATGTGGTGAATATTAATAATATAGGAATGATTTCAAATGCAAAATGTATGAATTAAATGCAATTTTACTTTCATTGCTACATATTCATGAACTTAAATATGCATTTAACCTTTAAAAGCATCAAACCACATTAACATCATGCAAATTGTATCGTTATGTTTTATAATGCAATTTTATAGTATGTTTATGCATGTTCATTAACAACTTTATATTAAAAGTTAACAATCACCTTTAATAGACATATACACCTAATTATAAGATTCATGTTCAAATTCATAATGTACCACATGTGTTTTGTAATTTGAAATTTCAATCTAGATTCATTTTAAATAACAAGTTAAACAAAACATAAGAATCATCTTCTAACATTATAACAACATGATCACATGCAAAATGTACCAACTGAATGCAAATGTACTTGAATCATTGCTACATATTCAAGAACTTAAATATGTAAAAACATCCATGATTGGTTTACGACATGTTCATGCAAAATGTACCTAAATATCACCTTTAATAGACATCTACAACTAATTATAAGATTCATGTTCAAATGCATAATGTACCACATGTGTTTTGTAATTTTCAATTCCAATCTAGATTCGTTTTAAATAACAAGTGACAAAACAACAAGTTAAATAAAACATAAGAATCATCTACTAACATTATAATAGCATGATCACATGCAAAATGTACCAACTAAATGCAAATGTACTTGAATCATTGCTACATATTCATGAACTTAAATATGTAAAACCATCTATGATTTTTTTAACACATGATCATGCAAAATGTACCTAAATATCACCTTTAATAGACATCTACACATAATTATAAGATTCATGTTCAAATGCATAATGTACCACACGTGTTTTACAATTCGCAATTTCAATTTAGATTCATTTTAAATAGCAAGTGACAAAACAACAAGTTAATTAAAACACAAGAATCGTATACTAACATTATAACAACATGATCATGCAAAATGTACCCGACTAAATGCAAATTTACTTGAATCATTGCTACATATTCATGAACTTAAATATATGTAAAACCATCTATGATTATTTTATCACATGATTATGCAAAAAGTACCTAACTATATCACCTTTAATAGACATCTACACCTAATTATAACATTCATGTTAAAATGCATAATGAGCCACATGTGTTTTGTAATTTTCAATTTCAATCAAGATTAATTTTAAATAACAAGTGACAAAACAACTTTATACAAAATACAAGAATCATCTACTAACATTATAACAACTTGATCATGCAAAATGTGTTGTACTAAATGCAAATTTACCTGAATCATTGCTACATATTCATGAACTTAAATATGTAAAACCAAGTTTTAAGCATCAAACCATGCATCATGCAAATTGTACCATGAAAAATGTACATAAACTCCAAAACTAGCATGTACTAAATCATAATTTAAAGAATTCTAGATTTAAAATATGTCCAAAATTTATATAATTCAATAAAAGTAAATATAACATGTACTAGATATAAAAAAATTGTCAAATAAAATGTTGCATCAAGTTATATAAAAGTAAATATATAACATGTACTATAAAAACACTTGCAAATAAAATGTTTCATCAATTTATATAATTTGGCTTAAATATATTTTCCAGCAGCCTCCTTGTGCTCTCATCTAAAGAATGGGAAACCTGCACAATGTGTGTAATTGCATATATATACATGTATAAGAAATTTGTGTACATTAAAATTAAAATTTAATGTTTTAAAATTGAATGATAATGTAGTTTCATAAAAAAACAAAAATAAAAATAAAATAAAATTTCATCCAATACCTCATGTAGTTCCCCCTCCATTGTCCCCGTCTGGTGTTCGCCCTGAATAACACCCTCCTAGATAAACTGTACAATATACATGTACAAGTATATATATTAAAATTTTAAAATTTTGCAAATTAAAATGCATAAACTCATGCAATTTATTAAAAAAATGTTAGACGAATTCTTCAAAATTTTTGGATGTTCCTATCCCCATTGTCGACTAGATCGCCAAAGTCCTTGAAGAACATAAATCATCTCCACAAACCTAAAATTCAAAAATTTAAAACTGTAAAATAACTCAAGATCTATCTCATTTTTTAATGAAATTTGCACTTCAATTTATAACTATAAACATAAGTGAAAAATTGAATACTTGTGACAATTGATTATTTGGCACATCTCCTAACAGGGAAGAAGAGGGTGGTGCCATTTCGAAAACATCGGATGGAAGTAGAATTTGTTAACATTTAATTATATACATGTGTACACATAATTATTTATTTTAAATATATGTCCTCATGATACCGATATAATAATACAATAATAATTGTACATCAGCATCATGAACTCTTAAAAAACACTAACATTTCTCACAATATCATCTTGATTTATAGAACCTGAACCTTGGACCATGATATTATCAAAATTTTCGTTCAACATGCGTGTAAACTACAAATGGTGAACATGTGATACATTTATGTTAGAATAACACATACAGACAAACATAAATATGTAAATTACAAATTACATTAAAATATCCACCATAACCATTAACAAATATTGATCCCACGCCCTCTTCCTCATGAAGAGTTAAGTCCTACCAACCATTGCAACAACCCTTTGCATATGTTCTAAGCTCCTAAATATTCATGTTTTCTATATCCTCATATGTTTTATATACAAAATTAGCATGTGCATTATCTCATGCTCTTTTTCGATTCATACCAAGATCAATTCCACCGAGTCTAGCCTGAACGTTGTCTATGATGGCATCCCTTGCTTCTCGACTAATTTGAAAAGTGGCATCCATCTCTAACCACAAATTTTCCATACGAGGAGGTCGAATTAACAAAGGTTTCTCAGGACGAGGCAACTCAGTATCAATCTTAGCGCCCTTACGATCACATAATCGACCTTTCCCAAGACCAAAAAATTCACAAGGAAGGTCATTATAATTGAGTTTCATACCAAAAAATAATTCAACATAAAATAATTTTGCAAAATAAACGATAACCTCATCATTCCATGGCAGTTTTCCATAGGCTGCAAGGTGCCTATCATACAAATGGCGGGCTATATTAGGGTGCTTCAAATATTTCATCAGCACATCTTTCTTTTCGACCCTTCTTTGAAATTAAACATAGATTTTTCCATTTTTTTTGTAACCCTGTTTTTAACCTCGACCCATGTATCGGGACCCATTATTGCTTCCTTTCTTTGCCTCATCATTTCTAGAAAGCTATCAGTGGTTGGCCCAAGCTTCTTGTAAGCATCTACAAGTGTGCTTAGAGAGTGCATAACTACTTCTAAACTTTCCCGACTCTCTGCAGGGAGCTCCAAACTCCCAAAATATTTCCTCAATTTTGAATAAAGACTTTCACACTTTTGTTGTGAATTGTTGGATATTTGTTTCCCAAGGTAAATAATCGAGAATTTTAGATGAATAAGTTGTAGTTGGTGTACAACCTTCTTCTTGAATTGCACGATTTGGAATACGTATTTTTCGACCAACATTTTCACCCTCTGCATCAATATATAAATTATATATAAATAAATAAATAAACATTTGAAAAAATGTACAAATTTTATATATATATATATATATATATAGATATATATATATATATATATATATATTATATTTAATTTAACAAAATGATGATCATGAAAATAAGATTGAGATTGATGGCCACCTCGAGATGGTGGAGCACCATCATGAACACCTAGATATGGTTGAGAACCAACATGCCCACCCATTGATTGGCCACTAGGGGAATGTATACCACCACCCTCATGCGACAAGAGCGAAGCTTAAATAAAAAAAATATGTTTTTTAATCAATTCAAATATATATATATATATACCACGACAGCGTGAACCATGGCCCTTAGTCGATACTCTTTTCCTCCAAACTCCTAAAAAAATGAAATTTATTAAAAATCAATTTAACTCTCTAAATTGATAAAAAATAAATTCCATATGTATATACATGTATGTGCATAAGATTATACTCAAATATAATTTAAAAATATGCACATTTAATATAAATACGACAATCATGATGGACATCCCCCGATCCATGATCCTCCCTTCTCGTAGATGCATGAGACTCTATTGATGTTTGCCTCGAATAATCATGTGAAAAATGATCATCGATGATATATATGGGTATCTAGAAATACTTAGATACATGATGTTTAAAAAGTTACCTCATGCATTTACAATTCTTTTTAAAATTATTATTTAAATTTTTTTCAAAATAATTCAAAAATTTGATGTAATTTACACAAATGTTGGAGCACAACTTGAACACAAATGTAAAACACAAAACTTGAAGCACAAATTGATGGGTAAATATCACTTGACTATTTAAACACAAATTTGTTGAAGCCGTGCACATTTTGAAAATTAAATCCAAAATTTTCTAAAACATGAAGTTCACCAACTTGTGCTTACATAGTGGGGGCACACTTGGTATATAATTGAAAGAAACACTTGGTCATTAAAAACAACACATTTATAACTAAAAAAACACACATATCAAAGATAGCTTACAATTTCCATCAATAAATTTTGATGGAGAGCAGCTTCTTAACACTAATTCATTTTGCCACAAAATTTTTGAATTGGCATTGTCCCATATAATAGACCACTAGACATCTTATTAACATTTGCACATTGTCTTATACTAAATGATTGAAATTGTCTAACAATGTTGTTTGTTTTTCCATGTAGTTGTTTTAGCCTCTCCTTCTTAACTTGGTACACACATTTCATCTGGTTGCACACAAGTTCACAATTGGTGAAAACTAAAATTCCATTGGATCCATACTCCCTAGTTGTTCCTAAGCCTTCTATCAATGCAATATAATATGCTTCATTGTTTGTTGTTCTTCCAGGTATATTCATTTTCCTTTGGAGGACTTTGTTTCTCGCAATATTTCATAGCACATATGTAATCATTGCTTACCATGGATTGAGATAACAAGAAACATCTATACATAATGTCCATTTTTCAACCATGTTTAGTGGGATTTCTAATCCCTGGAAAAAACAAATTCAATAAAATATTAAATTCTTTTATTGCAAATGCCTTAGTTTATGGGAGAAATGGCATACATGGTTTCCAAAAACACTAGGACCGTCCCTACATTTAGATAAAAGTTTTATAATAGTGTATTTCCAATGAAAATGAGTAACAACACATCCTAGCCTAACCAAATCATAGCTAGATCAATATTTAATGCATACATCAAGGCATCTATTCATGGTAGTCTGAGATGTGTCATTATTAATTAAATGGTGAGCTACATTCCACTTCTAGCATATCCCCTGCATAAAACAATTTATGAGTTGACTATGCCTTCATGGTAGTAGGAAGCATAGTTTGGGATGTGTTATTATGGTTGGTGAGGTGATAGTGGACCCCTATGAGGTGTATGACGTGTAATCGAAAAGTAATTTTGGATTATATTATTGAGGATAAACATATATTTCAAATGAATATGTAGAGTTCTTGTGTGGTAAACCCATTACTATATTCTCATGCTTTCTATCCAAACAAAATAGTGACATGAAAACCAAGAAGATGAGGGATATCTTGAAGAAAATAATTATCACAGATCTGTAACAAGTGCAACCCCATAATATTTTTGAATATTGTGGTTACAATGCTGAGGAAGCTAATCGAAAAGTTTTGGATTATATTATTGAGGATTTAAAAATCTTTCAAATGAATATGTAGAGTGCTTGTGTGGTAAACCCATCTTCGTATGTATATTTCTTGTGTGGTTTAAACCCATCTTCATTTTATACCATATTCTCATGCTTTCTACCCAAACAAAATAGTGACATGAAAACCAAGAAGATGAGGGATATCTTAAATTAAAGATAGAAAAAATGTTGAATTTGTTGAATGGTAGTTGACATGTAGTCATCCCAAATCATAGGCCCAAAATAACACTTTTGTGGCAATAATAATGGAGAGGAAAACGTTGTTTAAATTGAGGAAGAAATCTTCTTTATTACACAATTTAAGACCACCATGAATATACAGTGGAAGAGAGTATTACCACAAATCTGCAACAAGTGAAACCCCATAATATTTTCGATATGTAGAGTGCTTTTAGGTAAGCCCATCTTTGTTTTAGACCATATTCTCATGCTTTATATCCAAACAAAATAGTGACATGAAAACCAAGAAGATGAAGGATATCTTGAAGTAAAGAATTGCCACAGATCTGCAACAAGTGCAACCCCATAATATTTTTTAATATTGTGGTTGCAATGCCGAGGAAGCTAATCAAAAAGTTTTGGATTAGATTATTGAGGATTTAAACATCCTTCAAATGAATATGTAGAGTGCTTACAGTGTGTTAAACCCATCTTCGTATGTGGATTTCTTGTGTGGTTTAAACCCATCTTCGTTTTAGACCATATTCTCATGTTTTATATCCAAACAAAATAGTGACATGAAAACCAAGAAGATGAGGGATATCTTGAAGTAAATAATTGCCACAGATCTAAAACAAGTGCAACCCCATAATATTTTTGAATATTATGGTTTAAACGTCGAGGAAGCTAACCGAAAAGTAATTTTGGATTAGATTATTGAGGATTTAAACATATTTCAAATGAATATGTAGAGTTCTTGCGTGGCAAACCCATATTCATATGTAGAGTTCTTATGCAGTAAACCCATCTTCCTTTTAGACCATATTCTCATGCTTTCTATCCAAACAAAATAGTGACATGAAAACCAAGAAGATGAGGGATATCTTCAAGTAAAGATAGAAAAAAAGTTGAAGTTGTTGAATGGTAGCTGACACGTAGTCATCCAAAATCGTAGGTGGTTGATTTTAAGGATTCTCCCATAGTTATGATCCACATGGAAATGAAACTAGATTGATGGATTTTGATAAATTCTTCAATGATGACTATATACTAGTAATGAATTTGTTGTTGGAGCTAGAAATTGGCAATTCTAATGATTTTGGAGATGGAAATTATTTAAGGGGTGAGGTGTTTGAGCTAATAAGAGAATATATAGAAAACCTGTTGACCATAAATTCACTACCTACTAATAGATATATTTATCCTAAAATGAAAATGTAACTAGAGGTTGGGGTAAAGGTTGATGGATATATTCATTGTAACAATTTTGTTCAGAATTAGATAGATAAACTTTATGGTAGCCCAACTAATCAAAGGACTGATTTTTGTTTTTAATAGGAGGCTCTTGGATTGGGTTGTGAGCTAGCATTTTTTTAATAGCAGGTTCTCAAATTGGCTTGCGATCTAGCATTGAAAGAGGCCACAACATACATGTATCCAACATTTGATATTTCTTTTTCCTCCATGATGATGAAGAATAAGGGAAAGGGCCATCATTTAGATACAATTTTGAGGTAGTTACATTGGAATACGAATTTAAATTGGAATCACCTCATTTCATGATGAGATTCTAGGATTCTCAAGCAATCCCACAGGGAGCACTTGTCCCCAAGCAAGAGTCATATGTCACCCACCATTTTTATAAGCACCAAAAATTCTTATTGAATAATGATAATCACACATTCCTAATGATTGCATGGACTTTGAGAATGTAAACTTAATATTGTTGTAAGTCATCCATGGGTGGTAAGATATGGAGTCATAACAACACTTGATGGAATTTATTATCATAGGAAATTAAGCACATTTATTTGCCATTGAAGTTCAAATTTTGATGGAGTTTATTATCATAGGCAATTAAGCACATTTATTTTCCATTGAAGTTCAAATTTTTGTTAGATTTTTTATGGAAAGTGTATTGTGATAAAAGGAGCTAGTATTTGTATTGTCTCCTCCCTACACAATTATTTTTTAATGCATGAAAGGACCAATTAAAATCTAAGTATATGTGTGCTTTCTTTTCCTAAATAGGGGATTATTCAGTGCATAAATGAACACAAATTAATATCCAAAAAATGTAACATTGGAATATCTACCTATACAGAAAGATCATATTATTTTATACAAAACGACAATATTGTAATACAGAAAGACAAAACTATAGAGAAACATCTACTGTACAAACATACAATACTGTAGTGAATTATGTATTTGTACAAAAACAAATATTGTAGCAAGTTTGTATTTGTACAGGAAAGATAATTGTTGTTCAATCAACATATTATGTTTCTAGTCGTGATGGGTTTAAATCTCTGCTAAAATGTATAGTCTCGTAAACACCTTCTTTGAAAAAAAATATCAAATCCTTAAATCCAGCAAGCAATGAGCCCTCGACTTCCCATCGCACCAATTACTATGCACAACAAGTAATTCGGGCTTTGGGACAACAAGTGTCAAGGTGTGTTATGAAACCAATCCCAAAAATAGAAGAAAAGAGAGATCAATGCCTTAGAAATAATCCACTTCGAGGGGGCAAGCTCCTTTACATTACATAAATGAAAAATTCTTGGATGATACAAATGACAAAACCTCCTTCTATATATAGGAGTCCATGGGGTCACAATATAATCCTAACCGACCTAACAATAATAATGTAAGGGCACAATAACAACAATATGGGGGTTGTAGGGGTACAACAATAACAATAAGGGGGCTACACTAACAACAATAAGGGACTACACTAGTAATATAGGGACCTAACATGCCCCTCTCCTTCAAAAAGTGTTTTCCTCAATGCTTGAGTAGATTTGGATGCTTCTATGTAAAATTCTCATCCTCCCATGTAGAATCTTCAGTGGGTAAGTTCTTCCACTTGATGAGATACTCTGAAATTGATTGATTTTGTAGCTGTCAATTTCTTGTTTCTGTGACTGCTTCAGGTTCCAATATCATTTTTCCTTCCTCATCAAGTTCTGGCAATATTGTTTGAACTGGAATTTTGTCACCTATAACCTTCTTTAAGCATGAAACATGGAAAACTGGATGCACTCGCGAAGAAGTAAGAAGCTCCAATTTGTATGCCATAGTACCAATCTTTTGTAACACCTTGTAAGGACCATAGTACTTTGGCGATAATTTATTATCCTTCTTAGCTTGCTTGAGGGATATTTTTTTGTATGGTTGTAGCCGTAAAAATACCTAGTCTCCTACATAAAAACTTCTCTCACTGCGATGTTGATATGCCTGTTGTTTCATTCGATTTTGTGCCAAATTTAGGTTATCCTTTAAGAGTTGGAGAAATTGTTGTTGATGCTTGATGTGATCTTCCACTGCTTGAACCTTAGAATTTTCTCTTAAAGATAATGTGATGGATGGTGGATGATATCCATAAAGTTCCATAAATGGGGTCATTTTTGTTATAGTATGGAAGGAAGTGTTATATCACCATTCAGCCAGAGGTAACCACTTGACCCATTGTGTTTGTTTATCATATACAAAACAATGAAGATATCCTTCCAAACATTTGGTCATGATCTCAGTTTCACCATCGGATTGAGGATGATAAGATGAGCTATGAGCTAGTTGAGCACACAAACAAGAAAATAATTTCATCCAAAAATTTCCATTAAAAATGGGATCTCTGTCGCTTACAATAATCTTTGGGTTTCCATGTAGCTTTTGAATTGTTTCCATAAATGCAGTAGCAATTTTACTTGCTTTAAATGGATAAGATAATGGACAAAAGTGTGCATAATTCGTAAGCCTATCAACTACCACCATGATGACACTCTTTCCTTTAGACTTAGGTAAACCTGTGATAAAATCCATTGAAATCTCCTCTCAATGTTGACTTGGAATGGATAAAGGTTGTAGAAGACTCGACGTCTTAATTGTCTCAACTTTATTTTGTTGGAAAACCAAACATTCTGCAACAAACTTTTGAATATCAAATTTAAGACTATCCCAACAAAATTCTTTCTTCACCCTATGGTAAGTTTTTAAAAATCTTGAGTGTCCTACTAAAGGATAAGTGTGCAATTCCAAAATAATATTTTGTTTTAGTTGGGAATTATTACAAAGATATAAGCGATCTTTGTACCATAAGGAAAAAATTTTCCAACTAAATGTATCAGATGTACTAGGATCTTGCTGCAACTTTTGAATGAGTGTCCAAACTTCTTCGTCCTTCTTCCATTCATCCCAAAGCAATGGCATAAAGCAATGCTTCCACCTCTTCATTATTTCTTGAGAGTGCATCTGCAACAACATTTAGCTTCCCCTTTTTGTAGATGATTTCAAAGTCATAACCCAACATATTTGTGACCTATTTTTGCTGCTCGTCTAAAGATAGTATTTGTTCCAAAAATTGTTTAAGACTATCATGATTATTTTTTACCTTGAGATGTCTTCCCATTAGGTAAGGTCGCCATTTCTTTAGTACATGTAGTATTGCCAACATTTCCTTCTCATAAATAGATTTCTGTAAATACTTTCCTTTGATTGGACGACTTTCAAAAGCAATGGGTCTTCCTTCTTGCATTAAAACATCACCAATTCCATTTCCCGAGGCATCACATTCCGCAATAACAATTTTTGTGAAGTCTGGCATAGCTATGACTAGTGCTAGGCACATTTCCTCTTTAAGATGTTCAAAGGCCTTAGTTTATTCACAAGTCCATGAAAATGCATCTTTCTTCAATAATGTTATTATAGGTGCTTCTATTCTCCCATAATTCTTAACAAACCTGCGATATTAACCTGTTAACTCGAGAAATCCTCGCAACTGCTTTATGTTTGTGGGGACTTTCCATTCCTTAATGGATTTAATTTTGTTAGGGTCTACCTTAACACCCTCGTGAGATACAATATGACCTAGATATTCCACCTCTTGTACTCCAAAGAAACATTTGGAGGTTTTTGCATATAATTGTTTCTCCTCCAATAGTTTGAGCACCCTGTCAACATGTTCAACATGATCCTTCCAAGACATGTTGTAGATTAGTATATCATCAAAAAATACTACCATAAATTTTCTAAGGAAGGGTTTGAAAATGGAATTCATCAACTCTTGAAATGTAGAAGGTGCATTGGTAAGGCAAAAAGGCATGACCAAAAATTCATAATGACTCTCATAAGTTTGAAATGTTATTTTCAGAATATCTTCAGTCTTCATTCTAATTTGATGAAATCCCGAATGAATATCCAACGTGGTAAACTAAATTTCTCCATGTAATTTATCCAATAATTCATTAATCACAGGAATGGGAAATTTATCTTTAATAGTGAGCTTATTGAGCTCCCTATAATTTGGACACATGCGCCATGATCCATCCTTCTTGTGCACCAATACTACTGGAGCAGAGAAATAACTTTGACTAGGTTGAATTATACCAGCCTCTAACATTTTTGTAATCATACATTCAATCTCGCTCTTTTGGACATAAGGATATATGTAAGGCATGATGTTTGGAGGAAAACTTCCTGGAATCAAATGAATAGCATGATCATGATCATGACTAAGTGGGAGTCCTTTGGGAGTTTCAAACACCTTGGAATGATTGTCCAAGACTTTTTGGAGATCTGGAGAAATAAATGATTTTGATGTTGGAACTTCTAGTGAGCATAATTTTTCAATTATGCCTCGTTGTTATTTCTTCAGAAGCTTTGTCATGATATTAGAGCTTATTATCTTTCCCAGCTTCCCTGCGATACCTTGTAATTCGACTTCCTTTCCTTCCGAAAAAAATTTCAAGAAAATTTCTTGAAAATTAAAATCTACCGTCCCCAAAGATCATAACCATTGTACTCCTTGTACAACATGAGTACCTCCCATTGGAATGGAAATAATTGGACTATTCAATACATATTACCCCATGGTTAGCTTGATATTGTGGCATTTTCTAGAGCAATTTATATTTCCTCCATTTGCAACCATCACTTGTCATTCTGGTGCTAGGTATAGGAAGCAATTCAATTCCTTGGCTACCTTACAATGAATATAATTATGGGTACTACCCGAATCAATCAACACGATTACCCCTTTCTTCTTGATATGTCCTTCTATCTTGAGAGTTTGAGGAGTGGTAATTCCTGCCAATGCATTACACGATATGGCTGGACTCATTTCTTCTTTCTCTACGGTTGGTTCTTGGTGTATATCCTCTTCTTTTTAAGTTTCTTGTTCATTTTCTTCCTCCTCTTCACAATCTATGCAAAATAATTTCTTCTCAACACACTTATGACCTTTGGTGTATTTTCTATCACAACTGTAGCAAATCCATTTTGCTCTTTTTTCTTCCAATTGTTGTGGTGTCAACCTTGTAGGTTGTGGAAGTCTAGGAGTAGCAACACTTCCATATTTATAGATGTGAGTGGTAGGCTTACTTGTCACCATAATTTTACATTCAATTTTTCTTGCCAACCTGAATGCCTTCTCCAATGAATCAGGTTCCCAAAGGCAAACCTCATGTTGGATGTTATCCTTTAAAGTCCCTATGAAGACATCAATCCTGTGTTCCTCTGGAATATCAATTACCCTTATATTCAATTTTTGGAAGTCCACAATGTGCTCCACCACTTGACCCTTTTGTTTGAGATTTATCAATTAGATAAAGAATGTGATGCTCTTTTTATCCTCATAATGTGTTATCATTTTCTCCATAAAAATTGACCAAGTGACAATTTTTGAGGGGAGCAAAGCCATTAATACCATACAAATGTATTTTGTTCTAAATATAAAGTTGAAATGCATACCTTTTATGTGTTTTGCACATTATTAAGATCAAAATATTTCTCCATCTGTAGTATCCATGTTACAGGATCCTTGCCATCGAACTTCCTCATATCGATCTTTGGAATATGGTGGTCTTCCATCCAACATTCGAGTTTATGAAATCACGATTAACATTTATTTTTTTCTCATCATGAGTTTCCTCTACTATCTTTTCGCCATTAGGAATCATTTCTTGTATCAACTTTTTCATACCTTCCTTCAAACCTTCCATGTCTTCATTCAAACCCTCCATTTTTTCTTCCATGTCTTCCATGCAATTCTTCAAACCATCCATCTTAGCTTCCATGCCTTTCTTCAAATCGTCCATATTAGCTTCCACGCCTTTCTTCAAACCATCCATATTAGCTTCCATTCCCTTCTTCAACCCATCCATCTTAGCTTCCACGCCTTTCTTCAAAACTTCCATTTCATTTTTTTTTGCTCTTTGCGAGAGCGAAATTTGGTGCACTTCCTCTTGTAATTTTGATATATCATGTTGCACTTCTTCATCTTCATGAGTCATAATAGAGTATTTTGAAGGATTAATGGGTGTTGAATTCTTTTTATGGGGAATTTTATAACCCAATACTGGTATCTATGCTTCGATATGCCCTTGGAATCACTTCAAATTGATTTTTCAAACAAGACTTGTGCAATTTGAAAAAAAAAATACACACCTTTTTCTTGCATTTGAGGAGCTCGATATTGAAACTGAATTATCTCTGTGATTTCGGATCTTTAATATTTGAAATTCGGTCCTGTAGTAGCCCTCTGAATCTTCTTTCTAATTCCATAGGTCTAGCCTGATTTGGATGCTTCAAGACAAATTTATACTCAATCTCCTACAATGACCTAATTATGGACTATTTCAGTAGAGCGAGCTTGTAGAACATGCCACGTATCACTGTTTCCTCTTTCTACTCAGAAATTGATAGAAAGGAAACTAAAATCTGTGTACTTTAGGTCGCTTCTTACAAAATTCCAATCTGATGCTCAGAGTGAGAGTTATGACGATTTTCCCAAGCTCACCTCTTTTATATGAAATTCAGGAGCCTACAAAAACCCTAACTTCCACAGATCCTATATTTTAAAATATGTTGAACCAAGATCCAATCTTTTTACACAATGTTCCTTGGGATTTTGGCTTCTAGTGGTAAAAATTTCAGCTTCTTAACCTTTAGAGAAAAAAATTTATAGCGAAAATGCCACGAGGACCTGTTTGGAGCAGTGAAACCCTAGAATTCAAAGCTCTTATACCAAATGTTATGAAAACAGCTCCAAAAATGGAATAAAAGAGAGATCAACACCTTATAAATAAGCCACTTTGATGTGGAAACCTCCTTTACATTACATAAATGAAAAATTATTGGATGATGCAAATGAAAAAACCTCCTTCTATATATAGGAGTCCATGGGGTTGAAATATAATTCTAGCCAACCTATCAATAATAATGTAAGGGCACAATAACAACAATATGGGGGTTACAGGGATACAACAATAACAATAAGGGGGCTACACTAACAACAATAAGGAACTACACTAGTAATATAGGGACCTAACAAGGTGTCATGACAAACAGATACTGGTAATTTCACATCATCAGTTTGTAGCGAAACATAATCCATTGGTGAGCGTGTAGCGATGGAGGAGGACTTGTTTGAGTCAAATTACCACAGAGTCACAGACATATGCAAACTTGACCCTGTCTTGGTTGACATGAAAATATTCAATGCATGGTTTGCTTCAGGTATGCAAACTACTAGAGAGTCACAGACATATACAAACTTCACCCTATCTTGGTTGACATGAGGACATTCAATGCATATACCATTGTTGTCAAGATAAATCCCCTTTAGGGAAAAAGGTGATATCTCTAGCCCTATAGTGTGTCTAGAAACACAATATTCTTTCTAACATAATATTTCTTAACTAATGCTTACAATTCAATGAGGAAAGAGACATAAATACCTTTTTCCAATCACTATCCTTGGATCTGTTGATGGTGACATCGATCCACGATCCTTGTAGGCCCACTTCCTGCTACTAATGGCACACAAATACCTACGGATGATCAGGATACAACAATAAAAGTGATACAATATATAATAAACGTAAACACTAGCTATCTAGTAGATCAAGGTGTACCTGAATATTTGCATAATCATGTAGACAAATATAGAAAGAAAACATCAGATGTTATTATTGATAAATTACAAAAGGAGAGCTTACAACTAGGCCTTGATGTTGGAGGCATCCTTAGGTGAAAATATGAGTCCTTCACCCAACTCAAAAGCATTCCTTCTCCTGTGCACTTGGGCTTAATCGTGATGCTAGCATGCAAAGGAATGAGAGTTCAGATGAGTCTAACAATGATTAACCAAGCCCTAAACTTGGGGGAATGAGGGATGTGAATCTATAGCAAGGAGAAGGAGGTTTGGAGCCCATGAAAGGAGGATGAAGGCCAAATGTATAAGGGATGATCCACCATGAATGAGATCAAGGCTCTAAAATGAGAGAGCTAGACCTTATCATCTTTTTAAAAAGAGAATACATACAGGTAAATTGGTTTTCAAAATAGAGGAATAACCTGTTTCGAGTATTTTTAATAACTCAATGTTTTAGACTTCATAATTGAGTCCATATTTAGGGGTAAACACCCAATATTATTTGAATATGGACTCACTTATGAAGTTCGAAATGTTAGGTTATTAAAAATACTTAGAACAGGTTATTCCTCTATTTTGAAAACTAATTTATCTTTATGGATTCTCATTTTAAAAAGATTCAGTCCTACCATGAAAGGGACTTGATGGGCAGTGCTACCCTCTTTGAGAAATTGCGATTAGCTAGGGAAAAACTCATGATTCTTTTTCCCTAATACTCACTTATCATCTTTTTTCAACAACCAAATCACCTCCCTTAAGCTTCTAGAGGTCAAAGCTTCTCCTCCATTTGACGAAGCGTTGCTAGAAAGGGGATCAACACTATTTTCGAAGAAGTTAGGGCGCTAACAGCATTGGGCCAGAACTGGAAAAGGACATCAATGATGTAATGGCAACAAGAAGAGTGCTGACCCAGGAAACTAGGAATTTGACCAAGTTTCTTCAGTAATATTTCAAGGAAGTCTTCTTTGGATATTCAAGGGGATATGTCATCATATTTCTTGATGATGGAAACATTTCACATGATTCTTCATGGGGCATTTCAGGATCAGGGACGGGAAAATAACCATGGTGACAAATTACTATGTAACAGATGGCCCCTAAAACATGAAGGAAAAATAGGGAGTGATGGCTGAAATGCTTTATGAACCAAGGCAAAGAACGCAGACCACCTTTGGGGAACCTTCCAAATCAAACATTTACAATATATGACATCTCTGGTATAAATATGCCTAACCAAATAATGTTTCACTAGGCATGAAATGACACATGAGCCCACGGTATGGTTGCAGCCATCCGTCTAAAAGAGATCATAGAATGGATCTGCGGCATGGACGCAACCATCCGTATATATAGGATCATGTATAAAATCGTGAATACTCAATAACTCCTCGCAACCTGGACTAAAAATTTAGATGTGACCCAAGGTCTTCACCACGATCTCAATCAACCCAATGTACGAACCTAGCCATGTAAATAAATGTGTTGGTGTCAAACATGGTAGAAACCACCTGATTACTGGTCAATGATGAGAACCGTTAACAGGCACGAGAGAGACCACCAATAATGACGATGGACCTCAAGGTACAACAAAAAAATCTGCAAGTGTGAATAAATGTGTTGAATTCGAACACTTGCAGAATCAATTGAACAAAAGCTAATGATGTGAACCTCTCGTCGAACATGAAGAAATTTCCATTGAGGCAAGCAAGCTCCAAGGTACTGAACATAAGTTTCTAAATCGTCTTCCCGGATAATGATCTGAATTCGACACAAAGTGATTCATCGAAGGAGGGCCATAATGATTCTCACATCATCAACACGAGACAACATATATCTTAAGATGATAGGAGTGATTCGGGATTGTAACATAGGAGGTCATATATGTAGAAGATGTTTGAAAAAAAAGGACTTATCTTGAACATGTTGGTGACACGACTCCAAAGTGTGGCAGCATTTGACTTAAATAGGATCAGAGTTCATGTTGAAAAAATTGGTAATCAGATAAGAGGAAAATGGATTTCCCAAACCCATGGAGGCAAAGTGACGAATGTAGGATAACCCCAACCCGACACGAATTGTAGATGAGTGTCATGTTCAAGAGTGGTAAGCTGACCATATTACACATAGGATGTTCACTTTCAATTTTCCCCCGTTATTGCTAACGAGTACCTCTTTATTTTTTATAGCCAGCATGAAGAGGATAACATATGTTGAGCATGTAAGCTCATTCTTTGAATGAATCCATCCTAGTAATTTTAATGAGCCCTAGGAAGGAGGAACTCGGCCTCATCATGGTGACAAGTCTTTCATTGTTTAATCTTTAATGAGTCCAATGAAATGTAAACCTAGTAAATTTTCATGTTTAGGGAGTTTGAAAATAAACAAAAAGAAAACTCCATCATGTCCCTTTTCATAAGTTGTCTCTCGAATCCGAAAAGGTAGAAAACTATGTCTGATAGAAACTCTTGACCATGTTCGATCAAGGTATTCCTTTTTCTTAAATAGTAAACATCATCCCAAAAAAGGGGTAAACGTATAATGAGATCATGTCAGTTCATTCATTTTAACGAGTTCGAAATGACAAGTACTCGACAATATTTTCATTTTTATCGAGTCAGAAAAGCGCTGAAAGTTTACTCCAGGGGGGTTCCTTTTTCGTAAACATTTAGCGATCTCGAAAAAGAGATTAAATTCAACTCATTTGCATTGGAAATGATCATCAGTAGTGCGAAAGTCCTGTACTGCAAATAAACAACAAAAATCACGGATATCGAGGAAAAATAATAAAATATTGGCGATTTTTTTTCAAAAATATATAAATTGACCAAAAGACAAAAACATTTTCACCTTTCCATTTTGAGAAGAGAATTTTGTCCATTTTCCCTTTGAATTTCAAATTAGTGGTGTAGCCAATCTAGGACACCATTTGTCGATCCGTCAGTGCCAGGTAAGAGCTCTAAACATCCTTTTCATTTTAATTATATTCATTTGGCATTTGGATTTTATAAATATGGAGTTTAAGGGAGGGATTTCAAAATTTAAAATCGCCTACAACCAGCGCGATTTCAAGCTATCAGGATCGCACTTAGCCTGTTAGGGTAGCACGAAACCAGTGTTGAATCATTTCGGAATAATGTGCTAGCCGTGGGAAAAAATTTAAAAAGAGAAAATCACCCAAATCCACTGTTAGTTTCTAAAAAATCTTACATGAATGCTCCTAAAAAATCAATTGGACATGTTTTGTAGGTGCTTTCAGCGAAGATGTCGGTTGAATGGAAAGAACGAGGCCATGAGGTGGAAGACCACCAAGCCTTGCATGACCATCATTGTGTCAATGCTTTGTGCAATTGCGGATTATTAAAATTCTTCCAAACATCCAGTCTAAGAGCTCAATTGGAGCTTCTCTGGTATCTGATCAGTATCTGGGACGTGGACCAACAGTTTTTCATCATCGTGGACCAAGAGTTAGAGCTATATGTGATGGACATCTATTTTATCACCAGAATATCTAGGTGAAGGGAGAGGATCCAACTCTCCGGAGCTCGCGTAGGGGGTGAGAGCACGAGCATGCTCATCTAGAGATACTGTCCTGGGGCACGGAAGATAGAGAGTGGGAAGGTAGACATATCTTCCATCAAAGTTCTTTCCCTATGCACAACACTGCATTGTATCAAGAGAGTGGCAGGAGCCTAGGCATTGTATGAGGCAACGAAATCTCAGTTCCAGTTTGCGGTGGACTGCTTGGCCCCAACGATGTTCAACTAGTGTGAGGGGTTGCTAGCTAACATGAAGAGTCAGCCAACCAAGTGCAAGACAAGGAGACTAAAATAGTTTGGGTACAGGTCAATTTTGGAGACCTTATTTATGGAGAGAGTACCCCTATTCCAATATCAGTGGTTAGATATCCATGATCCAGCCCCGAGGGATGAAGAAAAATTAGCTATAAAATTAACTTATTTATAGATATTTACCGAGAGAAACAATAAAAAAATAACCAGTAACAAAACACACAATATTTAACCGAGAAAAACCCCAACTCGAGGGAAAACCCATCCAATGAAATTTAATTAACCATGGACAATCCGACCAAGTGAGTCTTCACCACTCACATCCATGCCTCTCTTATAATGAATTCTTCCCAGCCTTTTATAGGCTCCATTACATGCAATACCATGGGTTGAAAACCATGGTTGCACAATACTGTGTGCCCCAAAACTACCTAATTGTTTAACTTGGTCAACCGTGACTCTAACCCCAAGTCAATTTACCTAACATTCCCCCCTTAAAATTGACTTGGGCTTCCTTGACTAAATTTAACCAACCTTCCAAGTGAGTCAACCTAGCCCTACTCAATCTGGCCCTTACCCCCCTCGAAGTTTTTATACCTGAGGTATTTGTTAACCAATCATGGCCCCTATCACCTAGGTCTAACTCAAACTTTACTGGTGATTTCCCAGGGGTACGCATGCCTTACCAGGTCTTACAACAATATGCCCATTTACATGAAAAAGTTGACTATGTTATAATATATATTCATTGTTTCTATTTTAACACATCATCTCTCACTCTTGCAATCTGTGAGCCTTTTCATGCACATGCTCTCCTTGAAATATCAAACCCCTTGTTTCCTCATTTCCTTCCATGTAACCTATCCTGTGAGCACTTTGTCACAACTTGACCACTAGTCACATAGTAGTCTAACAACCATGCTACCTTTTCTTGACTACCAGATACATTTTCGAGCTCTTCTATACCCTTACATTCCAGATCCAGATCTACATTGGTGCAACAAATCATATCTCCATTCACAGGCCAATAAAACCCTTGGAAACAGAAGCATCCCTCTGAAGAAAAATATGTCTCTGATACCAAATGAAGAAAATTTAACCATAAAATTAACTTATTTACAGAGGTTTACCGAGAGAAACAATAAAAAATAACCAACAAAATACACACAATATTTAACAGGGAAAAACCATCCAATGAAATTTCATTAACTATTGGCCAAAACCATGGCCAATCCAACCAAGTGAGTCTTCACTGCTCACCTCTAGGCCTCTCTTATAATGAAGTCTTCCCAGCCTTTTATAGGCTCCATTACATGCAATACCATGGACAGAAAACCATGGGTGCAAAATACGATGTGCCCCAAAACTACCTGATTGTTTAACTTGGTCAACTGTGATTCTAACCCTGAGTCAATTTACCTAACAAGGGATCTAAGGCTGATGTGATGGTGTGATATAATGCCCCGACAGGGAGGGGGGAAACATATGCATTTCCCCACATCCTTCTTCAGTTCGTTGCGGTGTCATCTTATCGTAGTTGAGGACTACGCATATGCTGGCATCAACTTTAGAAGAGATCTAGATCTTCCGATCCAACGAGGCACACAGTGGACCAATGTAGGTAAAAAAAAAATTTAACATTTTCTACTTTTTAGATGTTTTTTTCTATGTGTTCTAACACGTAAACTTATGATTTGTTTACAGATATGGGTCCTTAGAGACCTCCTGGCATGTCACTGATTGCAAGGAGGGTAGCCCATCCAGCAGAGGAACATTATCTGAGATGGAGAGGAACCTAGTTGGCCTTATGCAAGGAATTCGAGAGTAACTTACATTCGATGAGATTCCATTGCACTTTCAGAGACACACTGTCGGAGTTCCGGGCAGAATGCACCGATTTCTCTAGCGAGTAATTCGAGCAGTCACCTGCTACCATGAGTACCATGTGGGTGGATAGCATCCCTATTTCTACTTTTTTTTACTGATGTAGGGTCGAAGAGACATTTTTGCTTCAAAACACATATTTTTTGAGCTTTTGGATGTAACACACTTACGGGGGGGGGATATATATATATATATATATATATATATATATATATATATATATATATATATATATATATATATGCATGTTTCTACGACTACTTGTGTATCATAATGATGTCTTGATTAACATATTTCCCAAATGTCTATCTAATACATGATTTGCTAATGAATCTATTAATTTATTTAAATGCCTTGGAATGTGTTGATATGCGATAAAATCAAAATGTCTTTCCAATAATCTAACACGTAAATACATACGCAAAATTTGAGGATTGCCCACAAAATAACACCCATTCAATTGTAACACAACGAGTTGTAATTCCAAATTAACAACCAAATCTCTAATCCAAATATCAATGGCATTCGATAATAGTTCGATCACCGCACTATACTTGGCAATATTGTTAGTTGTTCGACCCAAACAAATGCCTTGTAAATTAATCAACTCGTCATTAGGAGCGAAGAGTGCCCATGCTGCGGAAGACAGGTTTTGTGTGCTACAACAAGCGCCATCAACAAAACCAACGTAGTGATCCAAAGACATCTACAAACCAAGTGGAACATAAGGTAAGCATAGGAAACATGTCAGCAAGGCAAACAATCACATCAAAAATCAACTCAAAGCACACTAATGAATAATACAGTAATGTACAAATTATTACACTTAAGATTAAGCGCAATATTTTTTCAGGTAGAGCCCATTTTGGGATTAGCCAAAGGGTTACCTTCATAATCAGCTAGCTCATAGTCTCCATGCTCCAAAACACATTGAATGATATAGGGCCCATGCCACATTGGCTCGAGCTTTCCAACTCCCAACTTATCATGGGCTTGGTCATAAAGCAGGACCAAGTCACCTTCAGAGAAAACGTGAGGGATGACAGATTTTTCATATTGAACATTAACTCGTCATTTCTCCACTTCAAGAACTAAAGTAGCAAGCCTTCTAGTCTCATCAAGACGCTCAAGGTACAACGTATGTTCCTCTTCCGGCGACGTACCAGGAAGGAGTTCGATAACCAACTTGAGGGAAGGAATCTCACACTTGGTCGAGAGTGTATCCTCTAGATGGTACACCAATTGGAATGGTGTGAATCTAGTGGGAGTCTTAGAGGAGGTTTGATATGCCCATAGAGCGGAGAAAAGAATGAGGTTCTAGTCTCTCTTGTGCTTCCCAATGGTGCGTTGAAGCATCGTCACCAAGACTTTGTTGACAACTTCAACCTGGCCATTAGCCTATGGATAGTAAGGGGTGGAGTTATCGTGACGTAACCCCAAATGAGCAGAGAGTTTTTTCATCATATGATTATGAAAATGAGTTCCATGATCAGTGACAATTGTTTTCGGGACACCAAACCGAGCTATTCCATGATTTAATAAGAATTGCACCGCAGTGAGACCTTCATTATCGTATGTAGGCATTGCCTTGACCCATTTAGTGAAATAGTCAATGAAAACAATGATATAGCCATTCCCCCCAATCGAGCGAGGGTTACAGGTCATAAAATCAATGCCCCATTTTTTAAAAGGTTCGCTAATCACAACTGGGTGCAAGGTTGAGGGTGGGGCATGCTCTTTTTTAGAGTAAATCTGGAAATCATGACATTTTCATACTGTGATAATTCAGTCTTTAAAAATAGATGGACAAAAATAACCTGCACAAAGGATCTTTTGAGCAGTAGTGTTACCAAACATGTGACCACCACAAGCCCCTGAGTGGAATTCATTAAGATATTTCTTAGCTTCCTCGAGATTCGAACAACAACAGAGGATAAAGTCAATACCATTGCGACAGAGGGTGTCCCCAACGATGCGATAAGGTTTGGACTGGTAACGAATTTTTCTTTGCTCTGAGTGCGATGGCTTTGGCTGATAATTCCGAGTCTGGAGATACATAATGATGTATCCATACCATGGATCAAGAGTACTAATGAGAAAGAGATTCTCATCGGGGATGGACTCATCGAGAGGAGTGGGATCATCCGTGGTGGGAAGATCATAGATCAGCTCAGCAAAGGCCATGGATTTCTTCGACTTAGCAGCAATGAACCCTAAGTTGAACTCTTGAAGGATAAAATTCCATTTTGAGTACTTTCCCCCAAGTAACTGACATGTGAGAATGTAACTCATGGGGTTGCAATCAGAAATCACTAGGGTTTTGCACAAGAGAATGTAGTGACGGAAACGTTGAACGACATGAACAAAAACTAAAGCAAGTTTCTCTACATGAGCATAATGGGTCTCAATATTGAAGGGATTATGTCTCAAGTAGTCCACTACATGTTCCTAACCATCGTCATCGTCCTGAACCAGCACCATGCCAATAGTGTTGTCGACGGCGGCCAAATACAGGAAGTAGTTGCGGTGATAATTGGGAGGATGCAGCAGTGGAGCCGTGATGAGGGCTCATTTCACTGCATCAAAAGAGATATGAGAAATTTCATCCCATAATAACAAGATTTGATTTTTCAATAAGCGCATAAATTTTTTGGAAAGCATGGCATAATTAAGTATGAAACGACGGAGGAAATTATATTTCCCTGTGAACTCTGCAGTTGAAGGACAGAAGAGGGAGGAGGCAAATTGATGATTGCCTCGACTTTCACAGGATCGATGCAAATTCCTTATTTTGACACCACGAAACCTAGGATTCGGCTACATTCGATGCAGAAGGCACACGTATGAGGATTCAACCTGATATTATAGTGTCGACAATGTAGGAAGATAGCTCTAAGTGTTGGAATCATGATTGTCGTTAGACCAAAACCTGCAGGCGTTAGTCTCCACTACAATCGCCAGAGTTAGGATCCACGAGAGGTGGTTAGTCCATGTCGTGAAACATACGGGGAGCGTTGAACCCAATGTCCAACAATCTCTCCCCAAACGCGAGCCAGGTGAGTTTCGAACTCGAGACCTATTGCTCTGAAACCACTTGTTGGAATCATGATTTTCATTAGACCAAAACCCGCAGGCGTTAGTCTCTTCTACAATCACCATAGTTAGGATCCACAAGAGGCAGTTATTCCATGTCGCGAAACACACGGGGAGCGTTGAACCCAATGTCCAACACTAAGGTGTTCTGAGTGATCTCGACGTTTCGCGGAATGAGCATGAAGGTCGTCGAGATATGGATGAACTATGTGCTTGATGTCATGGAATGCATAAGACATAGCTTGCTGGAAGGTTGCTCCAGCATTCTTCAAGTCGAAAGGGAGTTTCTTATAGGCGAAAGTCCCCCATGGACAGATAAAATCGATTTTGTGTTCAACTCGAGCAATGTTAATCTGGTTATATCCAGAGAAACCATCCATAAAGGAAAATATCTCACTCCCAGCACATTCATCAATGATTTGATCAATAAATGGAGTGGGGTAATTTTCCTTAGGACAAGCTCGATTGATATCACGGTAATCAACGCAAACCTGAATGGTCCCTTGCTTCTTATTGACAGGAATAGTATTCGAGACCCAATCTGTCAATGGTATGGGGTGGATAAAACCAGCTTTAAGAATTTTTTCAACTTCACCTTTTATAGCAGCATCCTTTCTCTGGTGCATAGGACAAAGCAGTTGGCGAACGGGCTTTGAATCTGAATAGGTGGTGATTTTGTGCACCACGATACTTAGATCAATGATGGGAATTTGCTCATATGACCACGTGAAGACATCATGAAACTCCTGAAAAAGTCCCTTATAGTTCTTGATCTCATCAGGAGAACAAGATGCATTGATATGCACATTCTCGACAATCCTTGTTTTAACAAAGATGTCGATCGGAATGGTCGGAGTGATATTTCCCATGTTCCCTTCGAACAAAAATTCATGAATCAAAGCTGTATTCTAAAGTAGGTCAGTTGGTACTGGAGAGGCATGCGATCCTAGATAAGCAGAGATGTCTCCTAAGATTGGGAGAAACGAGGAATTATGATGTCCATCATCCTATGGAATTTCTTTGAGAGACATTACCTCCACGATACTCTCGTCAGTGGGGAATGTCTCATTCAAGGGATCATCAGAGTGCCAAGAACCAAAGTAGGGAGACCGTGCATAAGTGTCTAAGGAAGAAATCAAATGAGTATGGGTTTCAGATGTAGCCTTGGAAGCCGTGAGAATATCTTGATACATTTTCTCTGCTAACCTAAGAGGGATAGCATCACCAAAACTTTCGACCCATTCGGGATTGGGAACAATCCATGGATCATGACCAAACAAAATCATATTGACAGAGGTGACATTCGGAGGTAGAAGTGGAAAAACTCCCATAAGAGATGAGTCTTTGAACAGACCTGACCCAATGTTCTCATAAGGAGTAGTAGCCTTCCCAACATAAAAAATCTTACCTGATGAAGACTTAGAGGGGAAGAAATATAACTGATCCATAGTCACTATCTTTCCTTGATGAGGGAAACGGAGGAGGTGAAAGAGGGTGGAGAATACTCAAACCATGGCATTTTTCCAACTATGTCCAAGAAGTAGATTATAGTTCAAGTTGGCGTCTACCACCTCGACTTCCATGGTTATTGTTTTCCCCTCCAATAGGATGGGAAATTCCTTGAGAATATCGTATGACCGAGAACCTCGACCATCGAAAGATTTTAAGGTATTCAGGGACTGTCTCAATGGGGGAGAGTCGATGGCTTTCCAGCATCTGGCATACATGATGCAGGTCGAAGCAACTTCATCAACAAGATTCCAATGAATAGTCTATCCCATAATGGTAACTTCAATCAGAAAATATACTTGAGATGGGAGGCGAGGAAATAAATTCTCGATATCGAAAATAATCGTATTAGAATCTAAAGGATAAATCCCTCCAATGGCAGAGAGTAGTGCCTTCCGTTTTGGTGGGCATGATTGAAGGACCTCCAAATCCAACATCGTTGAAGGCGCTTGAGCCATATATTCTACAATATTTCATTGTTTTTCTACTCTCACACTCAGATTGTAAGACTATTTCCGAAGAACACCTTTTGGGGGTGGTCAGATGATGGATTCACTACTCGGTCTCTCGATCTGGAGAGGACTAGAGGTAGGAGGCGTCGAAGAGGAAGGGTGATCTATAACTTCTAGTTCCACAAGAGCCTTAGATGGATTGGGATAATCTTTTGTTCTCATGGTGATGGCAACAGATTACGTTCCAGCCATGAACACCTAAGATATTCCAGATGATTGACCCTGATCTATCATTTGTGTCTATTAGGAAGGGAATGGTTCTTTTAAAATGACCGGAGTTCCCGGTGTGCCCTTCAGAAGACGAGCAACTTTGGCATGCCAAGGACAATCCTTCGTGTAACGATCGTCATCAAATATTAGACAATGATATTTGGGCTTACGTGTTGAGGAATCACCAGCAGATGAATTCTTTGAATCTTGTTTATGGTTTTCATATTTATACTTTCCTTTACCCTTTTTCTTACCCTTCGAGTATTTATCTGTTGTGGTAGACTGAACAACATTTACCTCTAAGGTTTTACCAGAATTCTTCTAGTTATGGGAAGGGTTAGGGGGCGCAGCGACAGTAGTGGATTTATACTTTGAAGAATTCTTAGGCACATTACTCTCAGTATGGGCCACTGTCCCAATAACACCATCCACCGGAAGCGTAACAGGAGATTTAGATGATGCAAGATTAGTCAAAGTATGTGGCACATCAGGTAATAACTCATATAGAGTCCCAGACTGGGAATAAACCAAGTCAAGGTATTGAGCTCTAGAAATGACCTCCTCTTCTGTGAAACACCCTCCCATTGCAATATATTTTTCAATCTTGGGAACGAATGATTTTGTGAACCATTTGGTCAACTGCTGATCAGGGATCTCAAATTTGATGAGGCAACGGTGACATTTCCATTCATGGATGTGATCCAAGATATGTGTAGTAGTTGACTGCTTCAATGAGGTGAGCATATGGGTTTCGGTTTCATACTAGACAAGAAGCTGGAAGTGACTGAGGAAGGCCATAGCCAAGGAATTGAAATCGAAGAAAATTCCTCGAGGGAACTCAATGTACCATTTTTCAGCAACATCGATCAAAATGCGTTATAAAATACGAAGACAAATAGAATCATCAACCCAAGAATTGGAGGAACACCACAAGTGGTATGTCATAACATGGGTTTGGGGGTCTTCCCCAGATTTTCCTTCGAACTTTGGAAAATCTCCTAGAATATTAGTTGGAATCAGTGGCCATTGCAGCTGATGATGGATGGGGTCATTTGTGAGCTTTGACACATCTGACAACTCCAACGTAGCCAAGAATGGAAAAGGCGGATGATGAGGTGAGAAAGGTCAGGGGTTTCAACCTGATTGATAAGGATTCTACCCCTAAAAGGGCTTATTCTGATTAGATATGCATATTTCCCCCATGGATGGTAAGGACCTTGATGCAAATATTATTTATAGGGACCTGGCTGGGGTTGTTGATACAACCCCTGTGGGAACTAAGGTTGTGGACCTTGTTGGACATGGGGTCCAGGATAAGGTCCCTGCTGAACATGAGGTCTAGTTTGCGGTCCCTACTAAACGTAGGGTCCAACCTGCAGTCCTTGTTGAACATAAGGTCCAGCCTATGGTCCCTACTGAACATGAGGTCCAACCCGCGGCCCTTGTTGAACATAGGATCCAGCCTGAGGTCCTGGCTGAGCCTGCTGGTACTGAGGAATTTGCTGATATGAAGCACCAGGTTGAGGCCCAGTCTGGGGTTGCTGGTACTGACCTTGAGGAAATGGCTGGTACTGAGTACCAGACTGATGAGGGAAAGAACCAGATTGACCCAAAAGGAGATTTTGACCAGCTTGGGTGTAAGAACCAAACTGAGAATTAGTCACAACAACAGTCACCGAAGGCTGGGGTTGTTGGACATACTGTTGATATTGTAAGTGTGTCCTTTGAACATAAGAAATGTTAGGTTGTTGAACATACAAATATGTTGTGTTCGGCTGTTGAACCTAAGAATATTGAACATGAGGTTGACTCACCCCAAGAATAGACCCAGAACTTAGCTACCCCCACCCAAAAGGGGAGGTACATATACAGGGTTAAACAGCCCCCCAGGCACAGAAAAAGTCGTTTATTTACCACTCAATGGTGGGATTGCTGGCGAATAGGGGACAAAGGATCCAAGCGACACGGTCATTTGACCAGTGGTGACCTTCGGTCAAAAAATAGGTTGAGACACTGGGGCCACATTCGAAAGGAATGGGCTGGAAGGCAGAGGAATACCCATTTACCAAACGGGATCTGAAAATAAGGGTGTACCACCGGAAGCTCCAGAAATAATGTTTCCCAAAGAGGTATAACCATGTGGGAGCGTATACACAACATAACTAGATGGTATTTCAGTTCCACTACCCGAATCATGAGGTGTGGATCTGAACAAATTTCCCTCGGAGGGAAAAACCAACGAAGAGGTTTCTGGGATATACGGGCCAGAGGTTTCCTAAAGAGTGCTTTGAGGAGCGCTCATGAATGGAACATCATCAGCATTAGATGCCATTTCATTAGGGAATAACCAATGGACAGTAGAGTGAGATGCTATCGGAGAAGCATGAAAAGGGATTCTGGGTTCATAAAAAATGTTGTAAGGTTGCTGAGGCGGGACTAAAATCGGATCAAATAGAGGATTTGAAGGAAATGCCAACAACTGTGCAGTTGGTTCGGGGATTTTCGGCTCAAATCCTTCTGATTTTATCCAAGGAGAATCGTTAGGAGTTGCTCAAGATGATATCGATTGAACACTGATGACAATACCAAACTCTTCACCTTATGCTTCGAGGGGTACAACCGAAAAATGAGGGACCTCAGGAGGAGGTTCTTTAGATCTGTCAGGGGAGGAAGTGGGTGAATTTGACGATTCAACCATGATGACCTTCGAGAAGAAGACCAAAATGAGAGAAGCGAACAAAAGCACAACTTACCAAGAAACAAAAAGCTGGAGAATTGCATGGGTGGGATGTTTTTGTGGTCAATTACTTTTAGAGTTAACAATAAATAAATAAAAAAGGGTGTGCTAGGCATAAAGGTATACCAAGTATCTGTGAACTGCAATATACACCTTGGTGATCAAATGAAAGAAAAATGACTAAGGACTTAACGTACGGCGACCAATCTCCCCGAATGGTGTGTTCGGTTTATTACGTCTACAAGGTGGCCGAATTGGTTACATATGGCAGGCTTGCAACTTAGTGGTGTCTCCCCAAATATACGCGACAGCACGTGGGGGTCCAGTCTATAGTAGTGTTGTCTAATGCGTAATCGTTCGATGAGAACACCCCAAATATACTTATCATACATCAATATACTTCCATACGTGGGATGCGATATCACCCCTGGGCTATAACGAAAACCATTAGCGATAACTCCTACGTTTAATGACACCATAACATGTCTCTAGCCTAGACCACTAAATATTCTCGTTAATTCCAATGCTCCTTAAGGTAAATTGGGTTCGTTTTAAGTTAATATTCATTAAATTTTCCGTTTCAAGGCTCGAAACAAATGTCACGTGAATCCTTATGGTCCAGACTAAATGCAAGAAAAGAAGTTTTCAATTTCGATCAATCCTAAACTATTTATGGAAAAGAGACAAGCAAGAATGCACTTAATGCAAAAACAATAATGCCCCCCAAACCAGTTTATAGTTACGAAAATGAAATGCTTTTCCAATTGAATTCACTTTCCTAACAAATGCAACTTATCGAAGATGAAAATGCCTTTCCTTTCACTAAGATGCATGCTTTTTTTTCACTTTGAAATGTAATCAAAAGAAAAACAAATGAACGAAAGAATAAATACAAAATCCCTTTAATTTTATTTAGGTCGAACCAAACAAAAATTTCTTTAAAGAATGCATGAATGAAATGCTTTTCACTCTTCTTAAAATGACAAAGATAATCTAAATAAATAAATAAAATTTAAAAAAAAACGAAAAATAAAATCACTTCCAATTTCTTTTGAACTTAGACAAAACAAACTCTTCTATACTTGTGTGCCAAACAAACTGTAATCTTGTGCTTGACACTGAGCCAAAGGGAAACAGTCAGAAATGCAGAGATGACTAAAGCATACACCAACTCTCTTCAAAATAAGATAATAAAAATGCGACAAAGGGTGTTTGAAATGGAAAAAAGTTCCCAAACTTACAAAAACTCAAAGAAACAAAACCGACTCGCTCAGAAAAGATAGGTAAGTCAAACACACAACAAGGAGATCACTGATATCTCATAGACTCCTTCAAGGGCCAAGACACACTGGAAAATCAGAAGGGAAATTCAAATTTTCCAAAGGCTAAGATCAATGCTTTTGTGCTAAGAAAAAGGGTGCTGAAAGGGAAATTAGTGTGGTTGTACTATATGGAACAGTGTTGTCGACGCTACTGTGAAGACAGAAAGGGAGCTCGTCACTAAAAAAAAGGAAAAAATAAAAAGAGTCTCACACAAACACCAGACCTGACATAGTGAAGTGACTAACAATCCTTACACAAGCTGACAGAGGCCTAAACATATTTAAATTTCAAAAATCAGTGAAACTGATCCAAGATCAGTTCGAGGAAGGAGGACTTAAAAGGCTAAAGCTCCCCAATAGAGTCGCCAGTTCTGTTGTCAAGATAAATTCCCTTTGCGAACAAAGGTGATCTCTCTAGCCCTAGAGTGGGTCTAGCAACACGAGATTCTTTCTAACATAATCTTTCTTAACTAATGCTTACAATGCAATTAGGAAAGAGACATAAATATCTTTTTCAAATCTCTATCCTTGGATACACTGATGGTGACCTCAATCCACGATCCTTGTAGGCTGCTTCCTGCTACTGATGGCACGCGAAGACCTACAAATGATCAGGAGACAACATAAAACGTGATACAATATATAATAAACATAATAACTAGCTATCTAGCAGATCAAGGAGTACCAGAATATTTGCATAATCATGTAGACAAATATAAAAAACAAACATCAGATGTTGTTATTGATAAATTACAAAAGGAGAGCTTACAACCAAGCCTTGATGTTGGAGGCAACCTTAAGTGAAAAATTGAGTCCTTCACCCAGCTCAAAATCATTCCTTCTCCCATGCACTTAGGCTTAATCATGATGCTAGCATGCAAAAGGATGAGAGTTCAGACGAGTTTGACAATGATTAACCAAACTCTAAACTTGGGGGAATGAGGGATGTGAATTTATAGCAAGGAGAAGGAGGTTGGGATCCCATGAAAGGAGGAGGAAGGACTTTCTAAGGGATGTGTTAGACTCTTGTAATTTACAGTATCACAAGGCGACTAAGTATCTCATACAGGTAAATTTTCATATTGCACTTGACTGTCAATATTCAAATGGTTTCCAAAGAGAATATGAAAAGAAGAAGAGAAAAAGGGTATAAAAAAATAAAAAAGACCCCAAAAAATTGGAGGTAATCCTGAAAGTGCTACAAATCAAAATGCCACTACTTTAGATAGGTTTGTTCAATGATACAGTTTAAGCATGATTGTACAATTTTGAATTTTTGTTGATAGGTTAGAAAATAAATATCGACCAAACAACCTAATCTTTGCCAATAAGTAGATAGGTAGAAACGAATTTGGTTCAACAGTCTAATATGAGCCAATGGGAGAAATAAGGGATAGGAGATAGGTTAGAATTTCAAAGAAAAATGATTTAGGGTCTGCAAGTCTAAATGCAGCCTGTAAAGAAAGCAAAAAATGTTAAATCTGTAGTCCGAGTAGGTAGATATCCTGAGAAGAAAGAATGGAGGAAACATGTGATTTTTCCTAGAGAGTGTAGGTTAAGGGGCCTCATGTTTTATATGGTGAAGGAGAAAATCAAAGGACAAAGGGTGCTTATCCTAAAGTTTCGTTAAGGGATGTACTCCAAAGTTTGGGAATTAAGTTGTTTTCAACACATTTTGACATCTTTTATGTCATATTTCATTTTATCCTAAGTCCCTAAAACTATATACCCCATTATCCCAATCCCAAAAACAATGCATTCCCTATCCTAATTCCTAAACTATACCTCTTGTCGCATACATCCCCCAACCCCACCATCACATCACAAGTCCTATCAGTACTAAAAAACCCTCATCTCCCTGTCATCTCCGCACACTCCCCATCAATTTGACGGCCCATATAACTTTTTGTCCCCCCCTCAGCCACTGGACGTTAACGTCAGGGGGGTTCCGAAATTAACAATATCCAATACTACCACTACTACTACATGGCGCACTCAGGTCGCTTCGCACCCCCCTACTCCTTACCATTTACTGCTACCACCCCTTCCGAAAATCAGTTTCCACCTTGTTTTAAACCACTGTGCTCACCTAACTGCATGGCGACCATTGTCGAGTACCCTTGCACCACATCACCCCCTCCACGTCATCTCCACTCCCGCCAAATATTCATTGCCCCATGCTTTTACGCCATGACTTCTCCTACTTTTCCCCTCCATCCTATTAGATCCGCTCTCGCCAAGTATCCATTGAGTATTCAATTGGTTGTGTCACTATCCAACGGGCCCGCGCCATAGCAACGGTCGCCCAATTACACGATAAAAGAAAAACTCATTATTGGGAGGCAAGGTTTACCTTGATTTTATGTTCTAATATTATAGTCTGTTTGATTCCAGAGAAGTGACAATAAATACTGGTGAAGAAGAGTCTCCACCAATCGACAAAGAATTTATCAGTGCTCTGTAAAGATCGAACATAGTCCCTCTTTTATTCTTCCCTTATTTTATCAACCCCATTTCTTTTCTACATAGTGAAAAAAATCATTGAATCATTCACAAGAGACAAAATGCCTCCAAAGCAAGACCGAATGCCATTAAATCCTATGGTCTACCCTCGGGTGGACCTGGATCACTTGGCTTTGGCCGATAGGGACTTCAAAATCCACGAGATAGAGTCAGACTCAGACTTGTTCGACATCTACTGCTGGCTTGAGGACAAATTACTGGATGAGGTGGATGACATTGGCCTTTGGGAAACTAAATTTCCCCACTACATTTTCCCCAAGATCCATAGTTTCCCAGAATTCATTAAGAAGTGCCATGCCTGCTATAACATCAATCGAAGGACTGTAATGACCCTGACAGGAGAAATTATGTTTACCATTAATGCCCAATCAATCCAACAAATGATGCAAGCCCCCACCACCGAAGGAACCACTTCCTTCTCCTACGAAGCTCTGATGGAATTATATCAGAAGTTGTACCTTTTCAGTAGAGCGAAGACTCTGGAAATATTCATGGCCACTGATGCCCCAATGCCTAAAAGGAACCCTCCTTACCCTGCATCTTCCTTCCCTGGTAGAACCCATCAGACTGTTACTGTCTTTTCCTACTTGCTATGATATCACACAGACCAATGGGTCAATGAAGCCATGATAGGATTCTTGTCCATCATTTCAGTAGAGTCTAAACCCTCAACCATGTTTAATTTTTCCCAATTCTTTGTTGATGCCATCCATGACCAATTTTTGAATTTTCATAGGGAGGAGGTATTCAAATACACATATGTTTTGGTTTACATGTTTGCTTATTTTCAATCCAACAAGTTCCAGTTTGAAATGACAAAGCTCAATGATGATTCTGAGTCTTAATCTGTCATCTTTTGGACCACACTACTACTAAAAGAACAGAAAAATTATACATACAAAGATTTTGTGGATTTATTTGTGCACCCAGCCATCAGCACACTCAGCAGTGCAACAAAGCCAAGAGTGAATGAAGAAATCAAGAAAACTATGTAGCTGACAGATCAAGTGAGGACAATAGAATGGTACATATACCAAAATTATACAGAGATCTGAGTTTATGGGTGTGATTTGGCCCCCTACAAACTACCAAAGTTCCTCTCCATGAGGATATTTACACTGTAGTATATAAGACAAATGATAAATGCATATGAGCTTCATTTTGTCTCTGCAAAGAAGAAGTCCCAGTTAAAAATCAAGGCACAAATTGGGCCTTTTATTTATAACAACAAAGCAGAAAGGGAGGAGGCCAATAAGATATTGAAGGAAATGAGTTTTAGTCACAGTTTCACCTGGTCTTATGACCCAGCAGGGATCATCTCCAAGAAGAGGGTGGAAAATAAGTCAACACCTTATATCCACACGCACAGGCCTGAAATTGAACAGTATGAAAATCAAGAAGAATGGGTGGCCAACACACTACAAGAAGATTAAGAACAGGTGATTTCCACATCAGGCATCCAAACCCCAACCCCACAAGAAATGAAGGTCACAGAAGATAAAGAAGACAAGGGGAAAGAACCAGAGAAAGAAATAGGGAGCAAGAGGCCAAGAGAGGATCAGTCACCTTCGGTGACTGATACCTCTAGCAAATAACTCAAGCTTAAGTATAGGAGGAGGGCCCAAATTACATGGACATTGATCAAGGGGGTGAATCAAAGCAGCAAACAGTAATACACATCATAGACACCCCGGGGTCATCTCCAGCAGGTGCTCAAACAATGGCCTCCCCTACATCTTTAGCCACAATGTCTATTCAACAACAAGGGCTACAGAAATCCACCTCCAGGCCTGCCATAGAAGGCCAAGAAAAAATTGTCTTTAATATATTCAAAGAGATAAAGTTGAAGAATGAGGTGCTGAAGACCACCACCTACAACCAATTTTGGAAATAGACATCAAGTTCACAAAGCAGACTATTGTCTGCCTTTGAAACTGAAAAGGGGAGGATGCAAATGGCATTTCTGGAAGCCCTAGTTCCACTGCCTCAAGGAGCAAGAGACTACAAGAAAGTAGCATTCGAATTCAGTGCCAAAGACATCCACCCTATGGACCAAATATAGCTACACAAGCAGACCAGACAGATGGTGGCCTCTACTTTGACAAGTACTGGCATGAGCTTGTCAAAATTGCAGGTATCTTTAGCCAATACTCAATCTCAGCTTAAGATGGAAAAATTTTTTGCTATGGCTAAAGACTCAAGAATCAAATCTTTCAAATATTTGATAGTTGAGATGGGGTATGACGCAACCAATGTTCAAGCTGAGGAGGAGATTTTGAAGAAAAATAATGTCGATATAGCATCCCTCAAGAAACAACTCAAAATGTCAACAACAGAAGATCCCTTTGCAAAAGGCATTGAATAAAATGAAACTCAGAAGGCTAAGATGATGCAATTAATCCTGGATCAGTCTGCACAAATCAAACAGATGGAGACATAAATGGAGAAGTTGTTGAAGGAAAAGGAAGAAGCATCTCGAGTAGCAGTCATCCCTTTGGAAGCGGTGCCCATTGCATCAATTCCATCTGTTGTTCCAGCAACTGCTAGGGCCTCAAGTGGGGTATATCAGCTGTCCAAGGCCATGGCAAGTAAGACCCTCCAGACACAAGAGACAAATAAATTGGAAGCACATATAGGCATACTGAGAGATCATAAGGGAAGATCTGAAAATGCCCATGAAATAGCCAAAAAACGGATTGAAAGGTTGGAGAAGGCAAAAAGGGATTTCTCAGCCAGTAATATTATGGGCCAAATGAAGCTGATCATATGGGGTAGTATCATAGATTCAGTGGATGAAATATGGCACTCCATCCATATCATTTTTGAGGGGAAAGAGTTGATTGAAAGATGTCGGGTGGCTATTGAAAAAGCAATTCAGGAGTTGGGAAATATGCCTACCACAGCCCCCAAAATCATAAAGTTCCTTAATTCTAAAACCAGTTTTGAGATTGAGTAACTTGATGTGCAGGACAAGATAGAGACCATAATAGAAGTGAAAAGGGTTCTTGCTAAGAGGAATTTGGTCAGACAGCTAGAGGAGAAATGTCACGAATTGGACATAGCTATTGGCAGATTTTTCAACAGAATTGAGCCCTTGAGGGCAAAGGGGTTGCCTTCATTGTATGTAATTAATGATAAACTGGTCCAGAAGGGAGATTACATGACGAAGCTCAATGAGACAGCCAAAGACACCACAAAATTCTCCAACATCAAGGGAAAGGTGACCGGGAAAGTGGTCCTGGAACTCTTAAGTAATGACATCTTTATCCAACATGAACTGAAGCATGTTTTCCTCTCCAGACCCACACTCAGCACATATACAAAGGTGGATGAAGTTTCTCAACAGGTCGTAGGGACAATAATTACAAGTAAGAAAGAATGGGCCAAGCTATGTATGTATCAAGATTGAAGGGAATAGTGAACACGTCAACAAATCCATCTATCGGCTAAAGGTGCTAGCACCGCTTCAGATTTAATGATCCAGCAAAGGCGGTCCAAAAGATAGAGCCAGGTGTCAAATCCATTTATCATTACCTCTTCGTGACCATCTCAGTCACTTTTGGGCTTACTTTTTAATTCATGAAGAGCTGATAGAGTTAATACCACAAGTGGTGCTTGTCAGATGTATTTTGTCTTGGCCATTGCATGGCCACACTTGTCTAACTTTTGCTTAGTTGTAATTAATGAAAGGTTTCCGAAGTAGATAGGGAAATAGATGAAGTTTGCAGTTAAATGCTGCATGTATTGGAAGTATCAAGGGTTGGACCCTGCATTGTAAGAACCTTTTGTATTGGAGAGCTGTAATTTTTTGAAGCTGGGCATCAATAATAAGAGACCATTTACACGATACTTGAGTTGTGTTATATGGTGATGTGTTTCCTGTCTGTGTTAAATGTTTCCATTGTTTTTCTTATCATGCATCTATTTATATGATTATAAAGTATAAATTTAGATTAAGATTTGTTGTTGGAGCACCTTAATTCTATATGTGTTTACCATCTAAATGTTTTCTTCTTAATTCTGGTTAGAGAATTTTTAACTGCTCTTTAATCACTATTGAGCATTACTATTTCCTCCACCTCATAATTCATACTGCCTTCTAGATCCAATTAGCATAGTTAGCTTTCCCTGTAATGCTCTTGAAAATTTGATGCACCAATCCAACATTTCATGACTCCATAGCCCAATGGATTAGTTTACATAGCTCTGCTCATCCAACCAAAAAAATCAATCAAAACAACCAATTCCCACAATTAATATAACTATCCTAACATCAACATTCATAACATAAAGCTAAATAATAAACAGAGAGAGCCCTCTCTGAGTCTAGGAGGGCTAGATCCTAGATTCAAAATTGGTTTGATGTTGTCCTTTATAGTTTATTCTTGCCAATATTATAAATTATAGAGCCACAACAGGATGATCCCCCATGGATGAGATCAAGGCTCTAAAATGAGAGTGCTCGACCTTATCATCTATGTTAAACAACCAACTCGCTGCCCTTGAGCTTATAGAGGTCGAAGCTTCTCCTCCATTTGAGGAAGCACTGTTAGAAAGGGGATCAACATAGTTTTCCAAGAAATTAGGGTGCTAACAATGCTAGGCCAGAATTAGGAAAAGAACATCAGCGCTGTCATGGCACCAGGTAGAGCGCTGACCCAGGAAACTAGGAATTTGACCAAGTTTCTTTAGTAATATTTCAAGGAAGTCTTATTTGGATCTTCAAGGGGATATGTTATCATGTTTCTTGATGATGGAAACATTGCAGAGGATTCGTCATGGGGCATTTCAGGATTATGAACAGGAAAATGAGCATGGTGACAAATTACCGTGTAACAACCACAAACTAGTTTACTGCGATAGTCTCAACCTTGGCAGATAAAGTTTGTACCAAATTAAAACCCATAGAGATTTAGTGTTATGCATAAATAATTGCAATGCCTTCAAATCCATAAAAAATCGCATACATAAGAACCATAATCTCAATATCCATGTAAATTTACAAAATTTGTCCTTTTTTACAACTATTCTATCCTAAACTATCATGTATAATAATGATAGCACCTTAGTAAGGATACAATCTATATGAATGTGAATATTTATTATTCAAACGGAAATAACTAACACATCAACTCATTGGAGCCATTGCAATTGGTGGATAATGTTCACATTCTCCTTTGCGTCACTTTGCTTGGCTAATAACAAATTTAAACTCGGTTGGTATCATTTCAGTCATATATGGAACTTGTATGACAACCCGCCCCAAAATTCATGGAACCGAGTGCTAGCATTGGGCAGTAGTGAGTTACCACAGTTTTATGGGACCTTCTCAATTGGTGGATAAGCTGTCATTTTAATTGGATCTAAGTCTTGTAAAATTGACACAACATAATGTTTGGGGAAATGACATTTATGAATTTGGATGGATGGTAATATGAAGACTTACTTGGAACAAGAGAGAAATGAATCCAAGGATGCAGAGGAAGCTGAGGACATCGAGGATGCAGAGGACATTGAGGACGTAGAGGAAGTCGAGGATTCCTAGGACACAGAGGACGCCAATTAATGCTACACACAGACTACAAAAAAACAAAATTAATACCAAAAAATAAAATACCAAAAACTATAAAACACAAACAAAAATATAACCCGCAACAACATCGCTTACCCACTCTCCAATGGTTAAGTAACGGTACAATAAAGCAAGGTAACGCTCAACTGAAATTGTGGTAAATCTTTCTACAGTTTATGGGTCGATATATTTATAAAAAAAAGTTCGGTCGTACTTTTGGCATCGGTTTTTCTATCTCCGACAAAAAATCTGGTTGCCAACGTCATCTACATAGATGACATAATAAGTTTGGAAAACGATAGAAAAAGTTCTACTTTTGGAAGAGTGAAATTTTCAAACATGTTTCTCACAAAAGTGTAACCCACCTTTGCGTTTCCGCCCACCTATTACCTACAATATCTTCTTGCTGAAGCTATTGATCCAACCTTCTCCTTAATTATCTTTACTTTTCATTTTCCTTCCTTTGCCTTCCTTTCTCTAATGCTAGGGTGTTCCCATAATGCTCTAAGCATGAAATAGTATGAGAGAATAGAGTGAGCTCCAAAACTGATATGACAAAAAAATTTGAACTGATCCTTAGAAGCCTTTTTATCATTGAGGCCTCTATTTTCTTCATTTTCCTCTCATGCAAATTTATGACCTTTCATCTCCCTTTTCTCCTATTTTCCTTTATTTTCATAAGTAAATGCCAATTAATGCCTCTTTACCTTTGCCAATGCCTTTTCCAATTTCCTTAGCCATAGTAAATCGAACATGACACCCGCTAGGAAGTTTTTCCCAACATCAAAATTGTAATACGCGTCTCATGACCTTCCTCTTATTATTTTTCCTTTATTAACTTTACTACATGAACTTCCAACATGGGGATGTTACAATAATCCTGTAGCAGATCAGAGCGGAAATTTCAAAGCAGATCCTATTATTATGACAGAAACCATTGTAGTAGAAAATAGGAGAAAGCAATTAGAAGAATTAAAGAATAAGAAAAGAGATAAGAGGAGGAATTGGTACATCAATAGGAACAGGGAAGGAAAGAAAAAGAAGACATGCAGGAAGAACAAGAATTTAGAAATAAGGAAGAAGAAGAAGTGAGGATAAATAGTTTAACGAAGTGTTGTCGCTGCTACAACACCCTCCAAATTTTTGGCCTACATCCAAATTTTAGATCCTACTTTGATCTTGCATGTTGTCATTTCTAGTATTAAAAGTCATTCCATGTATATTATTTAAGATTTCAAGTCCCTTTTGGAATAAAACCAAAGTGTCATCTTTTGACATGGGAAGTGTCGCAAATCACATAAGCAGAGTTATGGTTCATTTCAAGGGATAATTTTGGTGTCGATGTGTCCTATGTATCATATAGACACGTATTAAACCCATTCTGAAAGTTTTATGCATTGTCGCACAAGTGTCTTCACTATCATCGCAAAGTGTATATTAAGTGTTGCACTTGTGTGTGGTTGTTGTATTGTTATAGAATAGAGGGTATCATGGTGTTCTTGTGTACCGAGTGTTCAATTTTGTCATAAATTAATCTGAGTGTGTGTGATCATTCATAAGTTCAGACCTGGTTTCATTTATACCTCACTAATCCTACACTTAGTCAAATTCTAGAAAGTTCCTAACTAATAAACTTGACCTCACTCACCCCCTGGAACTACGCATTTTGAAGTGTAAACCCTAAATTTGATCCCTTGCCTCTTGGAACTTTGTAATGCACAGTTCCTGCCTCATAGGAATCTGCATTGCATAGTCTTAATGCTCAACCCTAGCCCCTTGACCTCCACAAGTGCTCAATTATTCCTCCCATTCATCCTCCTTTTACACACTGCACAATGGAAAGCCTCAAGCTTTCATCCTGCCTCCCTGAAATACACAATTTTTCAATCCCCAGGCCCCTCTCTCTCCTACACTGCACATTAGGAAACTTCGAGGCTTAAGACTGCCTCACTAAAATCCTCAATTGTGTAATCATCTTACCCAGGAATCCAAAACTACACACTGTGAAATCTCAAGCTTCAATCAATCACTCCTGACCTCTCGGACTACGCAATCCATGAGTCTACCTCTCAATCCAATAGCTAGTTCCAGCTCAATAAATGATTTTCACGAAGCATGTTAGACTAGGATATTTTAAAATTGATGTCATCTTATCATGAGTGAATTGCAGTTGCAAGTGCTATATTTTCACATGATAGGATGATGATTGAAGAGAAGGAGAAAGAAACTATACTAAAATGCACTTATGAAGCTGAAAATACAAGTTTATCATTGAACAAGAAGATGGAGGGACACCAGATTGCGACAACAACTGAATATCAAGATCATGGTGAAGACTCCCTACCTTCAAGTGTTAGGATATTCCGACACATATGAAATAGTTAAGAATAACTAAGTCTACTGCAGGATATGTATTCACTCTTGGTTCAGGACCTATTACTTGGTCCTGTAAGAAACAAAGTGCCATCTCTCTTTCTTCAGTAGAAGTAGAGTATCATGGTGTAGTTGAAGCCAGCAAGGAAGCCATGTGGCTTTGTCAGATTTTGTCTGAATTTGGTCTTCATCAACAGCATCCAACTACACTTTGGTGTGATAATCAAAGTTCCATTTAGCTATGTAAAGATCCATTTCAGCATCAGCTTATGAAACACATTTAACTCCACATACACTTCATCAAAAAGCTCATTCATGATCATGTTATTGAAGTGTAGTATTGTCCAACCAATGATCAAGTAGCCGATATCTTTACGAAGGCTCTCACAAAAGAAAAGTTTACCAAACTTCGATCCATGCTTGGAGTTCAGGAAAGTTGTCATTAAGGGGGGATAGGCTCTAATGCCTCCTTCCTTCTCCTATTGTGTCACTTTTGTAAATCCTTCAATCCTATCCCAATTTGTTCTTAAGGGGGGATGTTAGGATATTTCAACACATAGGAAATAGGCTCCTTTTGTGTCACCTTTGTAAATCCTTCAATCATATCCCGAGTTTTTCTTAAGGGGGGATGTTAGGATATTCTTACACATAGGAAATAATTAAGAATAACTTAGTCTAGTGTAGAGTTAGGTAAAGTGTGTTTCTTTACCATGTAAATTTGTAACTTATAATCTGACGGTCATGATTTGTAGTGATCCGACGGTTATCTCTCACCTCGGTATTAACGACACTTGATCTGTGGCTTAGCACCCGATTGGTCCATGATCTCTATTTAAAGAGCATGGAGGGTCATTTTTCCGGTAACCGTTTATGAGAGAAACATATGTAACTTTTATTTTTATATTAATAAATTTCCTGAAGTGGCCGCGTTGGCTCAGGCCGTGGGTTGTTTCTCTTTTTGAGGGTTTTAACCACGTGATTATATTGGTGTACTGATTGGTGATCTGTTTGTGAGCAGTGACCTTTGGTTCTTGATCTAAGGAACTTACCCTGTAAATTCATACATCAAGCCTTATGGAGGAGGAAGAAGAAAATCATGTCCCATATTTCAAGAAGACACAAAGACAATAGAAAAATGAATGGGTTGACATTTTCATATCATCATGAGCCAGTTTCATCAATGTCATGCCATGGCTTGTCAATGTGTCATGTCAAGGTGTTATTGTAGTCATCATTTTCCACTTCATTTTTGGATATTATTATACAATTTTCAATATATGAGAAATATAATGTAAATCAGAAGTCCAAGAGACACCTATAGAATGTGAAAGGTCATGTATGCATTAAAGATTCATGAGGGAAGTCAAAGGGTCACAAGGGAGGTGAATAGTCACCTTATTTTTTATATACACACACTCATAACTCATGCAAAGGACTTTACACCTTGGGTCCTCCTACTAGGTATTAGAGAGGAAGATATTTCTTTTGGAGGAGCAAGTGGTAGCTCTAATGCTCCACTATTGAGGCTAGTGGTGTTCATTGTACTGGTGCACCTTGGAAATTTTGCTTAATACTTGAAGCTCATTGAACCAGCACACTTTCAAGCCTATTTTGTAAATGTTGTAAGACTATTCTTTGAATGTTTTCGATATATGTTTTTTTCATATGTACTAAAGAAATTAAACTACATGGTGGCTTTGGTGCTTGTCTTATTGAAGGTGTGTTTTACTTGTTATAACAATTTTTACTTCTATGTGAACTATTTCACTACTTTATCAACAATTATTTCAAATGAATATGCTCGTGTGTCTTTATTAGATTAGTATTATTACTCTTTTCTTAAAGGCTCACTTTTATTTCCCATACGGTGAAATAACCTCGATGAAAATTCCACAAGGCATACTCACTTGTTCATTCAAAAGTACATGTACATGTACATTACTCTCTCATGCTGACCATTGTAGTGAAGGCAAATCTCTAAGAAAATGGAAGTCGGGCCTTATTTCTGGAAGGGCTCCTACACCAAACAATGCGAATTCTAATTGGGAATTTTCATTGGGGAGACCCCCTTGCATGTCGGCGGGATCCAACACTGTGCTGATAACTCACCACATCCTAACAAGCAAACTTCTGCACAAGGCAGTGACATTCCCATTTTCACTCCAACTCATACTCATGAGAAATAAGAAACTTCTCAGTCTAGTCTGGGACAAGGATTTGTGGTTACTTATGATCAAATTCGGACTATCCGACCCATTACTCATTAGTTTGTGAGAGCTCTTGGATTAATCCTTGTTGCTGCTATTCTACCTCATAAGCCTGTAAAGAGATAAAGAACCCCCTACGACAAATTGGTTTATGTAGAAATTTGTTGAATAATGATTAATTATCCACCGAGATTATCCTGATCACATATCAATTCGAATTCATATGCAACACATAATCTCTTCCACTCGGATCATCACACATGCGGAAATAAAACAAGCGATATCACATCAAATCATCATACACATTAAAACAATATGTATGGGGAAAGCTTATACCTGAAAACCCCGCAGCTATTGTGTATATTATAATGGAGAAAACATGTAACAAACTCAGTACAATACTCCTCACAAGTACTTAGTACTATCTCATGAAGTTACACACAAACTAGCTTGGTTTTGAACAAGTCACAGGTTCAAAACACACCCACTAATTTCCCTGCCTCTATTGCGCAATCAAGGCTTGTCTAAATAGAGATCCAAGGTTCGAATCTCCTTGGATTGAAAGTGCAATAATCATGGGAAATTCCTCCAAGTGTGGTGCAAATCTCATGCACAACTGATGTCCCAACTGATAGCTATCTCCACCCTTTCATCTACCTCTTTCACTGGTCTCCACTGAACTGTCCATGCACTGTAGTGAATTGATGTGTTCTTGAGTTGAATAATAAGTTACTAATTAATGAATTAAATAATATTTAATTCACTCCACTCATTACTAGTTTATTAGCTAGTTAAACTAATCTCAACTAGTTCAACTAAGTTAAACCGAACACAACTCCACCAACTGTCTCATCAACTCCACCAAACTTCTGCCACTGAAGTCGTAACTGAAGTCAACCATGCATGAGCTCACCAAACCCCTAGGAATAGTGTAATTCCTCTGTCAGATGCATGAGCCACTTCCAAGGCTCGAACTGAAGTGCTCCATGAGAGTAAACTGAAGTTTAGAGTCCAAATATTATTAAGGGTAAATAATATTTGACTTCCCTATTTTTAGGATAGGCAGTCTAAAAATAGACTTCAACCTATAGGTCCAAAAAATAGAGGTCCATCTATTTTTACCAACATGACTAATACTCCAAGAATAACATACTGCGATCCCCGGACCATGCTCCATATGTCTAAAAACAGACATAGTCTAAAAATAGACTTTGCGCCAGAATTTGCCTGCGGGCCCACTTAGTGAAGGCGACTTCATTTCACTAAGCTCCATCATCTTGCTACATTTTCAACAGTTTATTTTTTGAAATATTTGGTTATCACAACCCTTAACGAGTTAATTGATCCTACAGAAAGAACAAACCATCAAGGGGAACTTCCACCCATTGAGAATAGTTTGTACAGTGAAGGGGAATATTTTCAATTTTCTGACGAGGAACATCCTGAAAATAATGCATATTTTAATGGTGAGGGAGAAGCCTCTTCAGATTCAGAAGAAGAGGAGGAGGAAAGAGAATAACACATGGTTTATGAAGACTTGAATTGGATGTCCTAAGGGCCTCTCTCTTATGGATAATCTTCACAAGATGCCAAAAAATCCGAAAAAATTGTTGTCAAAGTGTGAACCTGATAATAAGACTAAGGTTTAAGACCATCTTGATGATTTATACATGCATTTATGAATTCTTGAGGTAATTTTTGACGATGTTGCTTGTAGACACTTTCTTTAAACTTTAAAATGTATAGTGTATGTATGGTATCACATTATCTCGACCAATTCAATCCATAGTAGGAGGGAGTTTAAGAACTTGAGAACCTAAAAATGGGGGACAAAGAAAGAGTTGAATATTTTAACAAGAGATTCACTCGTTTATTAAAAAATTCCCCTCTCATGCACAACCGTACGACGACATTACTAAGGATTATTATATAGTTTCCTTGCCAACTAACATTTTTGTGTTTGTCAAAAGAGATAAAAAATATACTTTGGGCTTAAACTTTGCAAAAGTTCTTGTTGTCAAAAATTATTGGCATTATATTGGAGTCATTATAGACACCGATGATCCTAAAGACTCCAAGGAAACTGGTAATAAAACCAAAGCCTGTTCTAGTAAATCTAGGAAGAAAGACTCTTTTGATATGGAAAGCTTGACCAAGTCTTTGAAGTTGCTCATGAATGAAGTATCAAAGTTAAAGGTCGAGTGAGGCATCCACTACCAATAGAAAGTGTTTTATGATGCCTTTCTTTAAAAATAAAAATAACAATCAACCAACCAAATCTCCTCAAATTTCTAACGTAGTTTTCAATGTCGAAAGTTTGGGCATGGATAATTTCTTCACTTTTCACCAAGAAAAAAAATTCAAAAAAGATGTGCCTGATGGGCCTCTAAATTAGACATAAATTAAGGCCCATCTAACCTTTCTTAGGCCCATCTACCTCTCTTATGCACATAAAAGGATATATTAAATCTCTCCTTTTGCACTTAACAATGTTTTCTTATGCTTTAATATTTTCTTAGGAAGCTTTAAAGGTAATTGCATATTTTTTCCTAATATTGGTTATTTTTGTATAATAATGTGAGAATATTGGGCAGATTACGAAGATTTGAAGACGGAGATGATTTAGGGACTTGCTCCCTACCACTGGAAGATCAAGATTGGAGAATAAATGAGCACAATGTCAGGAAATTATGGAGAAATCTTAGAGAGATTCAAGGGGGTTTTCCACCCTCCTTAACTATCAAAGGTAGCCAAGCACTCAATCAATGCTTTACTTGGAGTCAAAGTGGACTCAATCACTATGTTTTAGGGAGTCATTGGTAGTTTCCCTTGAGGATAAATAAAGTTGATCAAGAGCTAATTAGGGGTCAACTTCCATTCCATTCCATTGCATTCGAATTTTTGTTGTAAAGCCATTAGGCTCTGTTAAAAATTTTATGGATGTAACAGACTGTTCTTTTTTATGAAATGAGTAGAGATATGCCATTTATTGATCTAGATCTAGAGAGTTGGGCTCGTGGGTTAGGGCCCAACCCATCTGCCTCAGCTTCTATGTTGTTATTATCTTTTCCTTTTTGTCATTTAGCTAGTTTTGCCTCTGTCATTTAAGTTAGATCTACTTCTAATAAGTTTCATTGCTATTTAATTTTTGTGCTTTTGTAGTTTTAATTGCTTATACGTAGTAAAATAGAGGAAAAAACCCCAAAAACTGTGGTCAAGTCTCCCCCCTCTTGTCTCTCTCAATAGAGCTTGAGGAGGGTAGACCTTCCCCATAGACCAAAAATGCTTTCTCACTTATGATTTCTTGGAAATATATTAGATCAGCGCCTGTATTTTCACGAGCATCATGTATGTCTTTCTTACATATATAGGTAGGTTAATTGCAGGTACGGGAAGCATAGCCCAGGAGAATTTTTCCAGCACCTCCAACTTCATCTTTCATATTCCTTTCATCTCTATGTTACGCTCCTGAACCTTGCCTTTACGCCTCCATTCCTCCCATTTTTTTTCCTCTCATTGCAGCTACCGCACCCACCTTTTGATTCATAAAAAAACTTAGAACCATTCAGCCCGCCTTATTAATGCCTTTTTATTGGTCCTGACTACTTTTACTTTTTAATGCTAAATGCTTGAAAACCCATTGAAACTCATCTTCTGCCTTTGCTCCTCGAGTCTCCCACCACCGTATGTCGCACTGCGCAGATCGCAACATTTACCTTTTACCTATAACGCTCACCACTCGCTCTTTGCGATTGCGATATTGCGAAATCGTAAATCGCACTTCGCAACATTTACCTTTCACCCTTAGAAACTTACCGCTGGTTCTTGCAATTATGGTATTGCGAAATCGCATCTCGCAACTTTGCCCTTTTTCTTTCCACCTCCACATCATCCACATTGAAAATCGCATCCCGCAGTTCTTATCCTATCGCACATCACATCCCGCGAAACTTACCACATCGCAAATCACATCCCGCAGTTCTTATCCTATCGCACACCGCAGCTCGCAAATTTTTCATTTCTCTTTTTCAACGCCACGTCATCCCCATCGCAAATTGCCTCCCACAACCTTTACCACATCACACATCGCACCTTGCACATTTTAGTTCATTCCATTAAATCTTTACCGCTATTCATTTAAAATTGCGATATTGCGATTGCGACATCGCATATCGCAACTTTTGTCCTCCATCGCACTCTGCCACGTCACTCTTGAGTTCTTTCCGCTCCAAAGCCATTTCTTGCACTATAATAAGGTTTTATAAGGTTTTAAACCCAATTTTTCCTCCATCGGACTCTGCCACGTCACTCTTGATTTCTTTCCGCTCCAAAGCCATTTCTTGCGCTATAATAAGGTTTTATACGGTTTTAAACCCCCTCTTTCCGCTTCTAAACCTTTTTCAATTCTTTTCGCTCCAAAGTCATTTCTCACGTTATAATCAAGTTTTCTAAGGGTTTAACCCCCTCTTTCCGCTTCCAAACCTAGTTTCATGTTTTAAACCTCCCATTAGCCTCTTTTAGCCCTTTTTCTTCCTCCAAGATACAAATTAACTCTTTTTAGTTAGAATTAAGTCATGGATACCTTAGTTGCATGGATAGAATCATGGTAGATAGATCATAGGATAAATGGAGTGAATTTAGCCATTTGGCCAAGTTAAGTGTGGTTTAGGATTAGTTTCCTAGTTTAGGATTAGTTTCCTTTCTGCTATTTGTTTTCTGCAAACTCAATTAGCTTCATTCTTGTCATTTCTTTCCATCAATTTAGTTCAGTTTCTTTTTTGTCTTTTCCTTCCAACAATTTACTTTACAGTTGTTCTTCTAATTTAAGGAATAGCACCTTTTCGTAAAGCCGAAGAGGATGACATGAACAGAATGCATCTGTTGTGTATATAGCATTGCCACCTCAAAGTTTGTATGAACCTTGGGTTGATAAAGCAAAGTAGGTTAGCGCTTGGGAGTTGCAACACTCTTGGTGCAATACCAGGGCTCACCACTTTTTGGTGCCATTTCTGGGGAGGTGTCTAGTAGATGCTTTGATTTTGTTTTAAGAATTCTTTTCTGCTTTCATTTTTCATGTTGTTTCCTATATATTGAAAAATACAAAAAAATATGATTTTCATGCCTCATAAGAGTAGGTATTTTTTCTCCAATACCAACCCCCCAACTTGACCTCGTGGTGCAGTAAGAACCACATCACCATATAATTTTAAGGAAGAAGAGATGAATGGATATGATGACAATGAGGAATATCTTATTGGGTTTCCCATTTAAGATATGGACATCAGTGTACCTATGAAGAACATACCTCCATCTTTCCTTCCCAACTTCCATGGTATGAGGACAGAGGATTCAGAAACATTTCTCTTTGAATTTGAGATACTTTGTAGGTCTTATGGCTACTTATTACACACTCAAAAACTAAGATTTTTTCTTGCAACATTGAAGGATAAAGCTCTTAAATGGTTGATGAGTCTAGGTACTAATTCAATAAAATCGTGGAATGATATGCAAAAGACATTTCTAGAAAAATATAAAGATTGTGATCTTCAAGAAGAAATTCTTAGAATGAACCAAGAAGAAGATGAGAGCCTTGAGGATCTAATAGAGAGGTTCATCTATAATGTTAAGAGGGAAAAATTGCAACATCTAGGATTTGACACACTAAAAATCCTCTTACTTAGAACAATTAGGGATGAGTGGATTGATCTCCTTAATCTCATGAGCAAAGGAGATGTATATCAATTTTCATTTGAAGAAATTTGTGAAACATGCAAGCGCATATCAAGAGGAAGGTAAAGAGTAAGTAAGCCAGCATCAACATTGGTAAGGCAAGATGAACTTGGAAATTTACTTGACAACTTTAAAACAGAAATACTTAGCAATCTAAGTGAACAAGTAGAAATGTTAAGAATGCAAAATGAACAAAAAAAAGATAATGATATTTTTGTTATCCATGCAGAATCATATGCTACTAATTGTTGTTCATCATTCCCCAGGTTATGTTATGTAGCTCCAAGGATACCCTGGCATCCTATTCAACCTGATATGATGCAAGGACCCACTTCAAAATTTCAAGTTTATTCACATCCATCTCAAACTCATTAGGGGAATTTTGAGGTCTAAAATGGGCCTCCTAAGGAAAATGCACAATCAAAATTCACTTTATGAGAACCAATCACATTTTAGGGGATGACATTATCCCTAATGGTTGAGGTGGCATTGCTTGAGTTAAATATACTTACTTGTCACATTCTCAATAGTGGATAAAAAATCATGGTTAACCATGGTAGTGCTCTAAGTACTTTTAAAGTCATAAAGTAAAGTACTCATAATAAATGTCATATCACACTTTTTGAATAAAATATTATTATTGTCATTTCATATTTTTTGAAGGAAACAATGCATATCCCACACAATCTTCATGTATTTACACATTTCTCAATAAATATTATATTTGTATATTTTCAAATATTTATTTTTAAATTATATATTCATCTCATTTTATTTAATATTACAATTTCAAATTAATTATAAATTAATATCTATACATATATATTAGACATATCAAATCAAAATAAATAAAAAAGTAACCTTGTAATTTTAAGATAAATCAAATCTATAAATAATATCATTATTATATTAATAGCAATACAAACATATTAAAATTTAAAGAACAAAAAAATTAATTTTGTTTAATGAAAAAAGGTACATTGGTTTTGTATGTTGAAAAAAGATACATTAGCTTCAATATAGTTTGGGGGGATACTAAATTTTAATATATATAAATCTTATATTATACTTATAAATATAAATTAAATTTATTTCAATATTTTTTTTTTTTAATTTTAAATAAAAATGAATTCTTTTAATTATGATTATATTAATATATATAATATTATGAAAAGTAATCTAAATGTTATAGAATATATATTATATTCATTTTTATATTATATATTATTTATTCTTATCTTATAAATCAAATCAATTCAATATAAAATTCATACATAAAACAATATATTACAATTATATTATATTATATTTATATAGTATATTAATTATATTAATTACATGTTATTATATAATTTATATAATATAAATTTTAATTAATAGTATATTTTATAATTAATAATTTATGAATTTATATTTATATTTTATATTAATTTATTTAAGTGCAAAGGACAAATGCATTAGTTGTGCAATGATAATGACTTTTTCTTAAAAAACTCATTCTCATGTATAATCACATCAATACAAATTTTTTATTAATTTTATTTTGGTACAATTTTTTAATTGAATTTAACCATGGTTACATGGATTTTGGTGCAAAAAGTGAATTGCAAATTAATAAATATTATTTTATTGGTTTAGCTATTATTTTATTATTTCCTTAGGAGGCCTATTTTAGACCTCAAAATTCTCCTAATGTAATTGGGACACACTCCCTCCTTGGCAACCATGGCCATCTCAACCCCAAAACTAGTCTTGGCAACATGGTTGGCAAGGTCCTTATTGGGAAAATCCATAATATCCTCAATATTTCCCTCCATATCCTCCATACCCAACTCCATGCTATCCCCACCATCCACCTCCACCACAACCACAGCCTCAACCACATCCATCTCATTTATCCACCCCCACTCAACTACCTGTACCACCATTTCCAAACCAACACCATGAAGTATCTCAGCCCACTTACAATGCTGAGGTACAACACTACCAAACATGTCCTCTTGATCTAAATAGTTTGCAGGTTAGTTCAAGAAAGATATTGCAAAGAAGAGCTCTTCTCAATGTCATTGTAGGACAACCTCAAAGAGAAAGAGATTCAAATGAGGAGATCAAAGAATCAAGTGTTGTATTTGATGAAGATCAGATATCAGAATCCGATGTTGAGAGATTTCCCTCATGTTTACCAACATTTCCTCCATGTGTTCAAGAGAATAATCAGAAAAAAGAGGAAGATTTTACTGCCATAATAGAAGAGGACATCCAAGGTGATAAAACTCAACAACTGAACCAGGGGTGTCACAACTATATTGACATATGGTTCCAAACAGTCATTAAATTGCAGCAACACACTCTTCTCCAATAGTACTTGATACAATCCCAATCAAAGAAATTCATCTCTCATATTCAGGTACATGTCAGAACATGTATTCCAAGTGTGCACCTGATTTTATCTTCCATCTTGTTGTGCACATGGCTCCATTGGAAGTATTCCTATACTTGAAAAAGGTTTTGTTTCTTTTTTCAAGTAGAGTAGGAAACTGAAAATAAAAAATAAAAAAATAGGAAAAAGAATAAAATCTAAGGTGAAAACCTCTTTTGAGGCACCTAGGTAGACCTTCTAGTTGAAAACCTCATTGAGGTTGCTAGTAGGCCTTCAAAAAAAAAAAATGTACTTCTCCATGCATCTCTCTCTAATGAATCCAGGTGCTCTCCAACCTTTGCAAGCATAAAACATCAAGTTGGCACAAAAATAAAATTTGGTCAACACTTTAGTCAAAGGTAGTCAAACTTGGACTTCCGCCTCCTGTGCTCAAAAGCTCCAAAAAGACCTCAAGAAGATTACCAAATGTAGCTTCAGAACCACCAAAGACAGCTTCAACAGCCATATCAGGAGCTTCAATATCACATTCAAAAACAAATCAATGGTAAGGCTCAGGTATGCAATCATCTAACCCTTTATTCGAATCTATTTTAGCTTAATAAAACATTAAAAAGTGTGAGAGGGAAAGTTTTTTATATAACCAAAATCAGTAGCACAGCAGCCTCAACCTTGTCTAGAAACTAGCCTCACTTTTTCCACCAAGAAAGGAACAAGACAAAAGTAAAAAGGACTTGAGAAAGTGTGCAGTAAGCAGCTCATTGTATTAGAGGACAAGGAGTGCCAAGGGGTAACCAAGGGTGAACTCGTTTCAAAGAAAAAAACTGTGAGTTTACTTTGCATGCAGTAAAAAGAAATAAAATAAATAAAAAGATAAAAGAAAAGATTAAAAAAAAAATCAATCAAATAAAAGGTGGATCGACCACCTCTTGGCATGCAAAACATATTTACTTAAGGCATTTGAGGACCTCCATGAAGCACCTACAAGAAGAATTGCAAATATAAGAATAGCAAGAATATTAGCAGAGGAGCAACGCATGGACCAATAAAACAGAAAATGAAATAAGCCAGCGTGTAGGAAAGACCATAAGGCAGGGAGGATGAATAGGTTGCTCAGAGGATCAACAACAATTTCAGTAGGGGGATGATGATGGGCCTCTAAATTAGACATAAATTAAGGCCCATCTAACCTTTCTTAGGCCCATATACCTCTCTTATGCACATAAAAGGATATATTAAATCTCTCCTTCTGCACTTAATAATGTTTTCTTATGCTTTAATATTTTCTTAGGAAGGTTTAAAGTTAATTGCATATTTTTCCTAATATTGGTTATTTTTGTAGAATATTGTGAGAATATTGGGAAGATTACGCAAATTTGGAGAAGGAGATGATTTAGGGACTTCCTCCCTGCCACTGGAAGATCAAGATTGGAGAATAAATGAGCACAATGCCAGGAAATTATGGAGAAATCTTGGAGAGATTCAAGGGGGTTGTCCACCCTCCTTAACTATCAAAGGCAGCTAAGCACTCAATCGATGGTTTACTTGGAATCACAGTGGAATCAATCTCTATGTTTTAGGGAGCCGTTGGTAGCTACCCTTGAGGATAAATAAAGTTGATCAAAAGCTAATTAGGGGTTAACTTCCATTCCATCCCACTTCCATTCCAGTGGATTCGAATTTTTGTTGTAAAGACATTAGGCTCTGTTAAAACTTTTATGGATGTAACTAACTGTTCTTTTTTATGAAATAAGTAGAGAGATGCCATTTTATTGATCTAGTTCCAAATAGTTGGGCTCGTGGGTTAGGGCCCAACCCATGTGCCTCAGCTTCTTTGTTGTTATTATCTTTTCCTTTCTGTCATTTAGCTAGTTTTGCCTCTGTTATTTAAGTTAGATCTGCTTCTGATAAGTTCCATTGCTATTTAGTTTTTGTGCTGCTATAGTTTTAATTTCTTATACATAGTAAAATAGAGGAAAAAACCCCAAAAAATGTGGTCAAGTCTCCCCCCTCTCATCTCTCTCAATAGAGCTTGAGGAGGGTAGACCTTCCCCACAGACCAAAAATTCTTTCTCGCTTATGATTTCTTGGAAATAGATTAGATCAACACCTATATTTTCACGAACATCTTGTCTGTCTTTCTTGCATATATAGGCAGGTTAATTGCAGGTACGGGCAGCATAGCCCAGGAGAAGTTTTCCAGCGTCTCCAAGTTCATCTTCCATCTTCCTTTTATCTCTGTGTTACGCTCCTGAACCTTGCCTTTATGCCTCCATTCCTCCCTTTTTTTCCTCTCATCGTGGCTACCACACCCACCTTATGATTCATAAAAACACTTAGAACCATTCAGCCCGCCTTATTCCTGCCTTTTTATTGGTCCCAACTACTTTACCTTTTTAACGCTAAACGCTTGAAAAACCATTGAAACTCGCCTTCCGCCTTTTCTCCTCTAGTCTCCCGCCACTGTACGTCGCACTTCGCTGATAACAACATTTACCTTTTACCTTTAACGCTCACCGCTCGCTCTTTGCGATTACGATATTGCAAAGTCGCAAATCGCACTTCGCAACATTTACCTTTCACCTTTAAACACTTAGTGTTGGTTCTTGCGATTGCAGTATTGCGAAATCGCATCCCACAAATTTTCCCTTTTTCTCTAAACCGCCACGTCATCCACATCGTAAATCACATCCTGCGGTTCATATCCTATCGCACATCGCAGCCCGCAAATTTTTCCTTTTTCCTTTCACCGCCACGTCATCCCCATCGCACATCGCATCACGCAGAACTTACCACATCACAAATCACATCCCGCAGTTCTTATCCTATCGCACATCGCAACCCACAAATTTTTCCTTTTTCTTTTTCACTGCCACGTCATCCCCATCGCAAATCACCTCTCGCAACCTTTACCGCAGTGCACATCGTACTTCACACATTTTAGTTCGTTTCGTTAAATCTTTATCGCTATCCATTTAAACTTGCAATATTGTGATTACAACATTGCCTATCGCAACTTTTGTCCTCCATCGCACTCTGCCACAACATGCTTGAGTTCTTTCCGCTCCAAAGCCATTTCTTGTGCTATAATAAGGTTTTATAAGGTTTTAAACCCCCTCATTCCGATTTTAAGCCTTTTTCAATTATTTCCGCTCCAAAATCATTTCTCATGTTATAATCAAGTTTTCTAAGGGTTTAACCCCCTCTTTCCGCTTCCAAACCTAGTTTCATGTGTTAAACCTCCCATTAGCGTATTTTAGCCCTTTTTCTTCCTCCAAGCTACAAATTAACTCTTTTTAGTTAGAATTAAGTCATGGATACCTTTGTTGCATGGATAGAAGCATGGTAGATAGATCATAGGATAAGTAGAGTGCATTTAGCCATTTGTCCAAGTTAAGTGTGGTTTAGGATTAGTTTCCTTTCTGCTATTTGTTTTCTGCAAACTCAATTAGCTTCATTCTTGTCATTTCTTTCCAGAAATTTAGTTCAATTTCCTTTCTATCTTTTCCTTCCAGAAATTTACTTTACAGTTTTTCTCATAATTTAAGAAATAACACCCTTTCGTAAAGCAGAAGAGGATGACATGAACAGGATGCATCTACTGTGTATATAGCACTGTCACCTCGAAGTTTGTATGAACCTCGGGTTGATAAAGTAAATTAGGGAAGCCCCTGGGAGTTGCAGCACTCTTGGTGCAATACCAGGGCTCACCAGTGCCCACAATGGAAGCACAATATGAACACTATGATGGCTAATCTGGTTGATACTTTGCTAGCAGAATAACAACTTGAGCAAAGAAAAGAAACAAATGAACCTGTCACGGCCAAAGAAAGTTTGGGTGTTGGAAACTCAATGAACATGTTTAATGTTGTATATAATGTTGATAAGAAGAGTACTGATTAATTTTCAATGAGTGAAACTCCTCCCAAGAAATCAACTAGTTGTTACAACTTGAGGAGCAAAGGACATGTTTCTAAGCAGGAACTTAAGAAACAATTGCTACGTACAATTCTACCACCTTCCAATCCAGTTCAGTATTCACAGAACAAGTTTGGAAGTGCTCCTTCTTCCAAGAACACTTCTACCAACAACAATAACAATTCCAACACTCCTGAAGTATTGGATATAGATACATCACCCGATTCATCAACACAACTAGTTAATACAGAAAGTATCAATTACAACTTTGTTGATGATGTGAAAAGACCTTGGGAAAACATTTCAATATTTTAGCCCGCAAAGATAACGAGTCGGCAAGAACTGATTATCCAAACACTCTCATCACACTCTTCGGTAGGTAAAGAAGTTTATGCTTCTCAAGTAATGTCCAGTATCTCTCGCTATATTATCGAATCTATAGTTAATGTTGTCAATAGAGTTTTAATGCTCTCTTCCCTCTATTCTTTTAACTTTTTAAATCTTTAATTATAATTCCCATAATTGTTTGGTTGATTCTGGCACATCCGCAAATGTTATGCCACTATATTTTGCTAAGAAAATTAATGCTAATTGGGATAAAAATTATGCGTGTATAATACAGATGGAAAAATCATTTGTCCAGGCCATTAGTGAACTCAACAATGTTATCATTTATTTTTCATCTAACCATAGATTTCACCTGTGCGTAAATATTGTAATTTTGGATATTCCTGAAGCCTATGGTTTACTCTTGAGCAGAGATTGGTCCAACAAATTGCAGGGGTACTTTTCAACTGATGGATATAATTATGGATTCCATACAAGGGAAAAAATAACCAAATTCAAGTATAAAGTGAACCTTACATGAGACATATCATGATACAACTTGAGGGAAAAAATGAACCAATGGGATTTGAAAATGTTATTTTTAGAGATTATTTTCTAGAAGTGTACTATGGATGTCATCTGGCACAACCTTCACCTGTCCCACCAGATACACAGCTGAAACTCTTTCCTCGAAATCAACCTGGTGCAAATGAATATTGTATAATAAATGTAAATAGTAGTAGTATAGGACATAGCCCTATTATTACTAATATTTTTATATTGTACTTTGATGGTTCGAAAACATAGGAGGGATTTGGATTTGGTTGCGTTTTAATAGACCCACAATTGAGAAAACATTTGATCTCTTGCCGCTTGGAATTTGAGTGCACCAACAACGTTGTTGAATACGATGAACTCATTTTGGGTTTGAGGAAAGCCATCAACCTCAAATTTGAAGTGCTCAAAACAATAGGTGACTCAGAAATTCTCACACGACATGTACATAATACAATACATTGTGTGTCACCTAATCTTAGAAATTTTCAACAAGAGGTATGGCATTTAATTCTATAATTCCAAGATTTTAATATATTTATGTTCCTAGAATTCACAATGTTGTTGTTGATACATTCGCAAATGCCAATGCTAGGTTTTCACAATTAAGGGATGGATTTTCTGTTGAAATTATTTATAGGCCATATGTCCCTCATAATATTACTAATTTTCGCATTTTTAATGATGACCAGCATATACTGGAATTTATGCCAAATGTTGATTTATTCGAGGATGCAACTATTGACGAAGATGAGAACAAGATATATTTACAGGATTCAACTCAAGCAAGCAAACGAAACCCAATACCTATGGTTGTGGTGTCATTGGAAAAGTTGTATGACTTGAAAAAACACTTCAAGGGACCAGTCAACACAAAGACTCATAGCTCCACTCTGTCGCATAAAAAAGTGAATTTTGGCACAGAAGAAGATCTAAAGTTTGTGAATCTCGGTACTTGTTTTACACCTCAAGGGTAACAAGATTTTATTTTCCTCTTTAAGCAATGTCGAGATGTTTTTGTGTGGATGTACAATGATCTTATGACTTACGATACACAAATAATCTAGCATGTGATTATTATTAAGGAAGGGTTCAAGCCTTTTCAACATAAACAAAGGAAAGTTCATTCTACTCTTGACCCCCTCATTCATAAAGAGTTGAGAAAATTTTTGGATGTCGAGATCATATTTAAAGTTCTCCATCCAACATGGGTCTCCAATCACGTTCTGGTAAGGTATAATTATGGGGAGATATACTTGTGTGTCAGTTTTTGATATCTGAATCATGCCTCAAACAAAGATAATTATCCAGTGTTATCAATGGAGTATATTTTGCAAACAATATCGGGGTATGAGATTTTTTTATTTTTGGACGATTTCTCGGGATGCAACCAAGTTTTGGTGGTAGGACCTAACAGGCACAAAACAACATTTAGAACCAAGTGGGGTACATTTTCCTTCAAAATAATTCCTTTCGGACTTACTAACGCAGGTGCTACTTTTCAACGCACTATGTACATCACATTTCACAATTTAATTGGACAAAGCATTATGGTTTACTTAAATGATGTGACAATGTTTTCAAAAATATCTGATCACTTGTGTCATCTACAGTAAATTTTCAAGCGATGTTGAAAATACGGGATATATATTAATCCCAAGAAGAGAACTTTCACAGTGTCCAAGGGAAATCCCTTGGGCCATATTATTGCAAACAGTGGGATTAAAGTGGACCCTGAATGGGTCAAAAATATCACTCAAATTCCATTCTCAGTAAACAACAAAGCTATCCAACCTGTAACAAACCTGGTAAAAATTCATGTAAAAATATATATAAGGCCATGTTTATGGTATATGTATTCCAAGCAGAATGGTAGGAAAAAAAATCCTAGTGGGTGTTCATTCGGTTTATTATGGCTAAGGAAATTGGAAAAGGCAAGGCAAAGTCTTTGGAAAGGAAAAATGGAATTTTTGGCACATTTATTTATGAAAATAATGGAAATTAGGAGAAAACGAAGGTGAAAGGTCACTCGTTGCACGTGAGGAGGAAATTGAAGGAAAATAGTGGAAAATGAAGAAATTAGAGGCCTTATTAATAAAAAAAATTATAAGGATCAGTTGGCAAGGGTTGGTCAGTTTAGTTTTGGAGTTCTCAATATTCTCTCTCTCTCTCTCTCATACTCTTGAGCACTTAGATTATTCTTGGAGAACTCTTGGACAGTGTGACATATTTGGATATTTGGATCAAGAAAACAAAGGAAGAGAAGGAAAGTGCAAGAGGACATCAAGATCAACATCTACAACAGGTTTTGAGTGCAGGTACAGAGTTGCATGTATGTTTTCCTTACTAGTTTTGGCATTCATGGAGTATGCATGTGGATTACATAGCCTTTCCATTTCCTAGACAACCATGGTATTGTGGGTTTATTTTTATTGATTTTTTTATGGTTGGTTCTCATGATTCCTTTAGCTGTTGGGTTGATTTATTAGTTCCTAGAAGCCTTGGTTGGACAAATGCTCTGGAAGCTCAACGAACAACTATGGGTTGAATTACTAGTCCTGGAAGCCTTGGATTGACAAATTCTCTGGAAGCCCTGGTTGGACAAGCGCTCTGGAAGCCCTGTAACAGTTGTGGTTGAGTTACTATTCATGGAATCCCTGGTTGGAATGAACACTCTGGAGCTCAGGAGCAGCTTGGATGGAGACGAATACATGATGGTTAGTGATGTCCGACCATGAGGTAGAATCACTGGTTTGGGCTTGATATGGTTTGGTCTCTAGAGCCTTAGTTTGGTGTTGATTGATGTGTTTGATAAAGTCCCACATTCATGCTTGGAATATGGCATGAGGGTGACCGAATGAAGTGATATTTGGCTCAACCATGTTTATGGTCGGGTGGAACATGGAAGTCCCATTCCGAGTTGGTTTTTACATTCATTAATTAAAGGTTCATTTCCTTGGTATTTGATGTGTATATGCATTAGTATATATATGGATTCTATTGCTAATATATCCATGGTATTTTTGTTGGTGTTATGTTGGTTATAAGCATGTATTGTGACAATGATGAGGTATGGCTCTCTCCATATTTTTACTTGTAAATGAATACATAATGTATCTATGGTCAAATTGATGGTATGATAGCTTATGATGTAGGGCAGAAATGCTTCTTATCCATTCTTAGATAAGAAAGAGACCCCTTTATTTAGATTTCTTTTTGATGAAATTCTTGTCATGGCTGGGTGGAGTCAAATGAGTTCTGGTTGATGTGATTAATTACATATGTTTATTTTAATGTTAATTACCCTCTCCTGAAGTTACAATAAGTTGTGGGCAGTAACCTAGGCTCAGGGGCTGAAAATGTGGCACAAATCCCGAAGCTACAGCCGGAAAATTTTTTGTTTGGTCCTTAGCCGCTACCTTGACAAGGTTAACCCGCGGCTATGGGGTTTATAGCCACTACCTTTCCCTTACAAGCCTATGGCTCAACCTCAAATTGGCTAAAAATTAGTTCCCCCTCAGGGAACAGGGCCCTGGAAGGTTGGGTTACCTCATGGGGGTGTCAGTGATGCAGTATAAGGTGTGTTTTTTATGTTCTTGTTGGTTCCACTTCCTTAAGGTCATATAGGAGGATGAATCTCATATTAGTAGCTTCTCGTCACATGTTTACCCTGGTTGGTTGGTTACTTGGGTTGATGTGGGAAGAGGGTGTTACAAAGTGGTATCAGAGTGTGGTTGCACTCTCCTTGCGCTGTGTGTGTTTGTAGTGAATTCATATGCTATATGTGTTTGTTGTGTATGCATGATGGTGGTGTTTGGTTTTTGTTCTCCTTGTGTGATATGTGATACCACAGAATGGTATCAGAGCATGGTTCAACTCTCATACTTGATGGGTGGTGTGTTGATCATGCATTTATGTTGGTTTCATATGTGTTTAGTATGTTTGTGGTCTATATGTGCTTATTGAATTCGTGTTGTGTTGGCCATGGTGGTAGTGGTGTCACCATGGAAGTGCTAATGATGTTTTTTTTAGTATGTTGTCATGAGTGTATGACTGGTTGTGCATTGCTCTCGCTTATGTATTGTCTATGCATGATTGCTTACATGTTTCTACATGTTGTACATGTTGCTTGTTTATGCTAGGTCACATATTGGTAATGCTTGTGTTTTGTATGTGTATACTTTCTTATGGGATGTCATATGTGGGACATGAATTGGTCATTCATGATTGGTTGTACATGTCAAGTGGGTGCATATGGTCAAATTTCAATGGTTTGGTTGAGGTTATTGTGCATAAGGTCATTGTATGCAACTAGGCCATCATGATGATATTGGTATGTTATGATGCTAATGTGTTGGATGAGATAGAGTAGGATATGCATACCATTAAAGTGAAGTTGCAATAATGGACATTGGAGTAAGAGAAGAATTGTCATACAATTCGGTATGCTTGGCATGCAGGTATGTGATTCATGGTTGTTGTAAACAATAGGGTTAATTATATGTTTGCCATTCTATTGTTATTTTCGTTACATGTGTGATAAATTCTAGTTGATTAGCGTAGCCATATGCATTATGGTTATGTGCATGCCTTTCATTCTATTGATTTTATGGTTACATACATGATATATGTTAGTTAACTAGTGTGATTATATGCAGATGTGTTGGTTAGTTAGGCATGATATTAACTTGATCATTATGTTATATGGTGTTGATGATTATGTTACATGATTAAATTTTTGTTGTTTATGATTGGTTAACTTGGTCATTATGTTATGTGTCGTTGATGAGCATGTTATATGTTAACTTGTAGTTAGCTTGATGATTATGATATATGTTTTTGATGAGTATGTGTTAGTTAACTTGATGATTAGGGTTACTGCATTAATATTTTGATGTTATATGTATTGTGCTAAAATTGGACTAGCCCATGCAACTAGTTAGGGTTATGACATTCAGGTATGATTTGACCTAATTATGATAATGTGTTGCATTAATCTAGACTAATTGTGCATATGTGATTGCTATGCATGAATGACATTTGTTTATGAGTCTATGATGCGAACTTGTTAGCTAGTTACTATTATGGATATCATGACCTTATTTAGTTTGAGTTGATGTGTCGTGAAGTTATATTGTGCTAATCTAGATTGATTGTGTAGACAAGATAGCCTCCCATAAGATACATCAAGGTATGAGTTTTCTTATGTCGTGTACTTGATGCTTAATTGTTTGATAATGTCATCTATTTGGTGTTTGATTGATTTGGTGTCTATTACATGATCTAGTTGATTTATTTAGCATGGTACGTTTGCAAGTTGTTTGAATGTTGAATAATTGCATGATATGAGTATATGTGTTTGTAATATTGCATGGAGAAACAATCTTGTTTTAATATACTTGTACTCACACAGATGTGTTGGGATGGATGATATGTACCTGAGTGTAAGTAGGTGATATTTGTAGCATTAGGTATTGTGACTAATGAATGTGAGTTGACTGATGGATTATGACATGGTTGTTAGTCTTGGTAAAAGTTGATTTTGAATTGATAGATATGTTTTCTTGATGTTGATACATATGGCTGACATGTGTGTTGAGTTACAGGTTAGTGTGCTTGGCACAACAAGGTAAGATAACAAGTATATTAGTATATTTATTTATGCGCTGACAGTTGTGTGATTATGGCAGTATGATGCAGGGAATTGTATGGCAAAAGAGACTGCCATGAAATCTTGAATAAGACTCAGGCTGAGCTTTCCTTGTGTTGGAGCAGGGTCCCTTAGGACCACAATTTTGGGACAAATGTCAGTAATTTTGTTAGTTTTGAGTCATGTGCGCTACGCAAGGAAGATTCAAAGGGCTTTGGGGTGGGTAAAAGTCCCTTCATGAGTTATGATGGGTTAATGGGTAAACTAGGGGTCTCAAACCACAGTTTGAAGACCATAGTATGTGTGTAATCGAAGGTATAAATAGAAGTATAAGTCAAGTCGAATAGATAAGAATAGATCCATTATGAGAGATTTTAATATGATAAAACTGAGAAGTTGAATCTATAGTAAGTGTTTGTGTCTAAAAGTCTCATTCTGGCTGTGTGCGTGGAAACCTTAGTCCGACTGTGTGCAGACCCCACTCCTTGTGTGTGCGGGTAGATCTAGTGAATTGTAAGGGTTTCAGTGAAGACTGATTAATAAAGAATTGGTTTGGAAATTATGTGTACTTAATGCATCTATGATTCGCTTTTGTGTATGATTTATGTTTTCTGTGTATGATTTATGTTATCTATAATCGGATCGGTTTGCGTACAAGTTTATATTGCTAATGCATAAGATATTTTCATAGATCTATTACTTTAAAGGCTGAATGCTACATTGCATAGATACTTTAAAATATTTAAAGGGATTTCATATCTATTGTCTGTGCGCGCGTGCAAGGTTAACCTGTGCTAGTCGACCTAGGGTTTCTGGTACGGAAGATAGTCTGTTTAATAAGATAGACCTAAGGACACCCACTTCATTTAATTCTCTCTCAGGGTGTGGAAACTTAGTTCTGACATCCCCCCATACTACTTCGGGTGAGAATTTGGTCTGCGTAATCAAATCATTGCCGAAAGGGCCAGTAGTAAGAGGGTTTTGTTAGTTGCGTGCTAACTTCGAACCTGGGTCAGGACCCCTCAAGCCAATAGCTGACAATGCCTACTAAGTTTCCTAGTGACATTCCAAATTTTGAAGGAAAATTAGGAGAAGACCCCTCAAATCATATTATGACTTATCATCTGTGGTGTGCATCCAATTCTTTGATCGTTGATTATATCCACTTAATACTTTTTCAAAGAACTTTGATCGGCTTAGCCGCAAAGTGGTACATTGAATTACCACGAGCCTCTTTCAACAATTTTAATGCTTTAGCAATTGCTTCCCTTACTCATTTTTAGTTTCTAGTCTGTTATGATATTGGCACAGAACTTTTGACTTCACTAAAACAAAGTACTTCTATGTACATTTCAGATCACATCCATGAATGGAGATGTAGATGCCGCTTAGTCAAAGTTTTCATTTCGGATCAAATTATGGCTGAATGGTTCATTAAATCATCACTTCCTAAGATTACTGAAGATGTAGCTAAAGGAGGCATTGTAACATAAGAAAAGGTCATCGCTCAAGCCCAATATCTGGACCTTGTATACACACAATCTGGTAATTTGTATGAAAAAAATCTTGATTTACCACACCCAGGTCAACTTACTACAACTCCTTTTGGTTCTCATGCCACAGATGGTGTAATTAGTATAGATAATACATCAAAGAGTAAGAAGAAACCATCTAAATATACTATTCCAATCATAAATTTACCTAATTCACCTAAAGGATACTCTTCCCTAGAAACTTTTTCCTAAATTCATGTCGTATAGTCATCTACTGCTAAAACTAAATCATGTGGCGACAAGAAGAAAGGGAAGGGTAAAAATAAACAAAAGAATTCTCCAAAAGAGAAAGCAGAAAAAATTGAATCATCAGACGAAAAAATAGAAACCTCGTTATCCTTGTCTTATCTGTGACGAGGATCATTATACCGAATAATGGCCACATCGGGCTGAGGTATCTAAATTTGTCAAAGGTTCGCCCACACCTGTTTGACTTAAAGATCTTTTTTCATCACAAGACAAAAAAAAATGATTGGATCTTCTTCTAATTCATCAGCGGATATCATGATGATGTCCTAGGTCATGGTTGTAACACGATCTCAACACCATGGATCTAAAATTTCAGTAGTCGGAAAGGAAACTAAATCATCCAATCAGCCTCTAGTATCAACTCCTCCTATTTCTGAACCATTACACATCGAGAAAGCTAATCCTGATTTGGAAATTAAAGTGCCTGGAAAAGGTGTACTTTGAAAATCGAATTTCAATCCACATGCGAGAGCCGCTCAGAATCACAATATTGTTGAGGATCTGGCCATGTCCCCTTCAGCAATGTCGGCCCTCTAAGTGCTGCAATCTTGTCCATCTCAGAGGACGATACTATTATCAGCTATTGGAGTGATTGATCCTCAAGATTCTAATCCCATTGTCTTTGATATCGAGAAATTTGTGCTTAGACTCTTGCACCAAATGGCTTTCCAAATTCCTGTTTTAGTCAAATATAGGCGAGTTTTTCGCACAGTAATTGACAAGCGAGCATCTACGTGCATTATGTCCTTAGCCTATTGGAAAAAACTTGGTTCTCCACCAATAAATAAGTCACCCGCAATTCTTAAAGCCTTTGATGGAAGATGTTTTCGTCCATTTGGAATACTCCAAGATTTACCTATAAAGGTAGAAGGAAAAACTATTATGCTTGAGATGGAAGTTGTTGATGCCCCTCTTGACTACAACCTTCTGTTAGGTCGAAGTTGGTATTATGCTATGATCACCTTATGTTTCCCCACAAAGGAAAGATTGTTAAAATTGATCAGTTTTCCTATCTATCTTCTAACCCTACCTCTACGGATAGTATCTAAAATGTTGGAAAGACAGTTATCCCTTATGAAGATGTTGGAGTAGGACTAGTTAAGAGTAGGACTAGTTAAATATTCCACTCTTATGGGAAATTTTTCTATACCTCCTCCTAACATACCTCGAGCTATTTCCAATATCAATATGATTGCATCAAGCACAATGCCATTTCATGACCCATGGAATGTGCCTTTAGAATCTGAATTGGACTATTATGGCGACGAGATGCCTATAGGTCCATATGAATCAACATATGTAGAGGTACAATCACTTTCTGACATTTCATCAACTGATACTGATCAAATGAATGTGGTCAGTGAAGAGTCTTCTTCTCTATCAAGCTCAACCATGACATATTTTTATGATCATTTTCAACAAATGTTTTCAACTCATGAAAATATTCAGAAAATATTGTCATTTGATGAATTACCTTTGGACAATCTTCATCATCGGTCCTCTTTTTTACCTGACCTTGATAGAGTCGAAAATGACTTTTCATCCATCTTTTCGATTGATTATGTATGTAAGAAATACTGAGAGGGGGGTGAATCAGTATTCCTTTCAATTAGGTTAATATTCAATTATTATCATTGTTTGTACAATGATAGCAGCAAACAAAAGGAACACAAATGCACACAGTTTTTAAGGTGGAAACCCACTCTGGGACAAAAACCACCTAATGCTTTTCTAATAATTTTTTAACATTCAACTCCAATTGAAAATAAAGCTCCAACTTCCTAGCATCTAGAAAAGAATTCTTCTCTAGCTCCCACTGGATGGACGCTCCAATGCCTGAGACTCTTCGGTAGTCAACTGAACAGATGCCCCAACACCCAATGAGCTACAACTCACCCTACCACCACCCTACCACCCTATAGAAGAATAAAAGAAGAATGGACTCCTGTACCAGGGAAAATGGTCCACTTTACAATGATATAGAATGATGTAGAAGAAAAATACACAGTAGACCATAACCCCAACTATGACACAACCATCGAAAGATGATCCTAGACCTCTCGACACTGCCTCTTCAACTCTTGGTAGATAGACACTAGAACAATTTTGACAATAATGTATTTACAATGACTTAGTACAACGATACCTTTACAGTGACTGTATGCAGTGCTGCCCACTTGAAGACTTCATGTGATGAAATTTTTGTTGTTGTTCTACACCTTGGTTGCTGCTCTTGTCATGCTACCCTCTGCTGCACCTTGCTTTTCATTGTTTCCCTAGAAATTCTAGTCCTTTGCAGCCCTTGACAACACATGATCTAGCTTTTTCTTTTCTTCTAGGAGCTCGATATTGAATCTGGTGTATCTCCTCGTTATTTAAATCCTCTAATATCGAATTTTCAATATTGTATTCCTTGATTCATCTTTCCAATGCCATAGGTCTGACCCAATTTGGATTCTTCAAGAGAGAGTTATACCCAATCTCTCACAATGCCCTAATTATGGACTATTTCAGTATAGCGAACTTGTACGGCATGCCACGTGTCATTTTTCTTCATTTGGTTCTAAAATTGATATAGTGAAAACTAAAGACTGTGCACTATATGCCAATTTTTACGAAATTCCAATCCGATACTCAGAGAGAGAGTTATGATGATTTTCCCAAGGTCACTTCTTTGATATGAATTTTAGGAGCCTACAAAAACCCTGACTTCCACAGATCATATCTCCAAAAATATTGTGCACCTTGATCTAAAATTTTTATAGAAGCTTCCTCAGGATTTCGGCTTCACCTCTTAAAAATTTCAGCTTCTGAACCTTCGTATAAAAAAGGTTAGATCGAAAATTCCATAATGACCTGTTTCAGATGGCCAAATCCCTTACATAAGGAGGAAATGAGGATCACAATTTATAAAAATGCTTAAGTTGAAAGGGGCTTCAACAAGTGAATGTGTCAACAAGTGAACGTGGGAGGGATTTTAGGAGCTTAAAAAATTATTAATTATGACTTTTCAATGACCCATGCCACAACCCGATGGGGTTTTACCCCACTAATTGGGGTTACAAACTTCAAACATGAATATCTCTCAAACCGTGAAGAATTACGTGGCGGCCATATATCAACAGAAACATCTTGACAAGAAGAAACCATCAAAAGCATTATTGACCCATAATATAGTAATTTGGTAGGTCAAAATTCCCATGAAATATTGGGGTAGCCCCTGGTGCCGCTTGGGTTGACATCAATGACAACTGCTGATCAACAATCTCCCCCTTTGGAATTGATGGCAACACAAGTACTCCCCTTGCGATCATGACACCTCTTCCTACAACATTCTCTCCCCCTTTGACATCAATGGCAAAGGGTAACTCCCCCTGAAACACAACCATCCTGCGGACCTGTACACACTTCCACTCCCCATTTATATTCTGAATAAGGAAAATCTAATGAGAACTTGGGAGAATCCCAAGCTTCTGGCGAAGATATTCCAATGATTTTCGAGTACTCTTACGATCATCCTGCCCAATATACATCTGTAAAGGCTTGAATAATGAGATTTTTACCCTTGGGATACCACAAGCCATATTATGTTGTTCCCTTTAGATATCGAAGAATTATTTTGACGATAATAATATTTGATTCTTTTGGTGCTGCTTGGAATCTTGCTACTTGTCCAACTGCTTGCATAACATCTGGCCGGGTGGATATTACATATAGAAGACTACCAATCATAGATCTGTACAACCTTTGATCCAAATCCTTAGATGAGTCGTCTATGCTCATTTTGCAACCTGTTACCATTGGAGTAAGGATGGGTTTGCAATCTTCCATTTTAAATTTATCGAGCATTTCCTTAATGTACTTAGCTTGACATATAAATATTCCTTTCTCTTGCTGAGATATTTGAAGCCCTAAGAAGTATGTCAGGTCACCAAGTAAAGACACCTCGAAATCACTTTGCACCTTTGTAGCAAATTTCTTACTTAGTCAATCATCATTTCTACCAAATATCATATCATACTCTTTAGCTATTATACATGCTTTAGTTTCTTCATCCAGAACATATATGTCATTTGGAGCTCGACTTTCTATAGCCACAATTTCACCATACCTGCCTTTCCCAATTTCAAATTTTGTGGAGTCAAATAGTATTGTGTATCCTCGATCACACATTTGTCCAACACCGAGCAGATTGTGATTCATGTTTTCAACCAATATAACATTCTTGGCTAGAGCATCTTTGCTTCCGAGGGTGATGGTACCTGATCCTATAACATTTGAAGATCCATCATTTCCAAAGGACATGGTTCCATCCTTTTTCTCTTTCAGAGATACACATTTATTTCTATCTCCAGATATATGCGTTGAACAACCACTATTAATATACCACACATATTTGTTGTTTTGAGCCTTGAGAGCGAGAGCACAATTATCAATCTTCTTCTTCTTCCGTGTTCATTCATTCTGTGGTTTCGAAGATTCTTCTGGAGGATTTTCAAGTCTGCAGTCTCTGGCTATGTGTCCAAATTTTCGACATTTGTAACAGTCAATATTATTTCTTAAATGTTCAAATCTATTTATGTTTCATTGAGCCCTGGGAGGTTCATATTTGATAGATCTTCTAGAATTGTATTCGTTCCTGGGGTACGTGTGACATTCTACACCTTTATGACCAAATTTTCCACATGAATAACACTAGCCATAAAAAATATGTTGGTACCTGGATGGAAATATTCGTCAAGGAATTGTCTTCCAAGGTTGTTTTTGCAAATCTTGTCCAATAAGTCTTTATGCATGTCAAATCTCATAGGTTCATTATATTTTGTTGTAGAAGGTCCTGCTTCTTCTTCTTGTAATCGTATGTCGGCCTCCGACATCAGAAGATCATTGAATTTTATGAGTTCTTCCAATGCCCTTGAGTTGTTGGCATAGTTTTGGATAGTTTTTACTTTCTTCAATTCCTTACGCAGCGAGACTACTCGGCTTCTAATTCTTCCTTTTCTTGGTTGCTTTCTTCCAACTTCTTTTGAAGTGACTCTTCAATGCATTTTTGTTGTTCGACTTCAATTTTGAGACCTTGAACTTGTCCTTCAAGAGTATTGGAACGAATCTTCTCTGCCTTCAGCTCTTTTATAAGTTTGATTTCTTCCTTAGAAAATTCTTCTATGGTCAATCCTTCTTCTTTGTTGCTTGATACCTCTTGTTTATTGTGCTTGGCCATAAACAATACTCTCTCATGGCTTCTTCTTCGTTGTCATTATCTTCATCGAATGATGAGCTATCTTCTTTAGAGAGAAAGTTCCTTTTGGATCCTTGCTTGTTGAATTTATAAAAAGCCTTTCTTTCCTTTTGAGTTGCCATCACTTATGTTCGGACATTTTGATGCGAAATTCCTAACCTCACCACAGCCGAAACATATCAATGGAATTTTACCTTTGAATTTTCCCTTACCAATTTTTAGTTTTCTAGTAAAGTAAGCATATTCTTCATCTGAAAGACCTTCTTCATCATTTCCCTTTTCTTCACACTCGCAAGTGCATTTCTTTTCAAATGAAGGTTGTTTCTCCTTATGGGTTTTCTTAGATGCAACGAATGCAGTTTCTAGATGCGAAGTACCCTCTTCTTCATTAAGTCTCATTTCATATGATATGAGAACTCCATGTAATTCCTCTTTGCCAATTTTGTCCATATTTTCACTGTATTCTAAGACCGATACCTTTGGGTTGAATCTCCCTGGTAACATTCTAAGAATATTTCGTATAATAGTCTTCTCGTCAAATGGCTCTCCCAATCTTTCCAGATTATTGGTTATTTCATCAACGTATTGGAAGTATGCAGCAATGTTGCAATCTTCTTTCATTCTGAGTTGCTCAAATATTTCTCTATAGATTTGAAGATTTTCTTCTTTGACATTTGAGTCACCTGCATATATATTATCAAGCTTGTCCCATAATTTTTTGGCGGTTTTACAACCCAACACCTTATGATAAGCAGATTCAATAAGTCCACTGATAATAATATTCTTTGTTTTTGCATCATTTACCAAATTATTCTTACCTTGTTCATTTGCAGTTGATGTGAATCCATTTTGAACAATGTCCCATAATTCGTAACCTTGCACCAAGAGACAAACCTCCATTCTTCCTTTCCAGAGTGCATAATTATTTTCATTGAAAAGAGGTACACCATTCTTGGTATGCTCCATGACCTCCTTCCAGTTGTTAAACTGCTATTGAAGGAACCAAGCTCCGATACCAATTGTTGGAAATACTGAGGGGGGGGGGGGAATCAAGATTCCTTTCAATTAGAGAATTAGTTAATCTTCAATTATTATCAGTGTTTGTACAATGATAGCAGCAAACAAAAGGAACACAAATGCACACAGTTTTTAAGGTGGAAACCCACTCCGGGACAAAAACCACCTAATGCTTTTCTAATAATTCTTTAATATTCAACTCTAATTGAAAATAGAGCTCCAACTTCCTAGAATCTAGAAAAGCATTCTTCTCCAGCTCCCACTGGATGGATTCTCCAACACCCGAGATTCTTCAGTAGTCAATTGAACAGATGCCCCAACACCCAATGAACTACAACTCACCCTAGCACCACCCTACTACCCTGTAGAAGAATAAAAGAAGAATGGACTCCCGTACCAGGGAAAATGGTCCACTTTACAATGATATAGAATGATGTAGAAGAAGAAGACACACTAGACCATAACCCCAACTATGACATAACCACCTAATGATGATCCTAGACCTCTCGACACTGCCTCTTCAACTCTTGGCAGATAGATACTAGAACAATTTTTACAAAAATGTATTTACAATGACTTAGTACAATGATACCTTTACAGTGACTGTATGCAATGCTGCCCACTTGAAGACTTCATGTGATGAACTTCTTGTTGCTATTTTTCACCTTGGTTGCTTCTCTTTTCATGCTACCCTCTGCTGCACCTTGCTTTTCTTTGCTGCCCTCAAAATTCTTCTCCTTTGTAGCCCTTGACAACACATGATCTAGTTTTTTCTTGCCTTCTAGGAGCTCGATATTGAATCTGGTGTATCTCTGTTATTTCAAATCCATAATATTGTATTTTGGTCATATATTATTCCTTTGAGTCATCTTTCCAATGCCACAAGTCTGACCCAATTTGGATTCTTCAAGAGAGGGTTATGCATAATCTCTCACAATTCCCTAATTATGGCTTGTTTCAATAGAGAGAAATTGTACGGCATGCCACGTGTCACTATTTCTTCAATCGGATCTGAAATTGATAGAGCAAAAACTACAGTCTGTGAACTATCTACCACTTTTTACAAAATTCCAATCTGATACTCGGAGAGATAGTTATGACGATTTTCCCAAGGTCACTTCTTTGAGATGAATTTTAGGATTCTGCAAAAACAATGACTTCCACAGATCATATCTCCGAAAATGTTGTGCACCTTGATCTGAAATTTTCACAGGAGCTTCCTAAATATTTTGGCTTCACCTCGTAAAAAATTCAGCTTCTAAATCTTCGTAGAAAAAAAGTTAGATAAAAAATTCCACGATGACCTATTTCAGATGGCGAAATCCCTTGCATAAGGAGGATATGAGGATCACAATTTATATAAATGCTTAGTTTGAGAGGGGCTTCAACAAGTGAATGTGGGAGGGAGTTTATGAGCTTAAAAAATATTAATTATTAATTTTCAATGACCCATGCCACAACCCCATGGGGCTTTAACCCACTAACTGGGGTTACAAACTTCAAACATGAATATCTCTCAAACCGTGAAGAATTACATGGCGGCCATATATCAACGAAAACATCTCGACAAGAAGAAATCACCAAAAGCATTATTGACCCAGAATATATTAATTTGGTAGGTCAAAATTCCAATGCAATATTGGGGTAGCACCTAGTGATGCTTGGGTTAACATCAATGACAATCGTTGGTCAACAATGTAGAGGAACCTCAAAATCCTATTTCCATTCTTCATTCGGATTCTGAAAACAATTCCCATTGACATATCAATCAAACCACGAGTAATTGAAAACGTTCATATAGGTGCTTCTTTCTCAATTGAAGAAATAAATATGTATAAATCCCTATTTCAGGAATTCCAAGAAAATTTTTCTCGGTCTTACGAATAAATGCCAGGAATTGATCCTAGGATTGTTATTCACAAAATTAAGACATACCTGGATGCTAAACCTATTAGACAGAAATTACGTCCAATGCATCCACGAAAAGTTGTTTCTATTAAAGCTGAAGTTTAAAAACTACTTCGTGCAGGATTTATTTATCATGTTCCTTTGACAGATTGGGTATCTAATATAGTCCAATGACCAAGAAACAAGGGACTATAAGAGTATGTGTCGATTACATGGATATTAATAAGGCTTGTCCCAAAGACAATTATCGCACCCCTTACATCAACCAAATTTTTGATGATTGTGCTAGAAACGAAATATTTTCATTTATGGATGGATTTTCTGGTTACAATCAAATAAACATACTCCCTGCCGATCAACCCAATACAACATTTATATGTCCATGGCGAACATTTTCATATTGTAAATTACCTTTTGGACTAAAAAATTTTGGTGCAAATTTTCAAAGAGCTATGTCTTACGCATTTCATAATATCAAACACATTGTACAACCCTCCTTGGATGACTTACCTTCTCATTCTTTACAAATAAAAGATCATCCTACACATTTATGTGTTATCTTTATGTGATGTAGGCATTACAACAGTCTTTTGAATCCACACAAATTTGTATTTTGTGTACAATCAAGACGATTACTTGGTTTCATTGTTTCTAAAGAAAGCATTCGTGTCGACTCGTTGAAGGTTGACGCCATTGTGAATATACCTCTTCCTTCCACTCTTCGCCAACTCCAGAGTTTGCAAGGGAAAGCAAACTTGCTACATCATTTTATCTCGAAGTATGCGTAGTTAACCAAATGTTTCACTCAGTTATTAAAATAGGATGTTCCATTTATTTGGGACGAGCTTGTCGATAAATATTTTGATGCACTCAAACATGCGTTGACCCATGCACCATTGTTGCATCCACCTGATTATCACCAAGATTACTTTTTGTATTTAGCTACGTCTAATTCCACCATTCGAATGGTTTTAGTTCAAGAGGATGACTCCAACAATGAACATGTGATTTATTACCTAAGTCAGAATCTCACTCCAATAGAGATCAAGTATTTGCATGTGGAGAAATTGACCAACGATTCTCATTACATACTGTTACGTAAAACCACAATGATATCTAACTGCAACCCTATGATGTACATTTTGACGAAACAATTTCTCAGGGGAAAATACTCTAAATGGGTAGTTATCCTACAAGAGTGTTATTTGGAGTTCGAAAAATATAAATCTAAGAAATCACTTATTATTGTTGAACTTATGTGTGACTTTCCCTACGTTGAATTGGAAACAGTGGCAGAGGACTATATTTCCGAAGAATCTCTATTTATAATCAGTACATTAGATCCTTGGTATAGAGATATCATTATATATCTTCAAACCCAAACCTTTCGGTCAAAACTTTCAAGATATGATCGACATAGAATTCGAGATCAGTCTCAACAAAACAATATTGTTGGAGACACTCTTTATCGTCGTGGTGCCGATTATGTTTTTTGACGTTGTATAACTCACGAAGAAGGCGAAATGGTTTTAAATGACTTCCATTCTAGAGCATGTAGTGGTCATATGTCTAGGTTTTCCACAACCCAAAAGATATTGTGCGCTCGCTATTTCTGGCGGTCACTATTCAAATATTGTATCCTTGTGGTTAGAAAATGCCACAATTGCCAGATTTTTTAACAAAATATGTGTGCACCTCCATCTCCTCTTCACCCAATCATAATTGTCGGTCCATTTGCAAAATGGTGCATCGATTTCGTTACATCTAACCCTCACTCGGCCGAGGGGCATGGGTATATTATTCTCGATGTAGATTACTTTACCAAATGGGCCGAGGTGATGCCTACATTCACGACTGATGGAAAAACTGCAACTATTTTCATATTCAATCACGTGATTTCTAGGTTTGATGTCCCTCAAGCTATCGTTACAGACCATGGTAGCCACTTTTGAAACATTATGATGACTGAACTTTCCGCTCAACTTGGCCTACGCTATGATAATTCCACACCATATTACCCAAAGGCCAATGGCCAAGTTGAGGTTATTAACAAGGTTTTAACCAATATGATTAAACGTATTGTAGGAAATCATAAATCAAATTGGCATACCATGCCTTTTTTAGCATTGATTGCATATCGTACCTCTGCAAAAACATCCACAGGGTTTACTCATTTTCAACTCGCTTATGGTTTAGAAGTTGTTTTACCCATTGAATGTGAAATTATGTTACTCAAACTAGCCATTGAGTTGCTACCACCTACCTCTAAAGAGGAAAAACATTTATTATACCTAGCACAGCTAGATGAGACTTGCCGCACCGCTACATTAGGTATCGAAGCTCATAAAAAATGTGTTAAGGCTCAATATGATCAAAGCGTTAACCCTTGTATCTATTCAAAAGGTGACCTAGTTTTTGTATATGATAAGCTAGGCACTGGTAAATTTGAACCAATGTGGCATGGTCCTTATATTTTTACGTGCGTGCTTGCAAAAGGGCTTATGAATTAGTTGATTATGACGACGTTTCTTTAGAAAAGCCTAGAAATGGTCTCTATATGAAGAGATATTATGCATATTTTTTCTTGTGAAGGTCTTCTTTGTACATTAGTTACATTTTATAAGTGTGCCTTAGATTAGTTATTTTGCTTGTCGAGTTTTCACTACTTTTTTTGCTTATCTTAATTACTCTTGATACTGCAAATGTTGAAATTCCCTTAGACTTACATTGTCTTTGCTGACGGCGCTTGTCGTAGTACACGAAACATATCTTTCGCTGCTTGGGTTATCTATTCACCCATTGATGAGTTAGATTCTATTCATGGGATTTTCCTCGGTCAAACAACGAACAATATTGCAAAATATAGCGCAATCATTGAGCTATTATATGATGCCATTGCATTTGGCATTCAAAGTTTGATTGTTAGGTTAGATTCAAAACTCATTGCATTACATTTGAACTATGTTTATGCAATCAGAAATCCATCTTTGTTAAGAATTTTTTTAAGGGTTGGTCTCTTGGAAAGATAGTTTGATCACATTGAATATCAACACATTTCAAGAAATTTAAACAAATTAGTTGATGCATTGGCTAATCAAGTTTTAAATAGGCATTTTCAGTATTGAAAGTAAAACAAAACAATATTCAATCCATATTGAACAAGATACTTAGAGATCAAAAGTAGTAATATCATTAGGTCAAAATAGTTGTGTGTCAAAAAATATTACATCATCTATGATCGTAGGTTTCAAACACCTTATGATCTAAAGATACTAATACAAAAAAAATGCCAATCTAAATCGACCATAAGCTATCCACAATGATGATCATGGTAGGAGAGTATAGCATGCACCACTCTACGGAAATATTGCCTAAATGGACCTGGAACCCCAATCACATGCCTCTCATATCTCAGAGGCAAATCATTCGTCCCAGTATCTGGGATTTCAATGGTCAACCTCTCCAGGTTTTGTTCCAACTCTGTGAGGGCCTCTGCTGCATCAGTCAGTGGTGGAGCTTCCGCTGTAGGTTCTGCTTCTCGTCTGTCAAAACGACGAAGCACCGTTGGTCCTGTCAGGCCAACATCTACATTTTAATGTTTTTATCAGTATTGGATGAAAAAAATCAAATAAAAAATAGATAAAGAAAAATTCAAAATGATACTTTTTACCTGACGCATCCCACTGTGTTCCCGGTGGGATTGATGTGTTGGGGTCACCCCAAAAATCAACCCTTGCATAAGGAAAATCTTAAATCATGAATATTTGGCTCATGAGCCATATGAAAAACTAAGGAGTATATCGAACCACATGACCACCATCGCCACCATGGCGAGCCATCAATAAAACCCATCGAAGCATGCGTGGTTCCCTCAATCTCGTTGGTTCCAATAACAACTGTTGAGGTACCAAGAGTGGAATTCTCTCCAAAGCGAAAGATATGAGAATGGCCCCATAGCCGAATTTCTTCACCTTCCTATTCTTTGCTCGCATGAGTTGGCCTTTCATGTTGACCAACACTCCTTCACACCAGTTAAAAATTGTTCCCTCAGAACACTCAAAAATAGTCTGCATCTGTGCTTTGGTAGCCAGATGAGGAGTTGACTCCCACACAAATGAGTAATTGTAAAAGTAATGATTTTAAGGTCTAGTCATTTGATGGTATTTATTTTGATACAACCATCCTTCAATTGTGAATACTATGTGCAATACTGCATCATATAGGAAGCAGTGGGCAGTCTCTTTGGTCATGTGCCAAATAAGGAAATGTCTCTTCCTCTTTAGGGTAAACCGGAAAGGAAATAAATATCCTCTATCTCGATCACAAGCTTGTGATCCCCAAAGATGAAGCATTTTTCCTAGACATCCCATGAATTAACCATCCAGGTCATAAGTTCCACTTGGGCTTTCATTCCTTGTATTGGCCAAAATTTGTACAACCCACAATTCTTCAGCACACGAAGCGTTTTTGGGCTATCCATAGCTTCATTATCATGCAATTCATGTTATCGTTATGTTTTAGCCACTAAAACACCCTCCGAAATTAGGCACCAGTTTGAAATTTTAGAGCCCCTGTGGTTTTGTTGAGGACGGGCATGTTCCCAGCATCGGCCATGAGCCTCAAAAGATCCACTTTGAACAGGTAACCTCAAACCAAAATATGACTTTAAGTTCTCCCAAGTGAAGTCACAAAGTCGCACTTCCCTCAATATTCAGCAATTTTCAACTTGGCGACCTTGCGACCTGACCAAGGTTGCAAGATCGTTGGGTCGCAAATGGCGTCAGCAGATCACCTTTGCGACCTTACAACCTAGTGACCCAGTGACCTCCAGGTCACCAGGTTGCAAGGTCGCAGGGTCGAAATCGTGCACAACTAACCCACTTTGTGACCTTGCGACCACCATTAATGCCACACGTGCGACCTATTTATAAATAAAAGGGTCGTGTAGGTCGCATTCAACCTATGCGATGGAGTAAACAAGATGTCTGACAAGCCAATCAAAGTGCGATTTTTTCCACGTAAGTCGCTGACACCTCCTACAATTCTTGTTATATTGACCATGGCCCTACTTGCCCCTATTTAAGGCTATTAATTGCCTTATATTCCCCTCAGCTACAACCCTGGCCCTCACACTTGTTCCCGCTAGGGCTCCCTTTTCCCTTGCTCATCCTATCATGCTCAAACCTGTCCTGACTCCTTTTTCATCCTACCACTTTGGGCACCCTTCCATGGACTTCCTATGACCCTTTTAACCTTGATTGGCTTCCTTCCCTTGGAGTTTTCCCCAATTTTTCTTGTAGGTCACATTGGCCTGTTTTCCGCTTAGAAAATCCCTAATGTGACTTCGCAACCTTGCGACTTCGCTACCTGGTCGTTGAGTCTCTTGATTGTTCACACAGACGCGACTTTGTGACCATGCTACTAGGTCGTATATTTGCATCCATCCTAATCTAAGACCCTTGCAACCGATGCAGGTCACAGCGACCTAGAATCCTTCCGTGCGACCAATCCTAATCAGCCAAGGCCCTAGTTAGTGCAGGTAGGTGTTTCTTCTATTTTGCTTTCATGTTGTCCATATTATCGTGGGACTATTTTCTGAATATGCCAGGTAATATTCAATATAAGCTCGAGTGTGTATCCATCTCTTCATCCTCAATTGACATGGATCCCCCTGCAGTTAGAAGGAGACACAAGAGCCTGAAAATAGAGCTATTCTAGGGAGACATGCCTCCTTCACCAACTCCCATGTACAGAAACATCACCTGTGTTTTTGGGAAAGGCGCTAAGATGTCCTGGTATGTACTCTACTTAGAGTTCACAAAACAGGAATTCCCCGAAGACCTCTTGGACCGACACATGTAAATTCAAGTTAAGAGGTCCAAGTTTCATTATGTGGTTGCCCAGCCGCCAATCTTCCCATGCACAGAGATTATCGAGTGGATCCTTCAAAGGGTGGATTCAAAGCTCTGGGTAATCCAAAATCACGCAAGAAAACCTTTCGCTAGCATAATCAGGAAGGATGATAAAGTATATTACTCACTCCCAAGTAGAGAGGAGTCTTTCAAAGCTCAGTGGATCACCACACATGACGTGCCGGTGCAAGATACCTTGAAGGACTGGTGGGAAGATCCTGAGAAGTTCAAAGGAAAGAAGGATCAAGAGTATAAGACTGAGGCCTTAGGGAAAGTGTATAGGCTTGTCGCAGCCATGATGTGTCGAATATATGGTAGAAGGGACGCCACTACCTTTAGTGGAGCATGGTTTCCCCTCATTTACACGGTCACCACCCATGGAACTCGTTTTAACTGGGTGCATCTGTTAATGTCAGCATTAAAGGTCAACATGTCAGCAGCACAGGTACCGGAGGAGGGATTAAAATTATAATTCTATATGGATTCCTACCTCCTAGATGCAGTGTGCTCATGGTGTCACTTTGATGATTGGCGACATAATTGGAACCCAGTGAGCGGTGGACCTGTTGGCTCGAGGGGTCCTTACCCAAGTTTGGAGTTCAAGGTTTGCCAACAAACCCCTATACTACTGGCCCTTTTGGTAGTGACCTACTTGCGTAGGTAAAATTCTCACCCGAAGTAGTATGGTTGGGTGCTGGAACCAGGTTTCTGCACCCTGAGAAAGGATAGGTAAGGCAAGCATAGCTGCGTCCTGCCTCAAGATGTCCAGATCTTTCTGGGCAGAACTTATAGGTCTCTTTTTGCCTCCACGTGCGCAAGGTCAATTATAATATGGTGCTCAATATTCATATACTTCTAAGACAGTAGCTCAGTATCGCATAAAATAGAACAAAATAGATCTAGATGCAGTAAGAACACTTACACAGAACTTTCGCAACTGAATACAGAATATGCATAATACTGTAATTACCAATGATTCGCATAAATAGTACACATAGATCCAGTTCTCAACGGTCTTTCTTATTCATCAATTCATCAATTCCCTCTTACAATACCCGTCCCAACTTGCGCACATAGCAGCAGGGTCCGCACACAGCAGGACTCTGGATCTCCACGCACATAGCCAGCAGGAGTCCTTCCCCAAAAACCCAAACAAATTTACTAAACCACAATTCGCATCAATATCTCTTCATTTCTCTGCCTTACAATTCAAAATGTTCCTCTATTTACAATAATCTAGCCTAAACTTTCCTATGGCCCACAATCCATGGTTTTCGGACCCCTGGTTTACCCTTTGACCCATTACAATGCTTTCGGGGCTTTGACCCACCCCAAAACCCCTGTGCTAAACTAAAGATAATAAAAAATATACAAAATCGGACCAGTTTCGCAGCTCGTAGGAGACTCTGTTCCAACAGTCCCCCAACACAATCTTATGACTCGTCCCGATTCACTGTGGTGGTGCGGTCTCTATCTATGCACGTAAGGTATTGAAGGTGATGATCAGCAGAGGTAACACTTCCTGATTCTGGGTAGCAGCACTTTGTGCGATATCGACAAGCTTCAGGGAGGTAGGTCCCTCAAGGGTCGTGGTAACCCATTCCAAAATTTGGTTGAGTCGTGCAATGGCGTTGTGAGCATCTTGAGATATCTCGAAGGCAGCATCATCCCATGGCTTCAAACTCTTTTTGATGGTATGCTTGGCACGTCGGAGATCCGCAATCGTGTCTTGGAGAGAGTTGCTAGTTTTCAAGAGTGCCAGACGTTGTGCAGGGGCGAGGGAAGACAAGGCAGCTTCGATCTGATCGAATGCAGCTTCCTTCTGGCGTAAGTCATATCTAACACGTTGAAGCATTGGGTTGAACTGGACCGCTTTCCAGAGCTGCATGGCCACTTCGAGCAATTGAGTACCCAGAGTAAGTTGTCCTTTAATAATGTCTGATGCTTCTGTTATCAACGTAGCTCGTTGTGCTTGCACCTCCAGGGATATGGTAGGTTGTGCTTGGGCCTGGTATGCTGTGAATTAGCGGTCCATTTGGGTCTTGAGGGCCTGCACTTCGGTTCGAGACACCCTGAGCCAGCCTTCTAGGGTAGCCCAGAGCAGAGCTGACGCCTGGAATTCGTCAGGGATCTCTGTGTTGGGCTGGTGAACCACTATTTCGAGCTGCTCCATAAGGGATATATCTTCAGTCTGGCATGTGAGGACCGGTGTGGCCACATTGAGGTGTTGTTGCGCAGCGGTGTGTAATCCCTGTAACGACTCGCAAGGCAACTGTGCCAAGTATTCTTGTAGTTCCATAGCTGTTGGGAGGTGGCGCCGACCAAGATAGTGTGAGGTAGTGAACAAATATGGATTTCTTTGGTAGGTATCCTGGAACTGCGGAGAAGTCGCAGTGTATCCCTATATCGCTTCGTCCCACGGGGAGATGGAGTATCCTTGTTAGTCATCCCTTTTATGCGCAGGACTAGCTGCAACTCAAATGCGTTAGTTCTCATAGCGAGATGCGGTAGTTGCGTATCATCCTTCGTGGCACATTTTGAGCCCAGCCGGCTGGGGCCTGCAATCATCCCAGGGTTGGAAAGATCGGGAAATTCTGTCGTGTAGCTTTGGTGCCATTTTGTACAGGGTTCAAAGTCAATTTTCCCTGCAGGGAGCTAGAGGGAAATAATCTTATCAATCTCGGCGTCCCTAGACCCTCTTAACACAATGTCTGCAGGGGTTGGACTGGTGGGTGCCGAGGTGCTCAGAAGGTTAGGGGCTTCCATAGCAGCCAAAGGATAGGCTTCCAACGTTGGAAACTCGCGGATAGCGGAGGTAGGTTGATGGGGTACAACCCAAACACTACAGGTCCATACAATCAAGCAGTAGATTAACAGATGCAGATAACAGAGACAATATGGATCCTTGATCAGAGTTATCCTTTCCTCCTTATAGTGCTCGGGGTTATCCAACGGTAGAGTAAATCTAACTTGAAACTTACCATCACTCATCCGGAAAAAACTCACCATAAATTTCCGCATCGATGGCCAGCCTCTTATTTGTTGTAATGGTAAGATTCCATTTTCACCAGAATGCAGTGTTCTGACAGTCATCGCTTGCACTTGATAGCTTTCCCATGGATCTACTAACTTTGGATGAATCATCAGTGTCATCCGCACATCCCAAATTAAAGCCGACGTCGGATGTGTTTTAATGCGATTCAGGTACAACTCACACAGCTTGGAAACCGTACGCATCCCGTTCAGTGTCGCAGTTGGGACAGTTTAGGGATTAGTCTTTCCTTTTGTCAGGCTATGGTTCCAGTATTAAACCGTGAGTGGTAATGGTGTTCCCCTTGATCCTGGTGCAATGTACAGGTGTGATCTTCCCTCAGTTAAGGCGTTCGTGTTCTGCAAAGCTGCGTCAAGCGCCCCTGCGCCATCTCCCACCGTAAATGTTCGTAGAAACTCATCCCGCAAATTCTCCCAATGGTGGGTGCGCTGATGCAGCTCCACATCTAAATGCCATGCAGTTGGACGCAGTCCCAGGTCATGGATAAAAAGGTGAACCCATTCGTTTTGGGTTCTGTCACACCTGTTAGTCATCAGTATTTTTCACCTGTTGATGATGACTGTTTGTTAAATCCAAGTTTTCTAGTAGCTGATCTCAAAATTTGTCAAATTTTCCAGCTGGAAAACACCCATAAACATTTTTTCCCTCCTAACCTTTTCAATCAGCCCATGACGAGATAAAACCTCATTTTCAAGCCCTATCTAGCCTCAGTCATACTAGCTTGTCCATCAACTCCAAAGAGAATAATCCAAATCTGTCCAAGAAGTCTCCCCTAAGTTAGGTAGTGGCGCTTTAGGCATTTCTCCCTTGGAAAACTATCCTAAAGCCAAAGAACCTATGTCTAATATCAACCAGTTCTAGATCACCTTCCTATTCTGCAAATAAAGTTCGATTACACCCTTAGGTCGCGCCACTAAGAAGCCTTGATGTCTTAGAAATACATATGCCATAGTTCAAGCTGATATTAGGTGGACGTACCATGTTTCAATGTCTTTTTCAAAGAGAAGAAGTATATTAGTGTTCTAGAAGATAGTATTAAATTAAACATGAGAAGATAGCTGATTCTCATGTGGTTTTGAGCTTGGGATGCAAATACTGGACAAAGAGTTATTTCATTAAGCTCCTGCAAACACAGTCAAAGGTTAGTGAATTATAAATGACAAGAAATGCTCTGCAAATACTGGCCAGGCTACCTCTAATTGTCTAAGGATGCACAAAGGTATTTGAAAAGCAGAATTACATGTCTCAGAGAGATGCGCTTCGTGGCATATTGTCATTTTGTCATTTTCATTTGCTTAAGTATGGATAGACAGTGAAAGGAAAGATAACACTATTTGAAAACTGATGAAATGGCATCACTGAGAAAACCTCCTCCATAGATGAGTAGAGGGTTGAAAGACTGAGAAAACCTCCTCCATACATGAGCAGAGGGTTGAAAGACTGAGAAAACCTCCTTCATCTAATAAGCAGAGGGCCAGGGAAGAAGATTGATTATAGGGTTTTCACTGACTGAAAGGAAAATTTTAAGGGCAGTGGGAGACAATTGAAGGCTTCTGAATAGAAAATGGTGTTAAATGCAAAGGCAAAGAAGTGGTGCTTTAAAAAGGTGTTTACATGAGTTTCACTGTTAAAACACAGAATTGAAATACAGTGTGAAGCTAATTGGGTGATTATGAATGAAGAAATATGGTTAAGCAAATGGCCAAGGAAGTAAAAAAATCTTGGTCTTAAACTGACTTCTGCTATCAAATACAAAGAAAACCACTAACAGTGTGTTCATAAACATTCTTCATTTGGCTAAAACAGGGGTTGAAAAGAACGCATGCATTTGTCAAAAATAGGCCTCCTTCATAAACAAGTAGAAGGCTCACCATTTTTTGAGGGTGAAGAGCATTCATTTTCAGTATGGCTTAGATTTCAAAGGGACTGCTATCAAAATGGTAAAATGAATGAGAAATTCATTATTCTTGCAATATTCCTTCACAAAAGAACAAAGGGACAATTTTCCAATTTTACATTCTAACTTCAGCTCATCATCCCCTGCTATACCTCTGAAAAAGTTGAAGACTAGATCACTTTGGAAATCCAAGCCTTGCAAGATATTGATATAGACCAAGAATAGTTTATTTGCTGCACTTATGAAATTCAGGATAGGCAGTTTCTCAAGATTGAAAGTTGTGTAGCTGGCACACATTAGCCTCTGTGGATGTTTTTGTTTTTTATGCCTAAAGAAGAATGTCATTCAAAGGGGTGCATCTGCAGTCATTATAAGGCTTTGGGCAGGGTTTGCTTCTAAAAAAAACAGATATGAATAAAGGGAACAAGTTTCCTCCCTTAATAGGTAAACAATGAAAAAGAGTTTGGCCTTGAGATGACTTCTTCGCATTGGGAAGGGTCATATATGTTAAAGACTTTCCAAGCAGCCTCCACAACACTTTATTATCAACATAAATTGGATAGGGGCCCCTTTGGCGTTTTAAAAGTCATTTGAGCTTCGTTATAACAAAGATAGCTTTCAAAAAGGCTTCAAAACCCTCATAAATCAGTTTCAAAGCTAATTGGCCTTTTTGCCTTCAAAGGGAATAAGAGACCGTTGCAAGCCCATTTGCAGTTTCAAAAACGTTAACAAACGTTCAAAATCTCTCTCCTAGCCATCCACTAAAGAAACGAGAGAAGTTCGAGAAATTTGCATAGTTTTTGAAGGTTTAAAGCCGCGCGGCGCACCTGGAAAAGTGCGCGGCGCATTTAGAAGCAAAAATACAAAGGGCTATAACGTTGGCGCGGTGCGCCTGTGCGCGTGGTCAACACTGCTCGAAGGCCAACACGACACCTTGTTCATTACGCGGCGCTCTTCCATTTGAACGTGCCGCGCCTTTTTGAATGACCAAAATGCCTTCAAAAGGTCTTGAAACCTGCTCAACTCATCAAGCAAGGACCATAAGCCATCCACAAGGTATTTTTATTTTCCCCCTTGGTGCATTCGAATTTCTAAAGGGTGATTGATGCCATGATTTTCAAGACTAAAATAGTGGTTGGAGAGTAGGCTGTTTGAGCAGAATCTGAGGTTTTTGTTGCTATGATTGCCCAAGATTAGTATAGTAAAAGGTGGTGTGGTTATATTAGTTTCAAAAGGCCTAAACTACCTTCAAAACAGAGTAATGAACCATATGCTAGTGACTAGACAGAAAGAACAATGTTAGAGGTTTTCAAATTGCTGAAGGTGTCCTAACAGTGATAAGACAAAACTAACCTCTGTCAACAAAGTCTAAAGTGAAAACAATGTTATAAGGTGGAAGAAGTATTTGTAAAGGGAAATGGTGATCCTAGGGTGAACAAAGTTTTGTAAAGTGAATACAGTGATCATGTGTGAATGCTTTGTCATTTCAAAAAGTGACCTCTCTGTATGGTAAAAAGAAAACCTAGTGCATGCCTTCCATTGTTCCATAAAGCAAGATATGCTATGAAAGATTTCAAATTAGCTGAAGGTGTTTGGTTTACCTTTGTATAGAAACCAGTGAACAGCAGAAGAAGCACTGTTTGAGGGAGGGTGTTTTTTGTTTTTGTCTAAATACAAGGCTGTCTTGTTTCTACCAAAACACAAAGGATCCTTGTGACCTTACCCAAACACAGTAATAATTTGACTGTGTGCTTTTCATTTGAAAAAAACTTGTTTATTGGCATAAAGGAGGACAAAACAATGATTTATAAGGAGCAGAAAGTTGGTATTGGAGGACTATTTCACACAACATTTGAAGCAATTTGCCTTGGTCAAATAGTGACTAACAAGGAGGATAGGGGTGTGTGCTTGAAAAAAATTCCAAAGGCCATTTGAGACAGCTTGGTTTTGCAAAGAACATTCAAAACAAAATGCCTCCCAGGCAAGACAGTAGGAGTGGCCTTCACAGGAGATTTGAGCCTGTTTCCACGGAAGAAGTAAATGCTCATCCATCAGTCCTTTTTAACTTCCATGAGGTTGGGTGCCTAGATTTTTGTCAAAGAGTGCAAGAGGTGAAGAACTATTCCCCTTTGACATATCTTTGTGCTTTGAGGTTTCAAGAGAGGCACTTTCATCTGGCAGGCCTAGATTTCAAATTCTCTCCAAGGTCCATTTCCAAAGCCACCAAAATCCCTTATGTCGGTGAGAAGTGGTTTAAACAAAGCCATCTGGACTCAGAAGAATACAAGCCTTTTCTGAAGCCTGAGCATAGAGATTCATGCCCATCCATTTTTCCCTTCTCATATCTATTGACTAGTTACACCCCCCTCATGAAGATAATCATAAAATACTTCACTTGCGAGGGAAGATTCTCCCGAATCTATGCCTATCATATCCGATTGCTCATGCATTTCACAAGGGCCAAATTGTTAAATCTCCCTTTCTTCCTATATAGAAGTATTGAGAAAATGGCCTCCACTGTTCAGAAAAAGCCTCCTTCTCAGCAGACAACCTGCCTCTTCCATCACTCTCTCATCAAGGTTATCATTCTTCATCAACTTGAGAAGAAGGAAGTCTCTTGGGATACTTTCATCACACATCCAGATTTCGCCACTGTCCCTTCATTTCATACATCTCTTTCACCTTCCACTCACCATCCTTCGCCTTCTTCAAGCAAGTCTATTCCCAAGAAGCTCAAGTTTCCCATTGAAAAAGCAAAAGAGCATGATGAGGAAGAAGAGCATGAGAAAGAAGAGGAAGGTGATGATGAGCAACATCATGATGAAACAGGGTAGCAAAGGGAAGGAGAAAAAAGTGAGGCAGAACAGCAAGGGGAAGAAGGGCATGATGAATAGGAACATCATGATGAACATCAGACTCCTGGGTATGATGAAGAGGAGCATGATGATGAACAAGCGCAGCGCAATGATGGTGAGCAGCCTCTTGATGAAGAAGGGCATGATGAACAGGTGCAACAGATGAACATAAGCAGCCACAGCATGATGAACACCAACCTCATGATGATGCACAACAGCTTCAAGAAAAAGAACAACAACCTCATAAAAATGAATAACAACATGATGAAGAGATGCAACACAATGAGGAGGACAACCCTCAAAAAGAAATGCAAAATGACAGTCAAGGCATCCATGAAGAAATCCAAGACAGTGGCAAGAATGATGAGAAAATTAGCAAGGGTAAAGAGCCAATGGAGCATGTGCTAGCTGCCTCTCCTAGGCAAGGGGCCATGCTCTCCTCACCAAAAGTGGCCAGCCACAGACATTACAGTTAAGGAAAGGGTGCACAGAGTCTTAACCTTTAAAAATGTAATGGAGGCCCTCAAAAATGAGAAGAGTACAAGAAGCCACGTGTGAGCTGCCCAGAGGAGGAAGACTAAAACCTGAACGCAAGGAAAGGAGAAAGAGAAGCAGCCATGAAAGAGAAGGGACTTCGTACAATTCAATTCAAAGTGATGATAAAACCAATGAAGCTAGAATCAGAAACTCTTGATCAATGAGAAAACCAAACCTGATGCTGAGGAGTTGATCTGGAGAGGGCTAGAAACTGTCAGACAACAGGTTCAAAACAAACAGATGAGTGTCCATATGGCGGTATATGAGACACGGGCCATCAAATACAAAAAGGAGGCCTCCAAAGCACAAGTGAGATTAGAAGAAATCATGGGTGAGTTCGATGAGAGCGAAGATGAAGATCAACCCAGAAGAAAGAGGCCAAGGACCATGGGGCTCAAAAATGCCCTTGAGAAGCAAAAGGAAGAAGAGGCTTCCCTTCTCCAATCTACCCCTCTCACTACATTGTTTGAACAAGAAATAGAGAACAACCGAGAAGCGTGGCTTGAGAGGGTTAATGATCACTTGGAGAAGAAATTGGAGAAGGCAAATAGAGACTTGGACCTTCAACGGAGGATGACCAGGCATTATAAGAAACTCAATCAGTTTGCCCGGGGGAAATTGAAGGTCACTCAGGAAAAAGTCAAGGAGGCTAAAAAGAGGCGCCCAACACCAAAATTGAGGAAAGACACCTCAAAGCTCCAAATTTTTTCCTTAGCTTCACAACATGTTTCTGAAAACCCTTGAGGGTCATGCTCGCCGAAATTGGGCGAAATTCGACAAATTTTGGTTTTTTGTCATTTTTGGGTTTTTTTTGCTAAAACTCATGGGCATTGCCATTTCAGTTTGGGGCATCCTCAAAGGATGAAAGTGGTATCATTGGATGCCATAATTTCAGGGGCATATACTCAGCGATTTTCAGATCTATTGAAGATAATTTTCTCCCCCAAAATGGCGAAAAACACTCGCTTTTTCTACACTTTGCCCCGTTTATTAGCAAGGCCTATTTTTTGGGCTTTTACACACAGGCCTATTTTTGGAGAACTTGCAGTGGTCAGTTTGGAGAAAACTAAACATTTTCAGAAATTAGACACTCAGAGCTTTCCAACGAGCTGTCACATGCCTCATTTCGACATCGGGAAGGCCTCCAAAAGTTGCCGGCAAGTTAGGTGACTTTCTGCTGATGTATTTCTTGAGTATTTTTGTAAAAATTGAACCTTTCAAAAGTGACTTTTCCTCATGTGCGTTTAGCTATTTTTGTGCATGGTTAGTTAGGAAAAGTAAATGTATTTCCCTTTTTTAGCAATTTTGAGATATTTTATTAGATATTTTGTGCCTTGGGTTTTGCAAAGCCTCAAGGACAAAATCAGATATTTTGGATAGACCAATGAGATTGCAAGTTGAACCAAGAGGTTTTCCTCACTTTGGCCTATATATTCCAAATGCTTTCATTGTAAACAAGGATGAAATTGATGAATAGAAGCAATATATGGTGATACAAGCTTTGGAAGAAACACTTGTCTTATGCTTTTGGATAGTTTCTTGGATGTTTTTGGATGATGAAAGAGGATTTTTGTTGGATTCCATGACTTGGTAGAATGGTATAGTGTCTCTCTCTCTGTTTTGTTTCTTAGTTTTCATTCATAATTCCATGTTCTTGCTTGCTATAAGACAGTAGAGAACAAATTTGAGACATGCCCTTGAAAGCACCTCAAATTTCGTGTTTATTTATAGCTTCCATGTTTTCTTCATTCCTAGTCACATTAAAGCATTCTTGATTGCTCTTTAATAACTAAGAAATATTGTTTGCTTGTTTCATTTATGGTTTTATGCAAGCTAAGTATGATTCACGGTATGCCCTACTTACTCATGGCTAGTCATAGCTCCACCTTTGAAACCTCTCTTTGATTGATTAGATTGTCATTTGTTGAACCAAGGAGGTCTTGTACCGATCTTGCCCTTTGCCTAAAACTATGCAATCGTGCTTCAAAGTGCCCAATATCTTGGAATACTATGTTTAGGCGTTCATTCATAGTGATTTGAGTTGTTTGTTCATCTTAAGTGTATTTCCCCAAAGTCTGATATCCATTTCCTAAAGTTAGAGAGTCATATATCTCTATGCATAGCTTGAATGTTTATTTCTATGCATTGATCAGTTTACAGTTACATTTCTCATGATTAATGGTTTTCCCTACCATGTTTATGTCAGCTATTAAACTAGTTATGTTTGGAATCTTGTGTTCTTCACAAATTTAATGTCCATCTCACTCCATTTTTCCCAAAGATCCATTTTACCTCGAATCAAATCGGCCCTTCAACAACCTTGTATCACCATCTGAAAGCTTTCTTGACCTTTTCGACCCCATAGCCCAGTTGATCTAACATCTTTTTTACCTATCTTAGTCTTTGATCAGTTCATCCCTCACAACCTAAAAACCAAAACCACAAAACCTACTTCATAACTAGCCTAAAATCAAGAACACAATAAGCAAACACAGAGATATCCCTTACACAAATAGAGAGATCCCTCTCTGATTCCAGGAAGGCTAGGTCCTTGGGCTCCAAAGATTGGTTTGATGTTACACTATCATTTGGCTTGCCAATCAGCCAAATCAAGGGACCGTAACATAATGGTGATCACGGTGGGACTCTGAGTTAGTGACAATCTAAGTACACCTTAGGACTCCATAAATCTCTTATCTTCAAACATACCTGCCATTTAGCCACCTCATTGCCACCCTAACATAATGGCGATCACGGTGGGACTAACTGAGTACATAACAGTCTAGCAAACTCTTGTAGATTCATTAGTATTTAAAATTTAAATAGGAAAGCAGTCCATAGAATCATTTATAGTAAACTCTTTTTGTTCTCACCACCCTAGCAAAGTGATGAAACAGGTTTAGAACACTCTAATAAACCATCGGCTACACATAAAACTCTAAAAACCCCAAAACATTCCCAGATTGTCTTTTCCCTAGTTACTGGTGGTGGACCATAGCTACATCTTTACAAAAACAACCAAGTTCCACCTGGCAACTCCACTAGCCTCCAGTAGGCCTAAAAACTCCATAAAAAGACCAAAAAATTCATAAACCATACCTTTTTGTTAACTCATCCTTTCCAAAACTTAAAACTTATGGTGCAAACTCTATAATCAGTGACAAACTAAATATAGCTTAGCGATTCAGAAGACTTCACCTAAACATAGGATATAAGCAGAAATATTCTTGCCAAAAAGAACCATTAGCTTGTCCATACAGCCTAGCAAACTGTTGAAACCAAGTGAATCACTCTTCTTTGCAATTTTTCATCTCAAATTTTGCTATAAAACTTTTTCCCGAAAGCATCTTTGATAGTGTTGCTGGTGGACCATAGTTCTCATAGAAATCCACCCGGCGACTCCACTAGTCCATCTTCTTGTTTTGACCATCCTTCACATTAGTAAAACCCTAGAGAGGCCATCCATCTGAAACAATCACAAATACCATCCTCTCTAAACTCCGGATTCGAAATCTGGCTTCACAAAGAATCAACACCAGATCTCATCCAGACCCAAATCCCCCTATCATAGTAGATGACCCAGAGAAGATTCTGTGGCAAGCTTTCGAAACTGGAAATTTAGCTACCGATAGGTCCATCCGTAAAGCAAGATCAGTACCTGAACACCTCACAGCCTTGCAGGATTCCCCCTTTGACTTAAAATCATCAAAAACCATTTTTAGAAGCAAGTCACAAAGTAAGGTAGACTTTAACGATCTTGAGCTCCTAGATCTACCACAGAGTCCTAGTAGAGAAGCCTCGCCTACTACACCTCCAAACTTTCAGCTTCTCCATCACTTTGGCTCCTACCACCCCAGATCTACTCAAAATCAGATCACTAGCCCAAGTACATCCGCCACACCCATCCAAAACACTATTGTTCAAACCACCTCAGCTCATCCTACAAGCCCTCATTGTGTACATCATCCATTAGCTCCCGCCATGGCAGCCTGGTATGCACCCTTGGTGTTGCCACAGCCTTTGTCTCCCTTACAAAATGACTATCAATCCAAAATCCCGCACTTTACCAGAGTTGAGACTACCACAGCTCAACAACATGTAGATAGGATTAGCGATGCCTTTAAATACATGGAAATAGAGGACGAGACCATCAAAATGAGGATGTTCGCCCAAAGCCTGGGCGGAGAACCCAAAAAATGGTTTAAGAGCTTAACTCCAAACAGCATCCACAATCTCCCAGAACTCTACCAAACCTTCATAAACAAGTGGGAAATCTAAAAGAACCCCATTCAAATCTTGTCAGAGTATAACAATCTAAAACGGGAAAATGGGAAAAGTGTCCAGGGATACTGCACTAGGTTCAACAATGTGTATAACACCCTCCCGCCTCACTTCAAACATCCACTTGGCTCAGCCTTGGCAAAGTTCCCCGAAGGCTTTGACCCAAACATGACTTATCAACTAAGAGACAAAGACCCCCCTACCTTAGAAGAAATGCAAAGAGTGGCTATAAATGCAGAAGCCAACTTAGCTGAAAAGAGAGCTAGGATAAGAGCAGAAAAGGGAGTCATATACCATGACGAAATTGCCCCTTCGGTATCTTCCTCAAATCCTAGAATAGATGGCCTGGTCAAATCCATGACAAAGATGTGGGAAAAAATGAGTGAAAAAACACCTCTTAAGGGCAACCATCCAAACCCTCAAAACCGGAACCAAAACTTTAGAAGAGACCAATCTCAAAATAAACCAAGGGAAAAGGACCAACAGATCAGGCCATCCTTCAATGAAAATTATGTGGAAGAAGATGATAGGGATACAGAACCCATTGATGAAAATCATTTGAACCTCATAGGTTCTGATAACGAGAGTGAGGTTTACCTCACAGAAGAAGAACAAGCGTTCTTCTCTCCGAATCGAGATGAAACCAACTATGAAGATCCCGAAGATCCTGCCATAGATTTTCAGAATGCCATAGTAGAAGCTCACAGGCCGTATGACCTTAGAAGCAGAAAAAACCAAGACAACTCCAAGAAAGGTAACTCAGACACTGCTAGAACCCCTAATACCATCCTTAAAAAAACAGTGGATAGCAACAAAATCATGATCAAGAGAACTGACCAAAACAAAGATAAATTTATTCAAACAAATATTGGCTTAGATACTCCTAGTACCTCCACAAAGATTCCTGAGATGGTTGTGTCAAACAAAATCCCAAAACAAAGTCAGCAAACTCAGAACATAGAGAAAGTCAGGGCTGAAAAAAACTGAAGCAAACCTGTCTAAACTACAAGCACCTTTCAGTTTTGAAAGAGAAATCGCCAAAATAAATATTACCATGCCTCTCACTAAACTTATCGCCCAAGGCTCTTATAAATCCCAAGTGTTAAAGGTCCTGTATATAGGAAATGATGCGAACACCCTTAATCTAGCTTATGACACTCCCGAAGTGTTGTTTGGTCCAAAAATAGAAGCGAAATTCCAAGAAGGAACCACTCTTCCCTTTTACATTAGTATGAATATCCATGATCAAATCCTTCACAATGCCATGCTAGAATCTGGGGTCTCACATAATCTCATGCCGAAGGTTGTAATTGAAATATTAGGCCTAGAAATCACAAGACCATATAAAGACTTATATTCATTTGATTCGAGTAGAGTCAAATGTCTAGGCTTGATCAAAGATCTTTGTTTCAGTTTGGCCCAAGTACCTGCAAAACATCTGATCATGGACATAGTGGTAGCAGACATCCCTCCCAAGTATGGAATTCTTTTATCCAGATCTTTGGGAGCCAAGCTTCAAGGAAATATTCAACTTGATATTTCCTACGCCACTATTCCTATGTTCGACCAAACTAGAATACTCTATCGAGAATCACACATGAAATATATGATCAGCAGCCAAGAAAGGCCAGATAACATCCCGATGTACTCCTTGCATTCTAATCTGAACTCTTTCATTTTACACACTGATGAGGACATTGAAGAACAGTCAGAAGGATTTGAAACAAACTTAGACCCACCACATCAGCTACCCCAAGTTCTCTATGATGAACTAGACACTCAAAATTATCATGAGCATGAGCAACTATTGCTTGAGGAAAGAGAGTTTGTTCCTTTTGAAATAGGGATAGAGCAAGAAGCACAAACCATTATGTACTATCAAGCAAATTGCTCAAACCTTAGGCAAAAATCAGCAGTAACATCAGGAAACTTTTTCAGAACAGAGGCATTAGAAGACTTGCATATCACAAACCTCTTTGGAATTCAGGGGCAGGGAAGTTTAATGTTCTTAACATACCTTAAGGATTTGACATCACTTAACTCTACCCTTTCAATTGAAACCTTGACTGTAGCCATAACAGCTCAAAATCTAGAAAAAATCCCCGATAAACTTCGTATGAAAGGATATGACAACTGCAGTCCAAATACACTTGAGTTACTTGAACTGGCTAACATTCTGTCACTCCACCAAAGACTTAGAACTGCTAGAATTTGCAATCTTGTTCAAAATACTACTTCATATAGAGAAAATAGTGAGAAACACTATGCCACTGCCATCACTCCTAGAAACAACTTTGACAAAAGGAAATACAAAAATCTGAACCAAACAGTAATACTCAAAGATAAAATAGCTGGTCATAGGATTTGTTTTGATTTTAGAAACACTAATACACAGCCTTGTGACAGAAATGTTATCCTTCCTACCCAAGACCATGATATACTAATGATAAGTGCTTTTAATCATATGTCTTTGCAAGATGATGTTTCAGGTTACAGCCAAATAATTCCTTTGCAAAGCAGACAGCTCAAAGAATTTTTCTGGTATGCTGGAAGTAGTTCCATTTTCAAACCCATAATTGAAAAACCACCGGATATCAAAAATATGCTCCTAAAAGCCATGTTTCCAGTCCTAAATTTCTGCATTTTGATGTACCTTGATGATGTCATCATATACTTCAAAAATGACAAAGAATATATGCATTATTTGAAAAAGATGTATAACAAAAGAAGGAGTGGAAATCAGAGGTATAAAGAGGTACAGCGGGAAGATATAGGGTTGTTTAGAAGTTCATGCATGAATCCTTATGTCATGCTTGAAAGAGAAAATTTTCTAAATTTGTCTTTTCAAGAGCTGAGTGGACCAAGAGTGGTAGGAGATCCTTATGAGGATAAGATGCTTAAGTTTCGCCATTTCCAAGATTTCTGAGTCAAAACTTTTTCGATCATTGTATATACCATTGTTTGAAAAATAAATCAAAAACAGAAAATTCAAAAAACAATAGAAAAATAGAAAAAGAGGACAGTTTGAAAAATAGAAAGAAGGCCCCATGTTCAAAAAATAGTCATTCGGAAAGCGCGCAAGTCTAAATGCCGCTACTAGTGCTCAAATGTCTTGTTCTGTTATCTAGCCTACTCATAACTGAACATGTTTTAAATTTATTTGCTGATAAGTTAGTGAGTGGAAAAGATGGTCAACATTGTGTAAGCTTGACTTATCAAAGAGAGTAGATTAGGAAAAGATACTGGTTCCACATGCTCAAAACAGAACCAAAGAGGAAAGCAGGGATGAAAAAAAAATTGTGTATCCTAGCCTTGTTTTTCTAGATTTCATTTTATGCAAAATAATATTTGTGTGCAGCTTGTCTTTCATGCCACAAGTACATGACAAATCAGACTGTCTAATCCTGATTTGGTCATTTTTCAATTTCATGTTTTAGATTAGAGAATAAAATCTTGTCAAACAGCTTAATCTTGACAGTCGATCTAGCATAGGTAGAGAAACAAAGGAGTTCATCAGCTTAATCTGAACTCCCGGTGGATATAAGTGTAGAATTAGATAGTGTCATTTTTCAAAAATACTATGTCAAAGGGTTGTTATTCCAAATGCACCCAAAAGAAGAAAAAATGTTAGGAAATATAGTGGCGTAGGTAGAAATATCATTGATGCTAATCATGCTGTCAATTTTCAGAAATAGCATCAAGGAAGAAAGAAATTTGCGCCAATGGATAAAGGCACTGGTCTTCAAAGAACCGAGATCTAAAATTCTGAACACCTCCTGAAAAAGAGCTGCCCTCCCCAAATGGAGCCACTGTTAGTCATCAGTATTTTTCACCTCTTGATGATGATTGTTTGTTAAAGCCAAGTTTTCTAGCAACTGATCTCAAAATTTGTCAAATTTTCCAGCTGGAAAACACCCATAAACATTTTTTCCCTCCTAACCTTTTCAATCAGCCCATGACGAGATAAAACCTCATTGTCAAGCCCTATCTAGCCTCAACCATACTAGCTTGTCCATCAGCTCCCAAGAGAATAATCCAAATCTGTCCAAGAAGTCTCCCCTAAGTTAGGTAGTGCCACTTTAGGCATTTCTCCCTTGGCAAACTATCCTAAAACCAAAGGACCTTTGTCTAATATCAACTAGTCCTAGATCACCTTCCTATTCTGCAAATAAAGTTTGATTATACCCTTACGTCGCGCCACTAACAAGCCTTGATGTCTCGGCAATAAATATGCCACTGGTCAAGCTGATATTAGGTGGATGTACAGTGTTCCAATGTCTTTTTCAAAGAGCAGAAGTATATTAGTGTTCCAGAAGACAGTATTAAATTCAACATGAGAAGACAGCTTCTTCTCATGTGGTTTTGAGCCTGGGATGCAAATACTGGACAGAGAGTTATTTCATTAAGCTCCTGCAAACACAGTCAAAGGTTAGTGAATTATAAATGACAATAAATGCTCTGCAAATACTGGCCAAGCTACCTCTGATTGTCTAAGGATGCACAAAGGTATTTGAAAAGCATAATTACATGTCTCAGAGAGATGCCCTTCGTGGCATATTGTCATTTTGTCATTTTCATTTGCTTAAGTATGGATAGGCAGTGAAAGGAAAGATAACACTATTTGAAAACTGATGAAATGGAATCACTGAGAAAACCTCCTCCATACATGAGCAGAGGGTTGAAAGACTAAGAAAACCTCCTTCATTTTACAAGCAGAGGGTTTGGCAATGAGATAAAGGCCTCCTTCATCTAATAAGCAGAAGGCCAGGGACAGAGATTGATTATAGGGTTTTCACTGACCGAAATGAAAATTTTAAGGGCAGTGGGAGACAATTGAAGGCTTCTGAATAGAAAATGGTGTTAAAAGCATAGGCAAAGCAGTGGTGCTTTAAAAAGGTGTTTACATGAGTTTCACTGTTAAAACACAGAATTGAAATACAGTGTGAAGCTAATTGGGTGATTATGAATGAAGAAATATGGTTAAGAAAATGGCCAAGGAAGTAAAACAATCTTGGTCCTACACTGACTTCTACTATCAAATACAAAGAAAACCACTAACAGTTTGTTCATAAACATTCTTCATTTGGCTAAAACAGGGGTTGAAAAGAACCCAGGCATTTGTCAAAAATAGGCCTCCTTCATAAACAAGTAGAAGGCTCACCATTGTTTGAGGGTGAAGAGCATTCATTTTCAGTATGGCTTAGATTTCAAAGGGATAGCTGTCAAAATGGTAAAATGAATGAGAAATTCATTATTCTTGCATACTTCCTTCACAAAAGAACAAAGGGACAGTTTTCCAATTTTACATTCTAACTTCAGCTCATCATCCCCTGTTATACCTCCTTAAAAGTTGAAGACTATATTACTTTGGAAATCCAAGCCTTGCAAGTTATTGATATAGACGAAGAATAGTTTATTTGCTGCACTTATGGAGTTCAGGATAGGCAGTTTCTCAAGATTGAAAGTTGTGTAGTTGGCACACATTAGCCTCTGTGGATGTTTTTGTTTTTGATGCCTAAAGAAGAATGTCATTCAAAGGGGTGCATATGCAGTCATTATAAGGCTTTGGGCAGGGTTTGCTTCTAAAAAACAGATATGAATAAAGGGAACCAATTTCCTCCCTTAATAGGCAAACAATGAAAAATATTTTGGCCTTGAGATGACTTCTTCGCATTGGGAAGGGTCATATCTATTAAAGACTTTCCAAGCAGCCTCCACAGCACTTTATTATCAACATAAATTGGATAGGGGCCCCTTTGGCATTTTAAAAGTCATTTGAGCTTCGTTATAACAAAGACAGCTTTCAAAAAAGCATCAAACCCCCCATAAAGCAGTTTCAAAGCTAATTGGCCTTTTTGCCTTCAAAGGGAATAAGATACCGTTGCAAGCCCATTTGCAAGTTTCAAAAACGTAAACAAACGTTCAAAATCGCTCTCCTAGCCATCCACTAAATAAACAAGAGAAATTTGAGCAATTTGTGGAGTTTTTGAAGGTATTAAAGCCGTGCGGCGTGCCTGGAAAAGTGCGCGGCGCGTTCAGAAGCAAAAATACAAAGGGCTATAACATTGGCACAGTGCGCCTGTGCGCACGGTCAACACTGCCCGAAGGCCGACCTGACACCTTGTTCATTATGCGGCACTCTTCCATTTGAACGTGCCGCGCCTGTTTGAACGACCAAAACGCCTTCAAAAGGTCTTGAAACCTGCTCAAATCATCAAGCAAGTACCATAAGCCATCTGCAAGGTATTTTATTTGCCCCCTTGGTGCATTCGAATTTCTAAAGGGTGATTGATGCCATGATTTTCAAGACTAAAACAGTGGTTGGAGAGTAGGCTGTTTGAGAAAAATCCGAGGTTTTTGTTGCCATGATTGCCCAAGATTAGTATAGTAAAAGGTGGTGTGCTTATATTAGTTTCAAAAGGCCTAAACTGCCTTTCAAAACAGAGTAATGAACCATATGCTAGTGACTAGACAGAAAGCACAGTGTTAGAGGTTTTCAAATTGCTGAAGGTGTCCTAACAGTGATAACACAAAACTAACCTCTGTCAACAAATTCTAAAGTGAAAACAGTGAGCCTAATTTGAAAACAGTGGTCATACTCTGAAAGCCTTGTCACTTCAAAAGTGTCCCTTTGAATGGTAAAAGAGAAAAACTATGTCCAGCCACCAGATTTCCATAAAACACAGTATGCTATGAAGATCCTTTGAATCAATTTTAGGGTGTTTTTGTCTACCTGTGTATAAGAACGAGTGAATAGCAGAAGAAGCACTGTTTGAGGGAGGGTTTTTTTTGTTTTTGTCTAAATACAAGGTTGTCTTGTTTCTACCAAAACACAAAGGATCCTTGTGACCTTACCCAAACACAGTAATAATTTGACTGTGTGCTTTTCATTTGACAAAAACTTTTGATTGGCATAAAGGAGGACAAAACCGTGATTTATAAGGAGCAGAAAGTTGGTATTGGAGGACTATTTCACACAACATTTGAAGCAGTTTTCCTTGGTCAAAAAGTGACTAACAAGGAGTACAGGGGTGTGTGCTTGAAAAACATTCCAAAGGCCATTTGAGACAGCTTGGTTTTGCAAATAACATTCAAAACAAAATGCCTCCTAGGCAAGACACTAGGAGTGGCCTTCACAGGAGATTTGAGCATGTTTCCACGGAAGAAGTAAATGCTCATCCATCAGTCCTTTTTAACTTCCATCAGGTTTGGTGCCTATATTTTTGTCAAAGAGTGCAAGAGGTGAAGAGCTATTCCCCTTTGACACATCTTTGTTCTTTGAGGTTTCAAGAGAAGCACTTTCAACTGGCAGACCTAGATTTCAAATTCTCTCCAAGGTCCATTTCCAAAGCCACTAAAATCCCTTATGTCGGGGAGAAGTGGTTTAAACAAAGCCACCTGGACTCATAATCATACAAGCCTTTTCTGAAGCCTGAGCATAGATATTCATGCCCATCCATTTTTCCCTTCTCATATCTATTGACTAGTTACGCCCCTCTCATGAAGAAAATCATGAAATACTTCACTTATGAGGGAAGATTCTCCTGAGTCTATGCCTATCATATCCGATTTCTCATGCATTTCACGAGGGCCAAATTGTTAAATCTCCCTTTCTTCCTACATAGAAGTATTGAGAAAATGGCCTCCACTGTTCAAAAAAAGCCTCCTTCTTAGCAGACAGCCTGCCTCTTCCATCACTCCCTCATCAAGCTTATCATTCTTCATCAGCTTGAGAAGAAAGAAGTCTCTTGGGATACTTTCATCACACATCCAGATTTCACCAATGTCCCTTCATTTCATACATCTCCTTCACCTTCCGCTCACCATCCTTTGCCTTCTTCAAGCAAGCCTATTCCCAAGAAGCTCAAGTTTCTCATTGAACAATAAAAAGAGCATGATGAGGAAGAAGAGCATGATCAAGAAGTGGAAGGTGATGATGAGCAGCATCATGATGAAATAGGGCAGCAAGGGGAAGAAGGGCATGATGAAGAGGAACATCATGATGAACAAGAGACTCCTGAGCATGTTGAAGAGGAGCATGATGATGAACAAGTGTAGCACAGTGATGGTGAGCAGCCTCTTGATGAATAAGGGCATGATGATGAATAGAGGCAGCCACATGATGATGAACAGCAGCCACGTGATGATGAACAGAAGCCTCATGATGATGAAGATCAGCCTCATAAAAAGGAACAGCAGCCCCATGAAGAAGAAGGGTAGCATGATAAACAGGTGCAACACAGTGAGGAGGACAGTCCTAAAAAAGAAATGCAAAAGGACAGTCAAGGCATCCATGAAGAAATCCAAGACAGTGGAAAGAATGATGAGCAAAGTAGCAAGGGTAAAGAGCCAATGGAGCATGTGCTAGTTGCCTCTCCTAGGCAAGGGGCCATGCTCTCTTCTCCGAAAGTGGCCAAGCCTCGGACATCAAGGAAAAGGGTGCCTAGAGTTGTAACTCCAAATGTGACTAGGGCCCTCCGAAGCAAGGGAAAATTTTCCAAGAAGCCCATTGACGAATTGCCCAAGAGGAGGAAGACTAAAAGAGCCACCCAAAGCAAAGGAAAGGAGAAAGAAGAGAGAAGCCATGAAAAGGAAAGGGACTTCGACATAATTCAAATTCAAAGTGATGATAGTGACAATGAAGCCCGAATCCTTGAAACTCTCTTGATCAATAGAGAAAACCAAATTGATGCTTTGAGGATTGATCTTGAGAGGGCTAGAAACTTCAATCACTTTTTGCAAGTTCAAAACAAACAGATGAGTGTCCATATGGCGGTATATGAGACACGGCCCATCAAATACAAAAAGGAGGCCTCCAAAGCACAAGTGAGATTAGAAGAACTCATGGGTGAGTTATATGAGAGCGAAGATGAAGATAAACCTAGAAGAAAGAGGCCAAGGACCATGGGGCTCAAAAAGGCCCTTGAGAAGCAAAAGGAAGAAGAGGCTGCCCTTCTCCAATCTACCCCTCTCACTATATTTTTCGAACAAGAGATAGAGAACAACCGAGAAGCATGGCTTGAGAGGGGTAATGATCACTTGGAGAAGAAATTGGAGAAGGAAAATAGAGACTTGGACCTTCAACGGAGGATGACCGGGCATTATAAGAAACTTAATCAGTTTACCCGACGGAAATTGAAGGTCACTCGGGAAAACTCAAGGAGGCTAAAAAGAGGCGCTCGACACCAAAATTGAGGAAAGACACCTCAAAGCTCCAAATTTTGGCCTCAGCTTCATAGCATGTTTCTGAAAACCCTTGAGGGTCATGCTCGCCGAAATTGGGCGAAATTCGACAAATTTTGGTTGTTTGTCATTTTTGGGTTTTTTTTTGCTAAAACTCATGGGCATCACCATTTCAATTTGGGGCATCCTCAAAGGATGAAAGTGGTATCATTGGATGCCATAATTTCAGGGGCATATACTCAGCTATTTTCAGATCTATTGAAGATCATTTTCTCCCCCAAAATGGCGAAAAACACTCGCTTTTTCTACACTTTGCCCCTTTTATCAACAAGGCCTATTTTTTTTGTTTTTACACACAGGACTATTTTTGGAGGACTTCCACTGGTAAGTTTGGAGAAAAATAAACATTTTCAGAAATTATACACTCATAGCTTTCCAACGAGCCATCACAGGACTTGTTTCGACATCGGGAAGGCCTCCAAAAGTTGTCGGCAAGTCAGGGGACTTTCTGCTGATGTATTTCTTGAGTATTTTTGTAAAAATTGAACCTTTCAAAAGTGACTTTTCCTCATGTGCGTTTAGATATTTTTGTGCATGGTTAGTTAGGAAAAGTCAATTTATTTCCCTTTTTTAGCATTTTTGAGATATTTTATTAGATATTTTGTGCCTTGGGCTTTGCAAAGCCTCAAGGACATAATTAGATATTTTGGATAGGCCAATGAGATTGCAATTTGAACCAAGAGGTTTTCCTCACTTTGGCCTATATATTCCAAAGGCTTTCATTGTAAACAAGGCTGAACTTAATGAATAGAAGCAATATATGGTCATACAAGCTTTGGAAGAAACACTTGTCTCATGCTTTTGGATAGTTTCTTGGATGTTTTTGGATGATGAAAGAGGATTGTTATTGGATTCCATGACTTGGTAGAATGGTATAGTGTCTCTCTCTCTGTTTTGTTTCTTATTTTTCATTCATAATTCCATGTTCTTGCTTGCTATAAGACAGTAGAGAATAGATTTGAGACATGCCATTGGAGGCACCTCAAATTTCTTGTTTCTTTATAGCTTCCATGTTTTCTTCATTCCTAGTCACATTAAAGAATTCTTGATTTCTCTTTAATAACTAAGGAATATTGTTTGCTTGTTTCATTTATGGTTTTATGCAAGCTAAGTATGATTCACGGTATGCCCTGCTTACTCATGGCTAGTCATAGCTCCACCTCTGAAACCTCTCTTTGATTGATTAGATTGTCATTTGTTGAACCAAGGAGATCTTATCTTGATCTTGCCCTTTGCCTAAAACTATGCAATCTTGCTTCAAAGAGCCCAATTGTTTGGAATACTATGTTTAGGCGTTCCTTCATAGTGATTTGATTTGTTTGTTCGTCTTAAGTGTATTTCCCCAAATTCTGATAGCCATTTCCTAAAGTTATAGAGTCATATATCTCTATGCATGGCTTGAATGTTTATTTCTATGCATTGATCAGTTTACAGTTACATTTCTCATGATTAATGGTTTTCCCTACCATTTTTATGTCAGCTATTAAACCAGTTATGTTTGAAATCCTTTGTTATTCACAAATTTAATGTCCATCTCACTCCATTTTGCCCAAAGATCCATTTTACCTCGAATCAAATCGGCCCTTCAACAACCTTGTATCACCATCTGAAAGCTTTCTTGACCTTTTCGACCCCATAGCCCAGTTGATCTAACATATTTTTTACCTATCTTAGTCTTTGATCAGTTCATCCCTCACAACCTAAAAACCAAAACCGAAAAACCTACTTCATAACTAGCCTAAAATCAAGAACACAATAAGCAAACATAGAGATATCCCTTACACAAATAGAGAGAGCCCTCTCTGAGTCTAGGAAGGCTAGATCCTTGGGCTCCAAATATTGGTTTGATGTTACACTATCATTTGGCTTGCCAATCAGCCAAATCACAAGACCCTAACAACACCATTGTGTTTCCCATTGTTGAGGAGGTAAATCCCCTCTGCGGACAGAGGCGATCCCTACTAGCCCAGATCGGGTCTAGCAACAATCAAACACGCTACAGTGCAGGTTCCTAATTGTAAATAAACCAACTTGCAAGGAAGGCTTACCTGGAATCCGACGCTGTCGTTTGTAGAAGAGGTGGTGCTCCCATTCCTTCGCCCTAGCATATCACAGCCCTCACGATCTCCGTGATCGGACACCTGCACATGCAAGAAACAACACAAACGCAAGCATAAAATCCAGTGCATACAACTATATATCAGTCGAAGAGGATATAACTCATGAACATGATCAAGAACAAGAGTGCAACCATAATCGATAGTCGCTTATCATTAAAGAGTTAAAAGAAGAATACAACCATAGCTTCGACGCAGCACTCTCCTTTAGCGGGTCATCAGTACAACATGTCTCGAAAAAGCCTGTCAGGGATGGGACAAGCCTCTCTCTCCGGATATTTGGAAATAGTCTCCTTGCTTGGATTTGGCCTTAGAGAATCAAGAAGGCTCTTGCAGCATGAAAGCTCTTGGGAACTTAGAAATTCTGCCACTCTTTGGAACTTGGGGATCTTGGGACTATTCAGCCCTTCAGCCCCTTCATCAATGGATGAAGGCTATATTTATAAAGGAGAGGAGGAGGTTGGGATCCCTACAATAGTGGAAGGGAGGCCTTATCCTTTGGGAGGTTCCCCATATGGTGGAAACAAGAGGCCAAAGGAGGAAGGCCGTGGTTATTTAGTCGAAACCACTCCTGATGACTCATCCACGAAGTTGTTGTAATTGAAACTTCGCCTCCTTTTTTAAAAAACTTTCCATAAACAGATTGGCGTGGGTGCAACACTGGGACAGAGCGCCAATTGGCGCGAGCTCAGTGTTAATTTTCCCCCATTGGCGTAAGTACATAACAGGCCACCAGCGCCAAGGAAAAAACAAGTGTTTTTAGGGGTTTGCTCAGGAAATGATAAACAGAAGGAATGTTGTCCTCATGGAAAGGGATGAAATGATGGTATTTGCAAGGCATGACACTGCTTATTGGTCACAGAAACGACCCTCCAATGGGCGAGATGGGGATTGCAGGGACGGTGACAAATTACTGTGTAACACCCATGCAAGCAAATATCTGCATGGTTCTTCTCACCCAAGGAAATTTTGGATCTGTCTCCCAGCTGGGGCTCCAAATCGCAGGATCATCTTATCCCGACATTCCTCCCAAATGTGGAATACCTTCCCATGCGTATCCCACCACCGCGCAGGTGCTACGCGTAGGGCTAGCTGAAAAGCCCCTAGCATGCATCCCTTGGTAACTTCTGCTTCAAATGCACGTAAAAATTCCTTCCTTAATGTCACTCGAGTCCCCAAAGTAGGGCAGGTCTCTTACCTCGGCGAAAATGTAGCGGAAGTCTCTTGTGACTCGAAGACATCATAACGCTGAAACCTCATGCAACCAGCCTTTCCAATTCTCCAGTTCCCCATCAGAATCGAAAAATCATTCACTGTCTTTTTCCCAGCAGAGCACTCCTTCCGCTGTGGGGTTAGTCCAATCCTCGTCCTGCGTATTCAACTTGTAAATGTGATCTACTTCCTCCTCATCGCGTGCGGGCTCTGTATACCGCGCACCTTCCGCGTGATCCAGTGGTACTATTACTCCCATACCGTTATTTTCAAACACCATGATGTGATTTTTCAGATTGATGACACCCCCCATATCTATGGCCCAATCCAGTCCTAGGAGTGCAGGGTAGGGATCCGCATCTTCCATGGTTTCCATTACCTCAAAGTCAACTTGGACATTTACTCCTGTGATATCTACCATGACTTTTGGCAGCCTTCCCAGAGGGATGATCTTTTGTTGATTTTCCATGCACAGCTGGATGGTGGACCATTCCAATTTAGGTTCTCCCATTCGTTGCCATGTTTGCTTAGGTAACACATTCGCATCTGATCCGAGGTCCAAAATAACTTGATCCATCTCGTAGTCACCAATCTGCGCAGTCAGCCACATTTCCCTACCGGTGCATTTTTTATACCTGTATAGCTTGTGTACATCCTTAGTCCCAGAGGTCGGATCGGGTTGCGCTGCGCAGCTATTCATTAATACTTGAAGGTTCTCTACAGCCTTTGGGTTATGTAGCAGCTTCAGACATACCTGCAGAAAGGGCTCAACCCCCTCATCTATCTTGGGGTGTGTCGGTACCTGCGTAGTAGCTTCTACTCTCTAAGCGAAGTCCTAGTCATCTATGGCCATGGTCTCTTGTCCCCTCTTTATGTTCAATCCTCCTTGAAAGTTCAAAGGATCCCTGGCAGCCTCTTCCTTCGATCCCTTGGTGACCATACCACTGCGTGTTATGACTTTCACACTTGGGTCTATGTTCCTTAGCTCAGCTTTAACCCTCTGCACATTCTGCGTAGGGGTGGGATGCTTTTCCTGCATTTTTGCTATTAAGATTGGGAAATCCTCGACCACATGGTCCAACTATCTGCAATATTTGCAGGATTGTCTTGTGGGATTTGGGTAGTCCCTTGCAAAGTGTCCTACTTCCCCGCAGTTATAACAGATTAGCTGCCCACGTCCTCATCCTACGCTTCCTCCCTGACCTCCCCTGCCCCTTGCTGTAGAGCCACCAAAGCTCGTTAGAGATCTCGGCGACGCAGGGTCCGATTGTACCCTATACAAGTTCCCACGATCTATCATCAAGTCGTAAGTGCGACAGTTCTGCTCATCGTGTCCTACCGACCGGCAGAACCTACACCATTGTTGCTTCAGTTCTGGGACATATGCACCTAGCCGAGGGCAATGGCCCGTATCATGTTGCCTTGCTACACGGCAGTCATCGCACCACAGCGCAGGTCCGCTCGAGCCTGGTCGTGATAGGATGGGTCCCCCACTCGCTCTGGGGTATATCGGACCAAGTCCTCCTACCTAGATGTAATCTAATAATAGAGGGCACTGATCCTTCGTATGGCCAGATACTGGACATCGTATGCACCACAAATCTGTGCTGACTCCTTTTCCTCATTCCTTTCGTAGGTTCTGAATTTCCATGTGCATAGCTTCGAGTTCCTCCTAAATTTGTTGTACTCCTAACGAAGTATCTTCTCTGGGCGCAGCTTCTAGTTTCATAGCGACTTTCACATCTTTTTCCTGCGACTCAAAGGTTTGGTGACTCATTGGAGTACGCAGGTGGGGCAACAACATAGCGATGAACCATTCCATATGTTGTCTATCATCATACTCAAATGCTCCTTCCCTAATTGCTTTCTTCAATCGTTGATCAGCCTCCCATATAGACTCAGACGCACCTTGCTTGAAGTCCTTCACTTCTGCTACCAACCTAGAGTAAGATTTTGGCTTTCGGAACTGTTGCTTCAAAGCGTCCTTAATATCTTGAATAGATGCACTCTCGTTCTAAGAGATGTATTGCATCTACCAGTCCAATGCTCTTTCTTCAAACGCCAGGGACAGTTGTGCCCTCTTCACCGTATCGTTTGTCACATTTTTCGCAATCCATACGAAATCTGTGACAAACCAAAATCGATCCATATCCTCATCCCCTACCCCCTTGAAGGTAGGTAGTCTCAGGTGCGCAGCCATATCACTGTTCGGCAAGGGTGGCGGTATGGGTGAGTTCTTACCTTTGTGCGGCCTGGACAGCAGTGTAGCCGGGGGATCTTGCATAGCTGTTTCTCGCAGAGGGTTATAGGTAGATCTTTCCCCGTTGAGGTTGGTCTGATAGTATTTACCACTGCGCGTCACTCCTTTTTCGAGATCCGAGGTCATTTAGTCAGTATGACTACACATAATACTTTTCTCACATAGTAGTATCTTAATCAGCAATGGTAACGTGTTCAGGAACTTGCCCCGGAATCCTTTAAAGAATCTCCGCTTGGCCTCGGAGTAAGAGATAAACTGATCAATAGAAATTCCATCACAAATCCTCCTAGCACACTGTCCACCCAGTGATCCACCATGCGAGTGATGGTATTATCGGTTCTTTCTAGCTGTTGGATCAGCTCTGGAGTCCACTGAGTGACTCATTCGTCCTTCCAACACTTTTGGAATTCTACAAGCCTAGCCAGCCACTCCTGAATCTCAATTTCAAACGTCAAAGAAAATTTTGTAGCTCTCTGTAAGAATGTACCTATTTTTCCACTTTTCTGCTATTAACTTTGTGCTGCGATTTTATTTCACTGCAAACTCCTGAATCTGCTTTTCGAACCACTCTTCAATTTCCTTCCTTTCAGGCTTCCAGTACTCTCTTGTCATTACCCGATCCCTTCCTCAAAATGCTCCAGGTCCCGGCAAAGAAACCTTTTTTTGGCTCAAGGGGTCCTAACCCAGGTTCGTAGTTCAAGGTTTGCCAACAAACCCCTATACTAGTGGCCCTTTCAGCAGTGACCTACTTGCGCAGGTCAAAGTCTCACCCGAAGTAGTATGGGTGGGTGCTGGAACCAAGTTTCCACACCTTGAGAAAGGATAGGTAAGGCAAGTAGAGCTGCGTCCTGCCTCGAGATGTCCAAATCTTTCAGAGCAGGACTTATAGGTCCCTTTTTGCCTCCACGTACGCAAGGTCAATTATAATATGGTGCTCAATACTCATATACTTCTAAGACAATAGCTCAGTATCGCATAAAACAGAACAAAACAGATCTAGATGCAATAATAACACTTACACAGAACTTTCGCAGCTGAATACAGAATACGCATAATACGGTAATTACCAATGATTCGCATAAACAGTACACATAGATCCAGTTCTCAACAGTCTTTCTTATTAATCAATTCATCAATTCCCTCTTACAATACCCATCCCAACCTGCGCACACAGCAGTAGGGTCCACACACAGCAGGACTCTGGATCTCCGCGCAGATAGCCAGTAGGAGTCCTTCCCCAAAAACTCAAACAGATTTACTAAACCACAATTCGCATCAATATCTCTTCATTTCTCTGCCTTACAATTCAAAATGTTCCTCTATTTATAATAATCTAGCCTAAACTTTCCTATGGTCGGAAAACCGTGGTTTTCGGACCCTTGGTTTACCCTTTGACCCATTACAATGCTTTCGGGGTTTTGACCCACCCCAAAACCCCTGCACTAAACTAAAGATAATAAAAAATATACAAAATTGGACAAGTTTCGCAGCTCGTAGGAGACCTTGTTCCAATAGGACCGATCCATAAGGATCTAAATGTATTTTGGGATATTAAATACAAGCAAGACGTTGATTTCATCTCAGATAAGTTCATCACCGCACTCTACCGGCACCTCTTCAATGAACATCCTCCCTGCATGTCCCGAAGAGCCATGGAGATGGTTATCAAGGTAGCATAATGGTTCCCCATCAAAGAAGGAACCTTCGTCAGGGTTTTTGGATCATTCAAGGCTCCTCATTCGTTGCCCAAGTTCGTTACTGATAAACTTCTATTACAAGAGGTATGCTACCAAATGACGAGTTGTTTCTCTAAGACATTGAGCAAGGGCAAGAAGAAACCATGGTCGATTCTCTCGCTCACCATTGGTGCCTACACGCTCAGAGACTTCAAGGAAGTAGAAGCAGAGGCTAAACACATAAAGGGCTTCCATTTTGTAAACTTAGCCTATCGCTCCTATGACCCTGAGAGGATAGTCCCCGCACACTGCAAGCGGGCCAAGTTCAACTGGACGTATGAGCACACAGAGTGCACCGTGGAAGATGAAGTTAAAAACTAGTACAATGCACTCAGGGAGGCATCCCCTAAATAAGAAGCTGACTTGGACGGAGACCAAGGGATTCAGCATCAGGATGATAAAACTCTATAGGAAAGAGTAGACTCCATGAAGTGGAAAAACCCCACAGGAGGGGCATCGACCTCGCAGTCTAAAAGCCCAAAGAACACTGCAAGCAGTGATCCTCCTAAGAACCAACAAGAAGAAGGAGGGAAATAGGTCGAGGCACAAAAAAATGTCGAGAAAAAGCAAAGAGAATAAGAACTAAAGAAAGCCCAAGATGCTCTGGCACGGCAACAAGAAGAAGAGAAATAAAGGAAACAAGCCGAAGAACAATATAAAATGTGGTAGAGGGATGAAAGAAGAAAGAAGCAAGTGGAAGAGGCTCGTAAGAAGAAATAAGAAGAATATCAGCAAAGAAAGGAAGCAGAAAACAAGTTGAAATAGGAACATGATAGGGAAGAGGCAAAAAAAGAAGAAAGGAGAAGAAGATCAACATAGAAGGGAAGTGGAGAACAAGCTGAAACAGGAACAGGACACGGAAGAAGTAGAAAAGAAGAGGGAGGAGGAAGAATCCCAAAAACAATGGGTAGATACATCCAAGGAGGCAAAAGGAAGCGGATCAAAACCCTTGAAAATCAGGAAGCGGACAGATATACCACTGATTGACATACCTCCGGCAACCCCCATGATAGGAGAGCACCTCCCACTTTCAGAACTCAGAATCCCGAAGGAACACAAGGATGATGTACTGGATCTAACAAGAGTATCCTACGATCAGTACACTCATAAAATCATGCAAGAGAGAAGGAAGTGCCTCGCCCAAAATACGGTCGAACCCCTGGAAGTAACCACAGGAAAAAGACATAGTCCTGGACAACAAGACCAACCCCGTAATGATAGCATTAGCCAGAACCACCTTTGCAGCTGCCACTGAAGAAAATGTTAGCAAGATGAGCCGAGAAATCTTATTTCTGCAAAATTGGCTCCGTGCATTTGAGCAAAAAGTCGCTCAAGCATAAGAGGATAAGAGGTCCCTATAGACCGAAAACCATAGGCTTAAATTCGCACTCACTCTGGCTAGCGGACTACAAGCTGCTATTCAGGGAGAGTTAGATATCTTGGGAAATACCTTGGTACAGGTCTACGATGAAATCATGACTCTGAGGTAAACAGTCGCTCCCTTGGTAGGAATACAAACGGAAATGAGGAAGAAGTTTGCACAGCTAAAGGAAGCCTCCACAACACTCGAAAACATCTTAGAATAGTCTTAAAGATACCCACAAGCCCCTGATACCCTGCCTAAGAAAGACTAGATCTGCACCCCGAACAAGAAAGTACAAATGCAGATGAAATTTCAATCCAGGGATAAGCTCGCAAAGGATGTACATAGGGTGATGACTGCTTACGAGCATCTCATCAGGGTATCGTCTCAATGGCGGAACTACACCACATACTTTCCATGGGCACACTGACCAAACAAAGGGCGAGGGAGGAGGAACTTCAAGATATCCAGTCATTCCTAGACCCAATCAGGCATGCAACCAGCTCTAAAGACCTCACAGCCACCAAAGAAAACATAATTTAGTAAATTGTTGCACCAATACGGATCTACACTAAGCTAGCCTCTTTGTCCAATCATATAAACACAAAGAAGCGTACACTAGTTCCGAATGCACTTGAATGTTTTCACAGACTGGGAGAGGATATGTCCCAAAATCGCTCTAGTATTCATTGAGTACCAAGCCTGGCAGACCTACCTCAAAGGGAAGCAACAGGTAGAAACCCCAGCCCTCTCCATCACAAATTTTCTCCCTTGAAAAGAACTGAACTAAAAAGTCGCAGAGGCAGGCAGGTCGTAGTTCACAACAGTTGCCTAGTCGCAAGTCGCAACCCTGCTCAGGTCGCAGGTCGCAATTGCCCCAGGTCACAATCCATCCCAACAGTCGGGAAGGCCAAGAGACAGGGTGTTACAGAGCATTTTGTCACTTCCCCTGCAATCCCCATCCCGCACATTGGAGACTCATTTCTGTGAACAAAATAAAGTGTCATGCCTTGCAAAGACCATCATTGTGTCCCTTGCCATGAGGAAAACACTCCTTCTGTTGACAATTTCCTGAGCAGGCCATCGAAAACACATGTTTTTTCCTTGGCGCTAGTAGACCATTATGCCCTCGCGCCAATGAGGAGATTAACACTGGGCCCCATGCCCATTAGCGCTCTGTCCCAGTGAGCTACCTGCGCCAACCTGTTTATGTAATGTTTTTTAAAAATAGAGGCAAATTTTCCATCATAACAACTTTGTGGGCGACTCAACTGGAGTGGTTCAACTGAATAACCATGGCCTCCCTCCTTTGGCCTCTTGTTTCCACCTTTTGGGGAAACCTCCTAAGGGATAAGGCCTCCCTTCCACCATTGTAGGGATCCCAACCTCCTCCTCTTTGTTTATAAATAAAGCCATCTTCCATTGATGTGCTAGCTGAACTGAACATATTATAGCTGAAACGCTAAAGATAATTCTTGTACATTTTGCTAGAAAGATAGAACGGAAGAGACCCTTATTGAGAGAGCTTAGGCTTGTGTCTTCATCTCATTCGAATTCCTTGACGATTCATCGAGATGCGCTTCGACTGAACCTCGCTGAAGGAGGCTGCGATGTCAAGGCTTCGGTTGTAACTCTTCTTCTATTTATATACATATACATGACTATTGTCTGGCTCCCATCTTGCGTTAATGTGTTTTATTTGATACAATATGCTTCACCCTCCTTGACTGGTTAGTTAATTATGAATGAAATCATTGTTTTGTATGTTGCTCTTGTTTCTTGATCTTCGTGCAGGTATCTGAGCACTGTTGCAGAAGGATTGTGACCCGTCGATATAGAGATCAAGAGGCCACCACCACTACAGCGACGACAATGTTGGACTTCAGGTAGGTCAATCTACCCTGTCCTTTTCATTCATTAATTAAGGAACCTACACTTTAGCTTGTCCCTTTGTTGCTAGACCCACTCTAGGGCTAGAGGGATCGTCTCTGTCCACAGAGAGGATTTACCTTCCCAACAAATTGGCGACTCCGCTGGGGATCAGTGTGAGTTTGTCATTTTGTTCCCTTTTAGTATTTTGTCTTTTCAAGTTGACTTCGGTTGTTTGCTTGCTTGTCTGTCTTTTTTGGCTTGTTTGATTGTCTGGAATCCTCCTATTCAGCTCCAGAGTGTCAAGATTGACCTCTGCTCACTGGTTCTTCCCTCCTCCCATAGTTATCCGGCTTGGCGCGCTTTTTTCTTGAATAGTCGCGCTAATTGGCGCAGGTTGCTTTTGTTGCAGTAGCGCCAACCCATGTTTGGCAGGGATTACCACCTCACAGTCGCACCGAATCCTGTAGCTTTTGGTTTGACCCTTTTTTCTGAGTTTTTGTTTAGTTGTACTTGACTCTGGCTTGTTTCTTGATTTGCAATTGGTCTTTTGGAGTTGTTTTGACTGCTTTAGGCTTGCTCTTCTCAATTGTTTGTCTGTTTTCTTATCAACGTAGTTCATGGCCCTAGGGTTCTAGCTGTCTTTTGCTCACTAAGCCTTCTTATTGAAATTTGAGTCTTTTTGTTTCTTGTCAGTTCGATTCCCTAATCATTTGCTAGATTCTTTCTTGATCCTTTGAGTTTTTTGGTTTGTTGAACGATTAATTTTTGTGTTTGTTTGACTCTCCATCATTTCATTTTCAAGCATAGATCACATTACTCGTTTGGGTCACTTTGAAAGCTTTCACTTTGATTGAAAGAGTGCATCATTGGTTTGAGTACGTCTTTATGTATGTATTGCTTTCATATTGTTTGTTTTGAGATCTCTACATTCATAGTGCTATAAACTACTGTTTGATTTGATTTTTTATGTAATTAGTGCATTGTGTGCTTCATTCATTCAAAAAACAAAAAATTGCATCCTTTTGTTTGCATCGAGAATGAAAAGTTCTTTTACATAACTAGCGCTTGCATCTATGAAAGAGTCTTTTGTTTCTTGTTTCAATTTTATTAGATGCATTAGGGGACTTCTTTGTATGATTTCATTGTTTGCTGCTTTCTGAAATATCCCCATACTTCTCTTAGTTAGCATTCATCGAACATAAAATGGTGTTCTATTGCATGTAGCTTGCATTTAGGAAATTTGAGATCAAATTCGATAGGGCTTTGAAATTGAAACATTAATTCAAGATAAACTATAAAATTTATTTAATTAACCTAAGGAAGCATTGGAACCTAACGCAAACATTTTTAGAGGTCTAAGCTAGTGACATGTTCCGACGTCATTAAACCTAGTAGTTGTCGTTCGCCATCTGGCTTTAGATAGCACTAGTACAGACTTGTGCTCCCCGTACCATCACGTATATAAATGGAGACCCTCATAGGTTCAAATCCTTTATCCATAAGAAGCCGAGTCTGCCGCCCTATAACCGTGATACACCAAACACAACATTCAGGGAGACTACCTGCACGTATGTTAAGTCCTTGGTCATTTCTCTTTCATTTGATCACTAAGGTGTATATGGCAGTTCACGGAAACTTGGTACACCCTCTTTCTTAGATTACCTGAGTAGTCATTTTGATCTTTTCGTGACTCCTTAAAAAGAGAAGAGATCATCGAGCACTTGTCCTTTCACGCTCGTTTAAAATTGAAAGTGACTAGAGTGATCTTTTGCCTATTTCTCAACTCTTAAAACATGAAACAAAAAAGTTTCTTCCAGTGTCGTAAAATTAATTACCCATGATCACATGCCAATTAAGAGTTTTGCTTGACTTTTTTACGTACTTACTTAGTTTTTGATCTTGAAGCTTTGAATTGGTTATCTCATTTTCCTTCCTATGTTGAAATACTGTCACAGTGGCGAAACCACCAGTTTTGTCGTATTCTTCACTGCCTCCTAGTGGTAGTTCTTTCCCTGAAGTTTCTTTTGAAACCCCTCAGTCCACTAGGTTTTCCAAGTTTGCGCAGCCTATTCTCTCGAGTGATCAAACTCTCGCTACCCGATCTCCTCTTGAAGAGTAAGTTGAGTTCAATTGGCCTCCTTAGGGAGCTTGTTCTAGTTTTGGGAGTGAGGAAGAATTCCCTCCTCTTACTTCAGGATCACCTTTCATAGATGTTACTATACCTCCGAGTCCTCATCGTCTTTTCAAAGATCTTACAGCTTCGTCAGACATGGATTCTTCGAGTCCTGTCGGCAGTGAAGAAATGCCTGTTTCCACAGGGGAATATCAACTTTTTCCTGAAGATTTCCCGCGTATCTCTAATCAATCCTCTCCTCCATCGGTGTCACTTCCACCCGGTTATCGGACTTTGAGTCAGATTATCTTTGGTGTTGCGTCCATAGCACATTCCAATACTTCGAATCCACCAAGGAGTTCGGTCCTTCCTTCATTAGGACTGTCACCTTTGACACCTAGTTCATCGGTCGTTGTTACATTTGTCCCAGTCCAACCTACTGTTTGTGTGGCTTCGTCTGCACTAGTTGTTATGCCTAAATCGTTAGGATCTTTTCACACTCGCAGGTCTATTTTTCTTAATCCTACGTAGCCTATTAATCCCAGCCCGGGCAGATCACAACCCCACGCTGCGGAGGCTACGCCGGCTTCTAGTGTGGCTATGACTTCCTCTGCCCCTATGATTCCTGGCGGCCTTACTTTTGAAGAGTATCTGTTGGTTGTTCAGCAGAAAAACTCTTAGGATTCTCAGCAGTCCCAGGCTTCTATCAATCCTCTGCATCACTATGATGTATACGGTAATCCAGTATATATGCCTCCTATTGATCCTAATCAAGTTGTTTATTTGACTCTGGCTGATCCTTATCATATCGTCCCTCTTCAAGGGTCAGTAATACAAGGACATCACTCTGGTCTATAAGGACAATCCTTACAGGAACAACCTTTGATTCAACAGGGGCAACCTTATGGTCCACAAGGACAACCCTTACAGGGTCAACCTTTGGTCCAACAACCCTACAGTCCTTCCGGTCAACCTCAATATCAATATCAATCAAGAGCATATTATGTTCCTGGGGGGAAAATGTATCCACCACAAGGACAACATTTTGCACAACAACAGCAACCTTACGTCCAGCAAGGCCAAAACTTTGTGCAACAAGGACAACCCTACGGTCTTGCTCCAGGTCAACCTAGTTATCAGGGGCAACCTGGTCCACCGCAACCATTGGTCCAACCTCTTCCACAAGGGAAACCTGGTGGCCCTCAGCAGCCAGTTGAACCTGTTCAACCAGCTCAGCAGCCTGTTCAACCTGCTCAGCAGGGTCCACCTACTCAACGTCAGGGTGCTACTTACCCTCCTCAAGGTCAATCTCAGGCGGTATATAGTGCGCTCCAAGGTTTCACTTATTACCCTCCAAATCAATCCCAGATGGTGTATAATCCACCTCAAGACAATGCTTACATTCCACAACAAAATCCATACGTTTCTCAGCAAGGAACTCAATGGTATGCTCAGAATCAGTATCCCAGTCCTCAACCCCAGTATGGGCAGAACTATCAGGCTTATAACCCCTACAATCAGAATCCTCTGGGACAAACATATGGGGTAGAATTTCTCCCAGACTGGATGGAATGTTAACACGGGTCCTTATCAAATGCCTCAGATGCATTTTAATCCTCAATTACCATTTCTCGCTACGTTGGAACTGCCATATGTGTCAAAGTTAACGAATGATCCGGTTCTTCATAACCTGTATTGGCCTCCAGTTCCAACTAAGATTCCTGGTGATTGTCCTATGTTTGAGGGCAAGTCTAGAGAAGACCCCTAAGCACATGTTATGACTTACCACTTGTGGTGTTCCTCTAACTTCTGGGTTGACGATTCCATCTGACTCTGTCTTTTCCAACGGACTCTTATTGGTGCCGCTGCAAAGTGGTACATTGAATTATCTCGTGGAATTTTCCAATATTTCAACTCTTTAGCCATGGCGTTTCTTACCCATTTTCAGTTACCAGTTCGCTATGAGACCGGGACACACCTCCTCACATCCTTGAAATAGGACTGAGCTACTCATATCTTGGATCATATTCATGAATGGAGGCATCATCGTCGCTTAATCAAGTTTGATATTCCTGATCAGCTTCTGACTGATTGGTTCACTACCTCGTTTTTCAATCAATTCGCTAAAGACATAGCTATGGGGGCATGTGTAACCGAAGAACAAGCCATCGCTCATGCCCAGTACCTCGATCTCGTGTACTCTCAGTCTGGCACGTTGTATGACATCTTGCCTGATGCTCCTCGACCCGAAACTTCCAAAGCATCGGCAACGCCATCTGTCGACGGTATCACAGGTTCCGTGTCTCATACTTCTCGGAAGTCTTCTTCTTCAAATCCTGGGAAGCAAAAGTCTAATCCTTCCAATGATACTGCTTCTTAGTGCCGCGGAAGTCAATGTCGTTCAGGCCAATCCAGTGGATAACACTTCCAAAGGAAAAAATAAGGGTAAAGGTAAGGCCAAAGCTGATACCCTGAAACCATATTCGTCTAAACCTCGTGCTGATGATGGTTCACAGCTGTAATATCCCTTTTTCAGAAATATCACAAGTCTGTGCCAAAGATGGACTGTTGAGGCATTTACTGGTTATGTCTCCTTCCTAAGAAGGGTGAGAACCAGAGGCTACCTGGACTTTTGCAATCTCTTTCTACATATATGTGACTTTCCTATTCAGGAATTACCGCGGCAAGCTCCTTAGGGACACTGTATAAGGAATCAGATGTGAAAATAAGGCCAGCCATCGCTGGAATGCCTTAGAACATATATATTTCGACCACCTTGCAAAATGTAAGCTCAAAGAAATAACCTTAAGCAGGTTATTCAGATCTCCCACAGTGAACTAGCTGAAAATGGCAGCAACATGTAAGCACAAATAGTTGTCTCCAGAAAATAACGTTATACAAGTGATAAATGGGACTTATAACCCTTAGTTGACATGATATGCAGCTCACATGCAGAATTTGAGGTGAAACAAATGACTCTAGCTCATATAAACAGATCTCCCTATTTCTATATGCCTCAAATGAGCTTAAACCCCATAGCTTAGAACATGCAAAAACTACTGAATCAAGATCAGTGTTATTTTCATTAGGGTTTATATAGAGAATAACATGAAATATCAGATCTGAAATGATCAAACATCAAATGGCTAAGAAAATTTGATTCCTTTCCTCTTTATACACAATAAAGATCACCCACAGGGGGTTTCATGAAAATACAAGTGCAGATCTGCAAATATGTGTAGCTGGAAAACGCAGTCACTGCAACACTAAATATAAATATGAATGAGAATATGAAAACAAAAAAGAGGAATGGAATATAGAGCTTCCTGGGAGAAGGGTTGGCCCTTTCTCCAAAGAACAAGCCCTCAAGCAAGGGATCAAACCCTACAGCTGCTACTCTCACCAAAATAACGCAGTTTACCTAGTGAACTGCGCTGTAATGGATGGAACATGAGTTGGCCACATGCCAAGATCTGAAATGAGCTCTGAAATCTCCTACACAACTCCCTCAATGCAAGAGAAACTCCCTTCACTGAATGGAAATGCACAAGAGTAGATAGGACAACCCTCCCACTGCACTGCCCAGCAACACATCATCCTCTGCTACAGAAATAATGCTGCAAATGTGAGAAATGCTTGGCCTACAATCCAAATGTGGGAGAAATGAAGCACAACCCCTTCAAGAGGTCACTCAATGAAGGAGAAGGAATTCCTAAACAAGAATCCCTCTAAACTCTACTAAGCAGCATGAGTTTGCAGAAAATGTCTAAGTAGACAAGAAATTGAAATAAAAGCTAACTCCACAAAGCTGCCCCCCTCCTCCTTATGAAGTTGTGAGCTCCTTCACCTTGGGTCCCACCTCTTAGGGTTTCCATCTTCATTTTAATCTATTCCCTCCAAAACTGCGATGTCTTCTTAGGCAAGCTACTCCTCCTTAGGTTGCGCTGGTTGACTTGGTCAACTTGACCTTGTCCTCATGCAATTGGCCCTTTTCACACTAGGAGGTGCAAAATAAGCTACTCAAAGGTCCCCTTTTAACATTAGGAAGGGTTTTATTCATGTTAAGAGGCCTCCTCTTCCTTTTTATTCACCTACTACACAATAGGAGCGAAAATTAATGTTCCAATTTATTTATGAAAATTTTGGAACATTACAACAGCGTAAGCCGAAGTACCCTTATTTGATTTGTGACGAAGAGCATTACACCAAGGACTGTCCCTGACGGGCCGAAGTAAGTAGACTGCTCAAAGGCACCTAGGGAACTACGATTGTTCTCAAAGAACCTTTTCCATCTCAGCAGACCCAGATGGTAGAGTAATCTCAGCCCTTTGCCCCATTTAGCTCTCAAGTTTTCATGATGAATGGTTCTGCATCCGTTTCTCTTGCTACTCATTCGAAATATTATACAGGATCGCATCAGGAAGCGGGGAAAGATATTGTTGATGGTCCTCCTCCTCCACCTGCTTCTGGCCCTCTTCAGATTGAAAGGCCTAGTACTGAGCCTGTTGTATGACCACCTTCCAAAGGTGTACTCCGTAAGTCTTCGTACAATCCCAACGCCTATGCTGCCCAACATTACAGTATTTTTGAGGATCTAGCATAGGCGCCATCTGTAATTTATGCATTAGAATTACTTCAGAGTTTTCTGTCTCAATGGAAGGCTTTGTTATCTGCGATCGGCGGGGTTGATCCTGCTGATACTAGCCTTCTCACTTTCGTCTTAGAGAATTTCATCCCACGACTCCCGCACCAAATTACGCTCATCATACAAGTTGGTATTAATGATCTGAATATCCATCGGGCGGTTATGGACAAGGGTGCGTCTACATGCGTCATGTCATCTGCCTGCTGGAAATCCATCGGTTCTCCAACTCTGAATTCATCACCAAATTCCCTTTAAGCATTTGATGGAAGAGAATCAAAACCTCTTGGTGTTCTCGCTAGTTTAACAATTAAATTAGAAGGGAAGACAATTAATTTCGAGGTTGAAGTCGCTGATGCCAAGCTCGATTACAATCTTCTCCTTGGTCATAGTTGGACTCATGCCATGTTGTGCGTTCCATCTAGTCTCTTTCGTGTTTTGAAATTCCCGCACGAAGGAAATATTGTTATTGTTGATTAATTCTCATTCTTCACTTATTCTTCCGAGAACAACGTTCCATATGTGGATCAGATTCCTACTCCCTACAAGAGCATAGGGCCGGGTCTATTAAAAGATCTTGCCCTCATGGGTATTTTTACTCTTCCTCCACCCCATATTGTTCAGATTAATATGATCTCTCGGTCTAAAGACCCATGGATCATACCTTCGCCTGAGAAAATCGATTCTTTCAGAGATTCGATGTCGTTGAGTCTGATTGAGATAGACTATTGTGAACTTATTGCGGCTTCAGAGCCTCCGCCTTCTGATCACGCTCCTTTGAGCATGTATCTTGACACTTATTCTCAATACTCTTGGCTCAGCGATTCAGATTCACCCAATCCCTTGAAAGAGATATTTCCCTCCAATGAAGCCATTGTGGAAACTATGTCTCTCGAGGATCTTTCGTGGGATGATATTCATCATCGTTCCTCGTTCATGCCTAGTCTCAAGGCCATGTCTACATGTCTTGAGAGGTTTGTGTCTCAATTTCCTTCTCCTTCGCTTCAAACGCATATTCTGACACATGAATTTTTTATGAAGCGTAACTTGAGTAACATCACACAAACAATTCCTATCGACATTTCCATGAAACCAAGAATCATCAAGAACATCCATATCAAGGCCACCTGTTCTTCAGATGAAGTTCAGGTTTATACTAGCCTTTTTCGCGAGTTCCGCGACGTCTTTGCGTGGTCCTACAAAGATGCCCGGCATCGATCCTAGTATAGTGGTGCATGAGATTCCTACCTACCCTGGTTCCAAGCCTATTCATCAGCGCCTTTGTCCTATACAGCCTAAACAGGTTATCACCATTAAGGGTGAAGTTGAAAAGACTCTCAACACTGGTTTTATCTATCTGATTCCCTTGTCAGAATGGGTGTCCAACATTGTCCCTATAGATAAGAAACAGGGTACTATACGGGTCTGTCTTGATTATCGTGACATAAATTGGGCCTGTCCTAAGGATAATTATCCTACTCCCTTTATTTATCAAATCATTGATGACTACACTGGGAGTGAGATATTTTCCCTCATGGATGGATTTTCTGGCTATAACCAGATTAACATTCTCTCGACTAATCAAGATAAGACTGCCTTCACCTGTCCTTGGGGTACTTTTGCGTATAATAAGCTCCCTTTTGGCTTGAATAATGCTGGGGTCACATTTCAGTGAGCGATGTTGTATTATTTTCACGATATTAAGCAATCGTTCAACCTTACCTGGATGACCTTCCAGCTCATTCAGCCAAACATAAGGATCACCCTGACCATCTTCATCAGATATTTCTTCGCTGTCGACGCTATAACATCCGGTTAAATACGCATAAGTGCGTCTTCTCCATCGATTCCGGTAGACTCTTAGGGTTTATCCTTTCCAAAGACGGGATTCGCCTTGACTCGCTCAAATTTAAGGCTATCATCAATCTCCCCTCTCTATCCTCTCTACATCAGCTGCAGAGTCTACAAGGGAAGGATAATTTTTTGTGTCGTTTTATACCTAACTATGCCGAAGTGGCTAAAGGATTCACTTGATTATTAAAGCAGGGTGTCCCATTCCTTTGGTATGAGATCACCCAGAATTATTTCAATCATCTGAAGATGTTGCTAGTCAATGCTCCTCTGTTGCATCCTCTGAACTATCATCGCGATTTTTCCCTCTATTTAACCGCCACTTTCAACACAATTGCCATGGTTTTGGTACAAGACGATGATGACGGTGACGAGAATGTTATTTACTACCTCTCTCGTAACCTTCTCGATACCGAAACGCGCTATGCTCATGTCGATAAGTTAGCGTTGGCTGCAGTTCAAGCGGTTCAACATTTTCGTCATTACATTCTATTGCGTACTGTGACTGTGATTTCTGAATGCAGCCCTATGACTTATATATTGTCTCGACAATTGCTAGGGGGCAAGTACTCGAAGTGGATTTTCGTCCTCCAAGAGTTCGATTTGGAATTTACTACTGCCAAGTCGAAGAAATCACTAGTCTTTGCCGATTTGATTTGTTCCCTCCCCTCTGACTCCGCTCCGTCTGGTTCTAAGGAATGCATTCTGGACAATTCGCTTTTTCTGATTAGCACCCTTGATCCTTGGTACAGTGATGTCATCATATATCTTCAGACTTCTACTTTTAGATTTGAGTTGACGAAGGATGCTCTCCGACGCATCTATCATCAATCGCAAACTTATCGTATATTCGGAGATACACTCTACCACATCGGAGTAGATTCCATTCTCCGCCGGTGTTTGACTCTCAAGGAAGCTGAGAAAGCCCTGAATGATTGTCATAGTGGCGCCTCTGGCGGTCACATGTCTGGTTATGCCACTACACAGAAGATTCTTCATGCTAGGTATTTCTGGCCCTCCATCTTCAAGGACTGCATTGTTGATGTTTGTAAATGTCATGATTGCCAGATCTATCAGCGCAAGATGCGCGCGCCACCTGCACATATCCACCCTGTCATTACCGTTGGTCCCTTTGCGAAGTGGGGCATTGATTTTATGATGTATAACCCTCACTCGACCAGGGGGCATGCTTATATCATCATAGCCATTGACTACTTCACGAAATGGGCTGAAGCAATGCCTAAACTTTCCATCGACAGTAAGACAACAACTCAATTCATATTCAATCACATCATTTATAGGTTTGGTGTCCCTCAAGCCATCATTATCGATCATGGTTCCCATTTTCAGAATTATATGGTGGCGGAGTTGACTTCCAAGTTGGGATTTTATCACGACAGCACAACGCTGTACTATCCTCAAGCCAATGGCCAGCTTGAAGCTGTGAATAAATTTCTTGTCACCATGCTTCAATGTACGATTGGGATGCACAAATCCAACTAGCATTTCATGTTATTTTCGGCTCTTTGGGTGTACCGAACCTCAGTTAAGGATGCGACCGGATTCATTCCATTTCATCTTATTTACGGTCTGGAAGCTACCCTTCCGATTGAGTGTGAAATACCTTCGCTCAAGTTGGTTGTTGAATTGCTGCCAAACACTTCGCCAAAAGAAGAGCATCTTCTCTACTTAGAAAGGCTAGATGAAACTTGTCGCTTGGTTGCTTTGCTCATCGAGGCACAGAAGAAGCAGGTCAAAGCTCATTTTGACTAGTCGGTTTCCCCTCACTCCTTCATAGAAGGAGACCTCGTCCTCCTATACGACCAAGCTCATGATAAGATGGGGGCAGGCAAATTTAAACCCATGTGGCATGGGCCCTACATTGTCAAACGTGTTCTGCGGAATGGGGCCTATGATCTCATTGATTACGAAGGTCATCCTCTGGATCAGCCCAGAAATGGGTTGTATCTCAAAAAATATTATGCATGAGTCATTCGTGCATGTTTTGTGTACATAAGTGTTATTTTCATTTCTGTACATTTTTGGCTTGGTGTGCTTTGTGAGTGTTTTCCTACTTATTGGGTCGTTTATTGCTATGCAGATGTCTATTACCCCTTATGTCGGTTTCGCGGATGGTGCTTCCCGTAGTACCCGAAACTTGTCTTCGGCAGCTTGGGTGATTTATGATCCTACTGGTGAGTTGATAGATCTTCAAGGTATTTGTCTAGGATGAACTACAAACAACGTTGCTAAATATAGTGTTGTCATTGAACTATTAACCGAGGCGATTACCCTCGGCATTCGTGCATTGGTTGTAAATCTAGACTCACAGCTTATTTTTCTTCAACTTAATGGACATTATTCAATTAGAAACCCTCAAATTTAAGGTTGTATTTACGTGTTCGTTTGCTGGAAAGACATTTTGATTACATTACATATCAACATATTCCTAGGCAAATGAATGTGTTAACTGATTCAGTGGCCAACATTGTATTAGATAGACATTTGTGTAATTTGTAAATCATCATCACATGAAAAAGATCCCTATAGGAAAATAGATCTGTATATATATATATATATATTGAATGTTTGCATCAGTGTGCATCATAAGTACAAAATGTGTGTTTATGTTACATCCTGAGACATCATGTCTCTCAAAAATATGCAGAAATAAGTCCTAGGTGTCTAATCAGCGTGATGCTCATGATAGCATGTCATTGCCCGTACGAGCCGCCTCAACAAGCGGTGAACTCGGTTTGACACTCCTACAGTGTGTCTCTGGTATGCACGAGGAACATCATCGAATCGTGCATAGTCTGGGACCTCATGAGATATTCCCTCCAGGTTGCGCACGATTTCCTCCTCCTCGCCTCCCTCACCATGAGGGGAAATATCAAAGTCGCAAGGGATTCGCATCACTATTGGAGACATGCCTACAAGTCTTTATGGTTCAACATCTGCATAACACATGGATTTAATGTCAGAACATACATAACAAAAAAAAATCATAATACTCATGAAAATAAAAAATGAGTCTTACCAAGTGCTTCATCCCAATCCTCTCCTTCTGGGAGTGGGAGGTCTGGATCACCAGTGAAATCTGTGCCAGAGTAGGGCCAATCCTCCGCGACAATCATCTATCGGCGGAGCTAATCAAATAACTCTGGTCTCCAGGACATCTGTTGACCGCCCCCTGACCTTGACATCAACGCTCCCCAATGGGCCATCCGTGGCTCCTGTGCTGGTGGTGTCGGAACTATCATTTCCTGTTGTTGGAAAATTGGTAGTCATTTTAGGAAGAACGATACCAGGATGGATCCATATCTGAACTGATTTAGTTTGGTCTTCTTGCATTTCTTCAGTTGACATTTCATATTGATTGTCACTACCTCTGCCCAGTTGTAGAGGGTTGGTGTCAGACAGTCTATTGCAAGAAGGAGCTGTGTTTTTGTTTCTTCGTGTGGTGCTTGCAATCCCACAGCTCGCGTGATGGTGTGTAGCACTACTTTTAGTGCCAAGTCCGAGATAGTTTGGATATCCACTTTCCTGCTTCCTGATCCTTTTCGTCCCCTCGACATACCATGTCGATCACCATGGTCATGTTCTCCATGGTGGGTTGGGTGTCGGTCAGGACTGGTGTTTCCCCCCTCCACGACAGTCCTATTTTGAAGTAAATGTCTGAAACATCAATTTCGAGTTCCTGATCATGAAGAATAAATTTTTCCTGATCCTCTGTACAAATTATATGCACTAAGCATGCATATGTCCTTGATTCACCTGATCTCACACTATTTAACTTTATGCAAAATACTGAATCAATTCCACTTGTTAATCTTTTGCGGAAAAATTAATTGCACACACATGTGAAGCATAAACAAAAATAATCAATCGCACATAACACAGTTTTAACCGAGAAAGCCTGAAGCTAAAAACCCCAACTATATATTATGTAACATGGAGATCATATGACAATATCATACAAATCTTATCAAGCTCTCAGTACAATACAATCATCATACACTAATCAGGACCAATCTTGCAAATCCATGCACCGATCTTTACCTCCTACTATCCTACCTCCACTACACAATCCCTGCTTAAGAATAGCTCTGAATGAATTTGAATTACTCCATCCTTGACTGCGCAATCCTCATTGGCATCTCCAATGTGTGTGTGATGCAATCAATGCATCACTATATTCACAACAGATAATCTATCTTTCCCTTTCACCTATCTCTCCACTGGATCTCCACTGAAACTGCCATGCACTGTAGTTAACTGTTGTATTGTTCAGTTGATTAATGAGTTATTATTTGTGAATTAATTAAATAATTAATTCACTCCACTCTCACTAGTGTATCAATCAGTTAGACTAGATACAACTAGCTCAACTAAGTCTAACTAGGTTAAACCAAATACAACTCCATAACTACTTCTTCCAATTGTGTCATAACTCTGCCACTTGAGTTCTAACTGAGTCCTCCATGCATTAGCTCCAGTAAACGCTTGGGAATTGCGTAATTCCCTCAGTACACTGATGTGCCACATATGTGCACTGAACTGAAGTGCTCCAAGAGAATAAGTTGTTGTTTAGAGTCTGATTATTATTAAGAGCTAATAATAATCGACATGCATCTATTTTTATATCAGTGATCTATAAATAGACTTCGCCCAATATTCTAAAAATAGAATTTCATCTATTTTTCCAACTTGATCAACCATCCACAAATAGCATCCTACAACTTCTGAAATATGATCATCATGTCTAAAAATAGACTTGCGCCAAAAATAGCCTGTGGGCCCACTTAGTGAAGACGACTCTTTTCACTAAGCTCATCATCTTGTTGAATCTCAACATCCTCATCCCAAATATTGATCAAGTATTTCAGCAGCTCTGGTTGAGCTCTGAGGCACGGTGTCATGAAGAAATTTTCCAATCCACAGTCTTTGAGAGCTTCCATGCATCTCTCATTTTCCATGGCTAGCTCGTCTTCTTCACTGTGTTCCTGTTCTTTCCATTCGATAACCATTTTGCTGCTTTATACCTGCGAACATGTTCATATGAACCTCATTAGCCAAATTAAAAGCTTTTGATTTGTGTAAATTAGGCCTGCTTGCTTGCATTGTGAGCTTAAAAAGGTTTATGCGGTTGGCGCGATTGTTTGGGAAACAATTGTGCCAATGGGCACGCCCTAGTTCAGAAATCTGGGCGATTGGCGTGAGTCCGTGCCCAATACTCGAGCCAACCGTCGTGCCCTATTTTTTACAATTTCCCCCGCAAGATTCCAAATTTGGGGTTGCAGGTAATGAAAGAGGAATTAAAATGTTGGGAAGGATGTTAGCTCTTGCCTGGAACTAACGGATTCGAGATTCATCTATCGGATCACCCGCTATCGTTGCCACAAAATCACAGTCTGGAATGGGTAACTATTGCTCCACAAGAGGTAAAAGTGAAAAGTAATTATTTTTTACCATTTTTGGCATTTATAACTTTTCAGAACCCTAATTAGGTTTTAAGACATGTTTTTCGATTATTACATTATGTTATTTCGAGAAATGGGTTTTACATTTGTCTCTTGTGCAGCGACAGGTTTTTAATGAGATAGAGATGAAGTAACGAGTTGTATTTTATACTTTTTCAGACTCGGTAAAAACACAAAAAAGTCATTGCTGGAGTCATCTTTCAGCTCTTTTTTTACTCTCTAAAATTGAAAATATTTTCAAGACACTTGCCATTTTGAACTTGCTAAATGGCTACGAAACGATATCTACCCAGTATACGTTTACCCCTTTTTCGGGCTGGGATAGATTATTTACAAAAAAGGAATACCTTAGCCTATCCCGACTAAGATATTCTCTTAGACATAGTTTTCTACCTTTTCGGATCTGAGGGACTATTTACGAAAAGGGACCTGCTGGAGTTTTCTTTTCTGCCTCTTTTCAAACTCTCTAAACATGAAAAGATGTCAAATTCTTCCTTTGTCAGATTTGTTAAACTCTGATGACATCGGGCACCGTCACCATGACGTTCACCGAGTTCCTCCTTCCTAGGGCTCGTAAAATTTACTAGGATGGATTTTTCCAAAGGAAAAACTTACATTACAAGCATATGCTATCCCCTTCAAGCTTATTTTCCAAAAATAATTGGGGTACTCGCCAAAAATGGTGGGGGAAAATGGAACCAGTTCTTAGTTGTGTTGGCAGTATGTCGCCCTTGAACATGACACTCGTCTCCATTCGTGCTGGGTTGGGGACATCTCATTTTGTCATTTTTGCTTCCGTGGGTTTAGGTAATCTATTTTTTGACCTCTCATCTACTCTTTGCCACGTCATCATGACCTCAAATCCCTTGATGTCAAATACTACCAAATCCAGAGTCGTGTTGCTGATATGTTCAAGAGAAGTTTGCCTTTGCAGTTTTCAACCTCCCTCTATTCTCTACTGGTCCTGATTCATTATCGTCATGTTCCTCTGTCTCGTGTCGATGATGTGGGAAACATTATGGCCCTCCTTTGACCGGGTCGCTTCCTGTCGACTTCAGTTCATTATCCGGGAAGTTGACCTAGAGACTCCCTTCCAATACCTTGGAGCTTGCATGCCTCAATGGCAAGTTCTTCACATTCGACGATAGGTCCACATCATTGGCCTTCGATTGAGTGATTCTATAGGTGTTCGATGCCAGCTCACTGTTCACATTCCGTAGATTGTACCTATTGTACCTTGAGAGCCATTGTCATTATTGGTGGTTTCTCTCGTGCCTGTTAACAGCTTTCATCATTGGCTGGTAATCAGGTGATTTTCTTGCATGTTCAACTTCAGCTCACATATTCGCATGCTTTAATTTGTACTTGTTCGGGTTGGGATGGAGCGCAAGACCCTGGGTTTTTTCTGATAAGATCCAGGCTGTAGGATATTATGGTTTATCATGACTTTATGCATGACTCTTTTGATTGGATGGCTGCGACCATACCTAAGTCTATTTGTTGATCCTTACTACGGGATGGATGCGTCCATACCTCGAATATCAGTTTATATATGTACTCTATTATGGATGGCTACGCCCATGCCACATGTTCATGTATCATAGATATCAATTGTATTTGTACTTGCAAGTCTTTCGACAGTAGTGTTTTGTTCAAACGCATTCTCGTAAATAATTTCACCCCTCCCTCTCTCTCAGGCCTCATGCTTTAGGGGGCATCTGTTACACAGCATTTTTCTGTGACCAAAATAAATTGTCATGCCTTGCAAATACCATCATTGCATCCCTTGCCATGAGGACAACACTCCTTTTGTTGACAATTTCCTGAGCAAGCCATCAGAAACACATGTTTTTTCCTTGGCTCTAGTACACCGTTATGCCCTCGCGCCAATGAGGAGATTAACACTGGGCCCTGCACCCATTGGCGCTCTGTCCTAGTGAGCTACCTGTGCCAACCTGTTTATGGAATTTTTTTTTTTAAATAGAGGTGAAGTTTCCATCATAACAACTTCGTGGGCGAGTCATTTGGAGTGGTTTGACTGAATAACCATGGGCTTCCTCATTTGGACTCTTATTTCCACCTTTTGGGGAAACCTCCCAAGGGATAAGGCCTCCCTTACACCATTGTAGGGATCCCAACCTCCTCCTCTCCCTATATAAATAAAGCCATCTTCCATTGATGTGCTAGCTGAACTGAACATATTATATATAAAATGCTGAAGAGAATTCATGTACATTTTGCTAGAAAGATAGAACGGAAGAGACCCTTTTTGAGAGAGCTTAGGCTTGTGTCTTCAACCCATCCGAATTCCCTGATGATTGATCGAGACGTGCTTTGACTGAACCCTGTTGAAGGAGGATGAGACGTCAAGGCTTCAGTTGTAACTATTTCTTCTATTTATATACATATACATGACTATTGTTTGGCTCACATCTTGCGTTAATGTGTTTTATTTGATACAATATGCTTAACCCTCCTTGACTGGTTAGTTGATTATAAATTAAATCATTGTTTTTTATGCTGCTCTTGTTTGCTGATCTTCGTGCAAGTAACCGAGCACTATTACAGAAGGATTGTGACCCATCAAGATAGAGATCAAGAGGCCACCACCACTACAACGACGACAGCCTTGGACTTAAGGTAGGTCAATCTACCCTGTCCTTTTCATTCACTAATTAAGGAGCCTACACTTTAGCTTGTCCCTTTGTTTGCTAGACCCACTCTAGGGCTAGAGGGATCATCTATGTCCGCAGAGAGGATTTACCTTCCCAACACAGGGTAACCCAAAAGTCACTTTTTTCTATATGTACTCCCTCGGGAGAATATGTAAAGACCTTTTTGGACTCCAAAGGGATAGAGAGAGGTATAACTGTACAACATTGAATACATGTTTGAGAAATGAATACAAGTGAATGTTTTAAACTCCACTTTTGGATCTAATGGAAGCTTGTTGAAACTCAGAATTATCCTCTCTCTGACATCCTTTCTCACATTTTTCCCTTACTTTCTCATAAGATCACATATTCCAATCAATGATAAATGCCATGTTTTGTCTCAAGGAATGCATCTAAATGACTTCCATGTTATATTCTCATGTTCTTGCTATTTAAATATATTTTTGTGATTTGGCTACATAACGGAGCCTATTCTGCAGCTAATCGTCGATTCCGTAGCTACTCTCATGGTCTGACAGGTTCCAGGTATAAAATGAAGAATTGAGCCACATGGGAATTTCTAGAATCATCTCCACATGGATTTTTGCCTATTCACTTGGTCAAGATCGATAGAAAAGGAGGCCTAATATCGTGGTCAAAGGCGTGGTCAAAGAACATTAGCCGATAACATAAGGACTCTTGATTTTCTCTATCGTAGAAAATCAAGAGTTAAACAGTCCCATTGCAATTCTAAAAGTCGAATTAGCCACCTGTAGTAGAATCAGCTCATAGACAGTTATGTTTATTTTCTTTAAATGCCAGTTGTACAGAACCGAGAACACTTAATTTTTAAGTTTAAGTTAAGATTTTGCTGATATGATGTGTATTAAGACTTCGTTTTATCATAATACAAAGACCGTGTTCATGCCAATGATTTCTTAAGTGCGTCTTTAGCCAACTAATATTTAAGCCGAATCAGTTGCAGAGGGGCCCTGCACTGGAGGAGGTTTTTCAGGCATTTTTTTAGTTTAATTTTCCTTACTCTGTTTTTATCATTTCATTTTTCTGAGTAGATTAATGTTACATTTCAGTTCTACTAATTAGCATAAAATTAAAACATAATTGTGTAATTATTATTCTTCTAAGACATTTCGTGAGGATAGATCTTTTTGTTTTCAATTTGAATCAAGTTTGAAGCAATAAGAATACACAGTTATCTAGTTTTCTTACTGTTCTGTCATTTACTTTCTTAGAATAGAATTATCAATTAATTGTGTCAATGGATGTTCTCAAAGGTCATTTTAAGAAGATGATTTTGAACTAAATGATTGAATGTCTAATTCATACAGTTATTGAGTTTTCCTCTGCATATTTTACTTGCTTTCTAGGAACTTAGAAACTAAGGTATAATTGATTTCTTACACAACATCTCAAGAGGGTAATACTTCACAGTGAATGTTGGAGTAAATCAAACATACATTAGTTGTTCATAGTTAGCTTTACATTCTTTTACATCTTCTTTTAGATCCTCATTTAGTTGCATCACTGATATTCCTAAAGGTCATTCCAAGAAGTTGATTATATCATGTTTCAAGGCTGAATGATTGAATGTTTAATTAATGCAATTACTGAGTTATTTTCAGCATACTTTACTTGCTTTTCTAGATCACTAGGTATAGTTGGTTACTTAATATCATCTCAAGAAGGTGACACTTCATATTGAATGACTGAAGTAACTAAATATACATTAGTTGTTTTCCTTTGCATACTTTACTTGCTTTTCTAGAACATTAGAAGTTAAGGCATAGATAGTTGGTTATACGCCATCTTAAGAAGATAACACTTCATATAGAATGTTGGAGTAACTAAATATACATTAGTTGTTTTCTTCTTTCACTAAGAACAACATTGCAATTTCAATCTCAGTTATAAGAATTAGATCCATGGAATAGGACTAATGTTAAAATAGAAATAGATACTCTATTTTTTAGATTAGATTCTAACTAGCCAACGGTCTTTGATTTATTTTTATGTAAATTAGATTAACTTGGTAACACTTCATTTTCTTCCTTCTTAAAAATTCATTAGATTCATTTAATTTCTTTCATAGTTTTAGATTAAACATTCTTAGACATCAAAGAACAAAAACCCCAAAAACAACATAAAATACAAACAACGAAGTAAGAAGAAGGTTAACTAAGCACATACAGTGCACCACACTTCATCAGTTTACAAACCTCAGGTGATAATTTGTGTAAGCAATTTAAGGCATTAAATTGACTAAATATTTTGGCGTCGTTGCTAGGGAAGTGTAATTCGGTAGCCTCATTTCTTACATCTAAAAAAAAATGATATGCGTAGAGAAAGATACTCTAGGGGAAGATTTATAGCTAGACGCAAGAATTTAATCCCTACAACACCACTTACTCCACCAATATTACGAAGTGATACACCTCCATCTCAAACTCATATTCCATATTTCACTAGCCATAGACTTCCTAAAGTTCTAAGGTCAGAAATCCAATTAGGAGGATCTCCCACTTCAGCTGACAGCCACTGAGGCGGTCTTAGAGGAAGAAGATCCTAGATCTCCAACATAAGGAGTAACCTTTTTCACCTCTATTGGGGAACATATTTTAGCTGAAGAGTTAGAAATTCCTAGTGGAGAGGAAGAAGATGACCCTTTCTTCAACATACCATTGATAGAAGAAGCAGAAGAAGAGAAATTGACCTTGCAGGTTGAATCTTATATTAGCTCTGAAGAATCTATAATGGCAGGAAGAGGAGAAGAAGGAGAAGGAGAAAGAGAAATTATAAATGGAGAAAATGTAATATTTGGAGGAGGTAGAGGTAGAGGAGGAGATAGAGGAAGAGGTAGAGGAAATGCAGAAGGAGGCAGAAGAAATAGGGTAATTGATAGTTCTTTTGGATTCCCTATAATTGATGAAGATACAAATGCCACAATGAAAAATATCTCACCTTCTATCCTCCCAAATTTTCATGGATTAAAAAGTGAAGATCCTAAAACCTTTTTGTTTGAATTTGAAGTCTTGTGCAGAACTTATGATTATTTACAAGACTCTCAAAAACTCAAATTGTTTCCTTCAACATTTAAAGGAGCAACTCTAAAATGGTTCATGAGCTTAATCACTTGGTCTATCAGAACATGGAATGACATGAAGAGAGCATTTTTAGAAAGGTATTTGGATTATTGCATACCCATCAATCACAAGGATGAAGTATTTAAAATGATGCAAAAAGAGGATGAGAATTTGGAGGATTTAATCGAAGATTCAACTATAACATAAAAAGAGCATAAAAGGATAATTTAGATCAAGATACTTTACAAGCTCTTTTATTAAAGGCCATTAGAGATGAATGGATAGAAATTCCCAAAATGATGGGGAAGGGGGATATCTCTCAACTTCCATTATCTGACATTGGTGAATTATGTATCCATCTCTCAAGGGGAAAATAAAAAACTGGGAAAAATCCAAGAGGTCCTTCTCTTGCTAGAGTAAATAGATCTGCAACTGGAACAGAGAGTAGGGCAGAAATTGGAAAAATGCTTGATGAATTTAAAACAGACATTTTAGGGAGTCTTAGTGAACAGATAGACACCCTTAAATTACAAAACAAGAAGAAATCTGAGACTGATGCTTTAGCTATTTTCTGTCCCAAATGCATAAAGAAACATGCTTTAAGAGAAATTCCTCTTGATGCAAAAGTCATAGAGACCCGTATGATTTGTTTAGAAAGTCACGAGACTAAGAGTTGTCCTTCAATTCCAGGTCTTCAGGTTGTTTTTCAAGAAGAAACAACTTCAAATCCAACAGAATATCTTTGCTTTGTCTCTAGAAGACCATGGCAGGGGCCACAAGTTCAAGGCTTTAACAATCAAATGTATACTCATCCCCCACCAAATAATTGGAATTCTTGGCAAAAAACTTGGCCTCAATCTCAATCTCAATCTTGGCCTCAAAGAACACAAAATACCTATGGAATATTCTTTCAATACTACCAATATCCTCCATCATATCCAGACTATCCTCCCCAACAAATTCCTCAACAAAATCAACAAACGCAACTCCAAAATAAAAATCCACAACTTTCACTACCATGTCCACAGAGACCAAATCAGCTACCTGCCCAACCATTACGAAACCCCAACAATAAAAATCCTCAAAATACCTACATGATAGAAGGGCAGCAATTTCCAACTTACATGATCACTCCTCTAGATCTCAATGATGTCCAACTTAGATCTAGTAGGATATTAGAAAATAAAAAGGCTTTTGTAGTTATTCAAGAACAAGATAGATTTGAGGAAGATTATCTACAGCAAAATAAAATTTTTGAGGAAGGAACATCACTTCAAAACCAGAATTTTGAAAATGAAAAACAAAAAGAACCAGTAAACTCAACTCGTATCATAGAGAAACCATCAGTACCTACTTCTACACCTCTTTTTCCTGAAAGATTACAAGTTGATAAAGGGGTAGAAAAACATATTATGTTGCCCAATTATGATTTTCTAGATGAGTTGAAAAATGTATATATCAAAATCCCTTTGTTGTAGGCCATTAAAGAGATTCCAATTCTAGCCAAAACAATAAAGGAGTTGAGCATGAAGAAACCAAAGAGAAAAACAAAAGAAATAAAAAGAATTCAACTCGTAGGAAAAATTGCAGACATAATGATGGGAAAATTTTCCATACAAAAAACATTTAGATCTAGGAAGTCCAGTTGTAAAAACACATATCAATGGAGTTGAAATTCTAAAAACATTGATTGATTTAGGATCAGCAATAAACATCTTGAGAAAAAAAACAATGGAACAAATCAAACTTCCTAATCTTCTGTATACACCAACATTACTACAATTAGCATACATATCTATAATCAAGCCATATAGTGTGTTAGAAGATATTTCAATATCCTTAGACTCTTGGGATTATCCTGTTGATTTTATGATTTTAACTCCTAAGAAAAATCTAGGAGGACATCCACTTATATTAGGAAGACCTTGGTTGGCTACAGCTGATGCTTTCATTAGCTATAGATCTGGTGACATGTATATCTTTGATGGTAACTCAAAAAATAAATTCACGCTATATCCTCCAGCAGGAACAATCACAGAGTTAGATGACAAAGAATGGATTGATGATTAAAATGATATACATCCTCTCTTTACTATTTCAACCATTAGTGAAGATAATCAAATCTTAAATTCAATGGAAAATTTTGAATCATCCTCGGAATATGAACATGATCAATTTCAAGGAAAATATAATATTGAATATTTGTCATCTAGGCAGATGTCTCTCTATTCTATGGAAGAATTTGGTAGCTCTACGGGTGAAATCTTTCTAGGGAAAACTTTGAACATAAACAATAACTTGGAGAAATTACAACAGGAAAAGTTAATAAAAACATTACAACAACATTCTTCTGCATATGTATGGGAGTACACTGACATGAAAGGAATTAGTCCTAAGACTTGTATACATCACATCTACATTGAGGAAAATTCTAAACCTATCAGACAACCTCAAAGAAGGATGAATCCAAATCTTAGGGAAATTGTGAAAGAAGAGTTGCAAAAATTGTTGTATGTAAACTTCATTTACCCAATTTCAGACAGTCAGTGGGTTTCCCCTTTAGTGATTGTTCCCAAAAAGAATGGTAAATGGAGGGTATGCATTGATTATCGAGAATTGAATAAAGCTACCCTAAAAGATCATTTTCCTTTACCTTTTATAGATCAAGTATTGGATACATATGCAGGTAAGAAGTATTTCTCATTCCTGGATGGTTTTAGTGGTTACAATCAAATTCAGGTAGCACCTGAAGATCAAGATAAAACCACATTCACCTGTCCATGGGGGACTTATGCCTACCGAGTACTTCCTTTGGGTTGTGCAATGCACTAGCAACATTCCAAAGGGAAGTACTAGGAATTTTTTTTGATCTAATACATGATTGTGTAGAGGTGTATATGGATGACTTTACAGTTTATGGGAATACATTTGAAGAAGCTTTAGAAAATTTGGAAAAGGTTCTTAAAAGATGTAAGGAATCAAACCTTTCATTAAGCCATGAAAAATGTTTTATGATGTTTACAGAAGGGATTATTTTAGGACATCACATTTCAGGAGATGGAATTAAAGTTGATAAATCTAAAGTTGAAGTCATCTCCAAGCTATAAATTCCAAGTTGTCAAAAGGATGTTAGAATTTTTCTAGGATTCACAGGATATTATAGAAGATTTATAGAAAATTTCACTAAAATAACATCCCCACTCTTCAAGTTACTCACCAAAGATTGTGAATTCAGTTGGAATCTCGATTGCTAATTGGCATTTGAGACTCTAAAGGCAAAAATTTCTGAAGTGCCCATTTTAAGAGGTCCAAATTGGAAACTACACTTTCACATTTCAACAGATGCTTCAGATATAGCTCTGGGAGTTGTATTAGGACAAAAATACTTGATCCCCTATTCCATCTATTACACAAGCAAGAATTTGACTCCCACAAAGTTAAATTACACTGTAATTGAAAAGGAATTCTTAGTTGTTATTCATGCTATCAACAAATTCAGACATTATATAACAGGCTATGAAACCTTTGTTCATATAGATCACTCTACAATTAGATATTTAATGAATAAATCTATTACTAATGGCAGAGTTACAAGATGGTTATTACTCCTGTAAGAATTCAACATCACTGTTCTAGACCAACCTGGAAAACAAAACACAGTTGTTGATTTCTTGTCTAGAATTCAAAATATCAAAGATGACACTCTAGTTGAAGATTAATTTCCTGATGAATATCTTTTTTCAATAACTACTCAGAATCCTTGGTTTGCAAATATTGCTAATTACTTAGTTACATGGAAATTACCTTCACTTTTGTTTCCTAAGGACAAAATAAAAATCATTTCAATAAGTGCAAGATACTCATGGATTACTAATGAATTGTATAAAACATGTCCAGATATCATTATCAGAAGATGTGTTTGAGAAGATGAAATGCCTGAAATTCTTAAGGCATGTCATGATGAACCTTGTGGTGGAAACTTTGCTGACAAGAGGACAACCTATAAAATCCTTCATTTGGGATATTATTGGCCATCCATATTTATAGATGCCAAAGAATATGTCAAAAGGTGTGACAGCCGCCAAAGGGTAGGGAAACTTGCTCCTTCAGATGAAATGCCATTACAACCTCAGCTACTCATTGAACCTTTTGAAAAATGGGCCTTGGATTTTGTTGGACCAATCAATCCACCATATAAACAAAAGAAGTATATTTTGGTATGTGCTGATTATGTCACTAAATGGGTAGAGGTTAAAGCATTACCTTTTGCTAGTGAACGATCTGTAGTTAATTTTCTTTTTTAATATATCTTCACTCATTTTGGTGTTCCAAGAGAAATTGTGACAAATCAGGGATCCCATTTTACATCCAAGTTGGTGAAAAGGCTCGTGGAAGAATACAAGATCAAGCGCATAAAGTCTACTCCTTATCATCCACAAGCAAATGGTCAATTAGAGTCTATCAATAAAGTGATTGAAGGAATTCTCACTAAGGTTGTGCATCTATACAGAAGAGATTGGGCAGAAAGACTTCCTGAAGCCTTATAGGCCTACAGAACTACATGGAGGAATACAACAGGACATACTCCCTATGAAATTGTTTATGGGAAGCAAGTCTTGTTCCCTATAGAGTTTCAGATTCAAACCTTCAAGATAACATTCCAATTGGGACTTGATTTATCAGAAGCACAGAAACATAGATTGGAGCAACTCAATGAGCTTGATGAAATCAGGCAAGATGCAGTTCAAAGAACCAATATAGTCCAGTAGAAAAGAGCTAAATGGCATGATAAGTATATCAAGGAGAAGAAGTTTCAAGCAGGGGATTGGGCACTTTTGTTTGATTCAAAATTCAAATATTTTCAAAGAAAGTTTCAGACTCATTCGTTTGGGCCATATGAGATTTAAAAAGTCTTTGATAATGGAGAACTGAAGATAAGGACAATAGATAAAGAAAAGGTACCTCTTCTTGTGAATGGTCATCAGTTGAAAATTTATCATAAGCTAATTTCAAGAGAAGATTTTATCAAGATTTTCCAAGATAACACTGATATGAAGTTAGTGAAGAAGAATTCTTCTTCTTCACTAAATTTGTTTTTATTTTTCCTATATAAAAAATAAATAAATAAATAAATAAAAATACAAAAAATACATATAAAAAAATAAATTAATAATAATAATAATAAATAAATAAAGTGTATAAGTATGAAAACCAATCAATGGTTGGCATACTTATATAGAAAAAACAGGGTGAAAATTAGAGATTTCTGACATCCTATATTTTTCATTTCTTTTCTGCAATAAGTAGTAACACAAAACTACATTCATATTCCATATTTACAGCTCATAATCTGCAAATTCATTCCATTTTACTTTTTCATTCCATTTCATAGTCATGTTCACTTTCATTCCATTTTCATAGTCATATTCCACTTCCATTCCATTTCACAATCATATTCCACTTACATTCCATTCCACAAACCATACTTCATTTTTTTCTACAGATTCAATTATGCAGCTGACTACATTCTGCAGCTGATTCCATTCTACAGCTAATTCTATTATGCAACCACATTACATTTCATTCAGCAGCTCTGACACTTGTACAACCTACAAACAAATGATGATTTACAGGAAATTGAAGACTTACGTTTTGAAGACCAGCATGTTAAAAGGTACCTGAAAGAATCAACACCAAAGAAACAATAAACGAAAAGCTTAGTTCTAAAAATGTAAAGTTGCAAAATTTTATTTTAATAGAAAGGTTAAAACATTAGCATGTATAATATGGATGGTCATATGCTCCCTTGACAGATCATCATTTTATTTGATTGTGATTTCCATAATACCACATATCAGCCACATCCTCCGCATTGTGTTTCATAACGGCCCATAATTGACTCCCTCATTGATGATTAACGGTCATGACTTGTTGACGTGACATATCCATCTATGTTTATTTGAAACCCCAATCCATACCACCTATTTATTCATACAAACCCTTGATACCTTTCATCAGTTCTGTAATCCAATTCATTTCATAAACAGAGAAGGGTAATTCTGAAGGTTGAGAACTCTGCAGGCATGGGACTGATATTCAGATCAGAAAAAGTGGGAACAAAATATATAGAAGGATACCCTTAGATCAAGGAAATGTCACAGAAATTTAGATGGCTCAAATTCATAGAAAAATTCGATGGTTTTCACAAAGATATTACAAAATCTTTTGCCCGGCCTTTTGATGGCACAAAAGTGGAAATTAGAGACATCGAGTTCACAGTTACTGAGTCATTCATGGGCGAGGCCATAGAACTTCTAAGGCTTGGCGAAAGGTGGTTCAAAAACAAAGAGTTTCACAATGAATCATGGAAAGTTATACTCAAAAACCCAGGTCTGTTTTTAGAAAAGGTATCCCAGCTCAGCCCTTAAAAATAAATGGAGAAACATGCTCTTGGTTTTACATAAATTTATCACCTTTGAAGGAAGGTTTGGTTGCATGTATGTATACCATATTCGATTATTGATGAATTTCTTAGAAAATGGTGAAATAAATCTCCCCTTATTTCTGCTAAATGGCTTAAAAAGGATGTCCACAAACGTACAGAAAAGAATACAGTTTATAGATAACACCATGCATCACCATGGGTTGGTAAAAATACTGGTTGAATTTCATTTAAAAATCATAGGAGATACCTGGGAGAATTTTCTTATTAGAAACCATTTCAAGAAGCACCGGAACAACCTAAAGAATACAATGTCAGAAGGAGAAGAAGGAAGAAGATTGATACAAACATTGAAGACAGACCTGCATCTTCATTGCGAAATAATGATGAAAAGCTAATCTCAGAAGAGATGACAAAGATCAGAAAACAAAATAAAAACAAGATAGGAGGAAAGATAAGAAAGAGGAGCAAAGATACAAATGAGGAAAATGTAAATCCTCCACAACTGAGAAGGAACTCTAGACTCCGAGGTTCGATGAAGAAAACACTACCAAAAGAGACAGATTCTGTAAGTTTAGATTAGGAAACTCCAATACCATCTCCTGTCAATATTTCTCCTCCACGCAGTCCTCAAAATTCTCCTATTCATAATTTTGAATGTAGCCCCAGTAGAAAATCTCCAGGCATAGACCCAGCACAAAAAGAAATATATGATTACATAGAATCTTTGGAGAAGATAAGTGAAACAGTGAATCCTATCAATCCACAAAAACCTCTAGTTGAAACTCTCAAACATGAAATTTATGAACTAGAGATATTGAATAGACATATTAAACAAGAGAATGAGACCTTGAAGCAACAAAACAAGTTGGAAAAGGTAATTCATGACAATACCATTCTGCATTTAGGACTATGGTACAAGAAGAACAGGAAATTGAAAAGAAAGAACAAGCTACTAAACAAGGCAGTCATTAATCTTAAATACAAGGTTCTTATCAGAAAACCTAGGAAAACAATCACTTCAAATAAAAACAAAAGAAGGAAATTGGATGTGCTAGAAAAAGTGTCTGAACAAATGCAGTATGAGGTGAGAATTCACATTTTTGGCATATTGCATGAGGACATGCAATGACTTCGCAGTGGGGGTATGTTGAACCTCAAAATTATCCTTTCTCTGACATCCTTTCTCACCTTTTTCCCTTACTTTCTCATAATATCACATATTCCAATCAATGATAAATGCCATTTTTTGTCTCAAGGAATGCATCTAAATGACTTCCATGTTATATTCTCATTTTCTTACTATTCGAGTAGATTTTTGTGATTTGGCTACACAACGTAACCTATTCTGCAGCTAATCGTGGATTTCTTAGCTACTCTCATGGTCTGACAGGTTCCAGGTATCAAATGAAGAATTGAGCAACATGGGCATTTCCAGAATCATCTCCACATGGATTTTATCTTACTCACTTGGTCGAGATCGATAGAAAAGGAGGCCTAAGATCGTGGTCAAAGAACCTTAACCGAGAACAGAAGGACTCTTGGTTTTCTCTATCGTAGAAAATCAAGAGTTAAACAGTCCAATTGCAATTCTAAAATTCGAATTAGCCACCTGTAGCAGAATTTAACTCATAGACAGTTATGTTTATTTTCTTTAAATACCGGTTGTATAGAACCGAGAACAATTAAGTTTTAAGTTTAAATTAAGCTTGTGCTGATATGTTGTGTATTAAGACTTCATTTTATCATAATACAAAGACCGTGTTCATGCCAATGATTGCTTAAGTGCATCTTTAGCCAGTTAATATTTCATATGAATCAGTTGCAGAGGGCCCCTGCACTGGAGGAGATTTTTCATGCATTGTTTTAGTTAAATTTTCCTTACTATGTTTTTGTCAATTCAGTTTTCTGAGTAGATTAATGTTACGTTTCAGTTCTGCTCATTAGCATAAAATTAAAACATAATTGTGTAATTATTATTCTTCTAAGACATTTCGTGAGGATAGATCTTTTTGTTTTCAATTTGAATCAAGTTTGAAGCAATAAGAATACACAGTTATCTAGTTTTCTTACTGTTATGTCATTTACTTTCTTAGAATAGAATTATCAATTAATTGTGTCAATCGATGTTCTCAAAGGTAATTTTAAGAAGATGATTTTGAACTAAATGATTGAATGTCTAATTCATACAGTTATTGAGTTTTCCTCTGCATATTTTACTTGCTTTCTAGGAACTTAAAAACTAAGGTATAATTGATTTCTTACACAACATCTCAAGAGGGTAATACTTCACAGTGAATGTTGGAGTAAATAAAACATAAATTGGTTGTTCACAGTTATATTTACATTATTTTACATCTTCTTTTAGATCCTCATTTAGTTGCATCACTGATATTCCTAAAGGTCACTCCAAGAAGTTGATTCTATCATGTTTCAAGACTGAATGATTGAATGTTTAATTAATGCAATTACTGAGTTATTTTCGGCATACTTTACTTGCTTTTCTAGATCATTAGGTATAGTTGGTTACTTAATATCATCTCAAGAAGGTGACACTTCATATTGAATGACTGAAGTAACTAAATATATATTAGTGGTTCATGCATGGAGGACTCAGTTAGAACTGAAGTGGCAAAGTTATGACAGAGTTGGAAGAGTAGTTCATGGAGTTGTTATTCAGTTTAACTCAGTTAATGGAGTTAAAATCAGTTGAGCTAGTTGTATCTAGTCTAACTGAATGATACACTAGTGAGAGTGGATTGAATTAATTAGTTAATTAATTCAAAAATAATAACTCATTAATCAACTGAACAATACAATAGTTAACTACAGTGCATGTCAGTTCCAGTGGAGACCCAGTGGAGAGATAGGTGAAAGGGCAAGATGGACTACCTGTTGTGACTATAGTGATGCATTGATTGCACCACACACACATTGGAGTTTCCAATGAATATTTCGCAGTCAAGGAAAGTGTAATTCGAATTCATTCAAAGCTATTCTTCAGCAAGGATTGCGCAGTGGAGACAAGCTATTATGTGGCAATAAATCAGTGCATGGATTTGCAGATTTCTTCTGATTACTGTGTGGAGATTGATTGTACTGAGAGCTTGATGTACTAAGATTTGTATGATATTTTTACATGATCTCCATGATACATAATATATGATAGTTGGGGTTTTCAGCTTCAGGCTTTCCCGTTAAACAACTGTGTTATGTGAGATTGTTTTTATTGCTTCATGTGTTTGCAATTGATTTTAATTTCCGCAAAATTTTAACAGTGGAAGGATTATGTATTTAGCAAGAAGATAAAATATTGTTAGATCAGGAGAATCTGGATATATACATGCATCTTGTATATATTTTCTACAAATGATGAGGGTGCAACACGATGACGTAGCATGTCGGTTGTTCCTCACACCTTAGAAAACAAAGCCGCTACTTGGTATCTCTCATTGCCTGTCGCTTCCATTTCGACCTGGGAGAAATTTCGTCGCACCTTCCTTGACAAATTATCTGAGGATAAAACCCCTTCTATGCTCCTTACGGAGTTGAGCACCTTGAAGTTCCAAAATAAATAAAAGGTAAAATATTTCAACAAGTTTTTTGCGACCATCTTGAACCAGTTTCCCCCTAACATGGCCCTTAATGATTCCATCACTATAGACTACTACACAAGGGCCCTGGTGCGGGACATCGCTGTGTTTGTCAAACGCGAAGACAGAGCCACTTTAGCTGATAATTTCACCACTGCTCTTGCCTTTGAGAAAGATATGATTTCAATAGGGGCTCTAGATCATGACAAGCGGGATGATCCGAAATCTTTCGGGAAGAAGGCACAACCCTCAACCAGTAAATCTAGGGACAAGGATAAGGACCATTTCGATTTCGAAAACATCACCAAATCCCTAAAGCTCTTAACAAATGAAGTCTATGAAAAAAGAAAAAACAATGATCATGCCTCAGGTAGCAAGGCTCAAAAACCTTTCTTTAGGAAGAACAATAGCACGCCCAACTGTCCTCTGCCTAATCCCAACGTGAACTTCAACGTAGAAGAAATTGGAAAGAACAACTTCTTCTCATTTCATCAAGCATCCCACTCTGGGAGAACTTGCCCTCAATGGATCAATAGTATGACTACAATGGTGAATCATCTCCTAGAATACCAAACGGTAGGAGTGCTTGAAGAGCAAGTCGAGCCAGATGACGAAGAAGTCTCTCCTCCAGATGAAAATTTAGGATCAATAGTCCTTGCCTTCGAAGTGATTTGCGAGGAAGAAAATCAATCAGTAACAATGGTTATCCCCAATCCAAACCCCCTCTAACCTACAGCCTAAGGATAAAAGGCCCAGTAGTTTATCACACATTTGAGGAGAAGAGGAAAGCTTTCATGAGAAAGACCCTACCCCCAAGCAGAAAAAAATTATACCTCGACCCTGACTTCCGAAAAGTCTAGCTTCACCACTACCTGAGGCACCACTAAGGTTGGGCCATTGCCGAATTCACCCAACACACCCAGGGAGACACCCTCGCACCCATAGCCTGGGTACAATATTATCGAAGACATGAACAAAGCGCGAGCCAATATATCTCTTTACGAACTTGCCCAAATAACCAACCAACATGATCTGATTCTCAAGGCTTTTTCTAGCCCATCCTTGGCAAGCAAGCGCACCTCAGCGTCAAGAACCCTTAGCTCCACACCTTCCCAGACATCGATGAACCTTCAGTTCCTCATCAATGCCTTCAATGCAAACTCACGAGGATCCACACCCCCGTTTCTCCTGTCTTTTGAGATTTTTAATTTCAACGTTCATAACTGCCTCGTTGATTCTGGTGCATCCACCAATTTCATGCCCTTGTTCGTGTGCAAAAATTTGAATATCTGTCCCAAGAAAACCGATGTCAGGATCATTCAGCTTGATAGGTCCAAGGTTCTTGCCATGGGCGAGTTGAATAACGTCTTAATATGCCTCTCTTCAAATTCCCGATTCCATCAGTGTATCGACATAGTTGTCATAGATATTCCCAAAGCCTACGGTCTTCTACTGAGCCAAGATTTGTCAAGAAAACTGCAAGGATACTTCGCCATGGATTGGTCCCATTTGTGGCTCTCGTACAAAGGTCGAAATAATCAAATGGAGTTGAAAGCGAGCCCTATATGAAACATACGGTTACTCACCTTGAAGAAACCAACGAACCCATCAGCTTCGCCCAAGAATATATTGGAATGTGCTTCTTAAAGGATGCTTTTGGGTGCTACCAAGACGCTCAATCCCCAGTCCCTCCAGACGCTCAGTTGGAGTTACTCCCTTGCATTGTTTCCCCTCCTTACATATCGGAAGGTCCACACCAAAGCTCCATCCTGGGCACATTGTCTATAAACACGTGCAACTTAGAGACATCCAAGAACTAAATTTGGACCATGTAATATGAAGTCTCCAAGACTCGTGATGGGGCCAGTGCCGGCTATATCTTGATAGATCCCGAGAAGAACAAGTTCCTGATCTCCTGTAGGTTGGAATTCCAATGTACAAATAATACGGCCGAGTACGAAGAGCTTATCTTGGGCCTCAAGAAAGAAATCGACCTCAAAGTCCGTTGCTTGAAGGTAATCGGCGACTCTAAAATCATCACCCGGGAGGTACGCAACACTATACATTTCCTATCTCCCCATTTGAAAAGGTATCAGCAAGAGGTATGGCGTTTAATTTCCGCTTTCGATGCTTTTGATATTAAGTCGGTTCTTAGAATGCACAATGCCACAACCGATATGTTAGCAAATTCTACCGCTAGATTTACCCCATTAAGGGATGGTTTTTCTATTGAAATTGTGTATAAACCTACGGTGTCGGATAATGTAACTAATCTCCATGTTTTCAATGATGACTAGCATGTGCTAGATTTCATGTTAAACATGGACGTATTCAAGGATGCGGTTATCGAAGAAGAGGAGCATGACTTGGATTTGCAATGGGAAAGGGAAGAACACAATGGGAACCTAATGCCCAAAGGCTCGTCTTGCTCGAGAAATTATTTGTCTTGCAAAACTGCTTCCGGGGGCCTCCTAATACAAAGGTGCAAAGTTCCACCCTATCGCACAAACAAATGAACCTCAGAACAGAGGGGGACCCGAAGTTCGTTAATCTCAGTACCAAGTGCACCTTTTAAGAGTGGCAGTCTTTTATTGAGTTATTTAAGAAGTACCGAGATGTGTTTTTTTGGACATACAATGAGATGCATACGTACGACACGAGGATTATCCAACATGTGATACCGATGAAGGAAGGCGTCAAACCATTCCAACAGAAGTTGAGAAAAGTGCATCCAACTTGGGAACCAATGATTCAGAAAGAACTCAAGAAGCTCCTAGATGCCCGCATCATTTTCAAAGTCCAAAATTTAACATGGGTGTCAAATTTGGTCCCAGTCCGCAATATATCCGGCGAAATCCACTTATCTGTAGACTTTCGAAATTTGAATCGATCTTCTGATAAGGATAACTACCTTGTTCCCCCCATGGAGCAGATTCTTTAAACTATGTCACGATCGGAAATGTTCTCATTGCTATATGGTTTCTCGAGATACAACCAGGTGCTGGTGGCCGAGCCAGACCGTTTGAAGACAACATTCAGAACTAAATGGGGAACATTCGCATTCTGACGCATGCCCTTCGACCTAATCAACGCCGGAGTGACGTTACAAAGGGCCATGGACATTGCCTTCTGGGGATTAATGGGACAAAGCATGGTGGTCTACCTTGATGATGTCATCGTGTTTTCAAAACATAGGCATGACCACCTGGACCACCTAAAACAAATCTTTGAGAGGTGCTAGAAATAGGAATTTAGTTGAACCCCAAGAGAAGTATTTTTGCAATCTTAGAAGGAAATTTATTAGGCCACATTATAACTCGATATGGCATAGTGGTGGATCCATACCATGAAAAATCCATCGCCCAAATCCCCCCCCCCCCAAGTAGTAAGAAGGCCATGCATTCGTTTCTTAGTAAAATCAACTTCCTTCGAAAATTCATATCGGACTTTCTGCAAATAGTGAAACCCCTGCAGAATATGATTAAGAAGAATGAAAATTTTAAATGGAAGTTGCCTAAGAAAGAAGCATTCGACAACATTAAGAAAGCTATCACAGAGGCCCCTGCCCTACACAACCCGAATTTCAGAAAACGCTTTATCTTGTATACCTTTGCCTCAAACTCATCACTAGCAGTCGTCCTCACCCAGAAAGACTGCAACAATAATGAATGGCCCATATCTTTCATCAGAGTAGGGTTACAAGGTACCGAGTTGAAATATCCAGACATCGACAAGCAAGCCTATGGATTATATAAGGCAGTTAAGCATTTTAGGCCATATATTTTTAAGAACCATGTCACAGTGCTTGTACCCTACCCAGCAGTCCACTCACTATTTGTGCAGCAGGATCTGGGTGAGAGACGAGGCAACTGGATGGCATTCCTTTAGGAGTATGACTTAGAATTCAAGCATCTGCACACAGTCAAAGGGCAGGGATTGTGTCGAATGGTTGTTGAAGTCGTCGACCCACGGAACAACGACGAGGAGAGTTAGGAACATGATATAGAGATGTACCAGGCCAACGGCACGCCTCGAAAAAATTATTTGTCATGGTACACAAATCTTCTAGAGTATCTTGGTCGCGGTATCATGGAACCCACCTTGATGACCAAGCAGAAATGAGCAAAAGGCTGAAATTTGTGTCCCACCAAAGGTTACAAGGTAAGTTGTTCCATAAACATCACAACGGCATCTTGTTGCGCTGCTTAGAACCCAACGAAGCCCAACAAGTCCTAAAGGAACTACATGATGGCCCAACCAGTGGACACTAGACGAGAGATGCTACGACCCACAAGGTTATGTGTGCTGGGTTTTATTAGCCCACTTTGTTTAAGGATGCTCACACCTATGTTCGTAAGTGCCCCTCGTGCCAAATATTTCCAGTAGAGAGTCCAGGCCATCCACTCCGTTATAGTCTGCTGCAGTGGAGGAACCATTCTAGCAATAACACCTAGACGTGATAGGAGAAATATTGCCACACTCCTCCAAGACACATCGATATATACTCATAACTACATATTATTTCACTAGGTGGGTTAAGGCAATACCATTACGCCAAATCAACGACCAAGAGGTAATAGCTTTCATTACTCAGTACATCATGACCACGTTTGGCGTCCCAACCTCTCTCGTCTTTGATAATGCTACATATTTTTCATCATTTAAAGTTATATTTGGAAAACGGTATTGTTTTGAAACATTCCGCCACCTAATACCCCTAAGGGAATGGGTTAGCCGAGTCAACCAATAAGAACTTAATATGTATCATCGAGAAAACACTGCTATCCCAGCACTAAAATTGGAACAATGCCCTCAACAATGCCCTTTGGTCTGATCGGGTCACACCTAAACCCTTTCTAGGAACCTCTCCATTATGTTTTATCTACGGGAAAGAAGCCATCCTTCCCCTAATCTCTCCCTTCCTTCCCTACAGTTTTCCTAAGAAACACATGGTACCCCATGCCCTGCTCTACAGACTCGCATAGAAACCCTAATAAAACTGAAGGAGGAAAGATTAAAGCTCAGGGAAAAATTTGCCATCCACCAAATCCAAATAAAACGATGGTTTGACAAAAAATCTATCCGGGGAAAGGTCTTTGAAATTGGTGATCCCGTCCTCAAATGGGACAAGGCTCACGAAGATAGGGGAAAGCACACCAAATTCCAAGCCCTGTGGATAGGCCTGTTCCAGATCAAAGAGAAGTTCGGCCCGTACACGTACAGACTCCAAACCCTAGAAGGGAGGATTGAGGTCCTCTCGGTGAATGGCCATAACCTCAAACATTACTTCACCTGACGACCCCTAGGTTGTTTCTACACTCTGTACCATATTTTTTTTCTCTTTGTTTTATTGCATTCGCCATGTTTGTCTGTTTTGTTTAGGTTTTTTTCAATAATTGGCTTGCCTTGAGAAAAGCCCCGGAATTTCATTCCTCAATGCTTCAATGTTAGGGATCAATGCAACAGTTACTCAATGGGCCAAATGTACCTAAATATCTACCTGCGAAGAATCATCCCTGAAACATGAGTGGCCTAAGCATGTCTATGATTACCACTTCGTGGGAGGAACTCAACCGAGTCATAGGACCCGAGTGCGGATAGCTGATCCGGCGCATCAACTCGGAAACTGTTGTTGAAAATTATCGATGAAATAGGTCACTAGATGAAAGGGGAAAGAGGCTAACCTCTAACGGCAAAAGGGTGTTCGGGAAAACCCAAAAGGTCTCCAAATAAAAGACCAGGAGCAACCTCTCTTGCAAGTAACATAAGTCAGGATCCCTCATCCTCCTAGGAAATATTCACCGCATACAAATAAGTGCCCCGAGCACATACAAATAAGTGCCTTGAGCACATACAAATAAGTGTTATTAGCACACGAAAATAAGGGCAAAGTATTGAGAAAGTCTTCCTGTGCAGAGAGGTGTTGCGACGAATTTATCGAGGTACTGACCAGGCTTGCTGGCAGCGAAGCAACGTTCGTGACTCCTAGGCAGTGACTCTGTCAGGGCCCATTAAGCTCGCTGGTAGCAGAGCAAAACGGGAGATAAAATAACTATACCGAATCCCTTAAAGCCCATGAGGTTATCTCGACCCCTTTCGTCCGGTCTCCAAGAAGGAAAGACACAGTGAACAACATTCCGCGTAGTACAGTCAGGAGAAGTGAACTCACAAAGGCCAGAGAGGAGGCCAGTGGGAGCCACAGAAGCGAAAGGAAGATCCTGCTAAGCCCCCCATCCCCCACAAGAATAAGTGCATGCAGAGGTTATGGGTTCTACTACTGAATCGCCAATTGTTGTAGCCTCTACAACACCCTCTGAAATTTGGCACTAGTTTGAAATTTCAGAGCACCTGTGGTTTTGATTAGGACGGGCCTGTTCCTAGCATCAACCATGAGCCTCAAATGGTCTACTTTGAGCAGGTAACCTCAAACCAAAATATGACTTCAATTTCTCCCAAGTGAAGTCAGAAAGTCACACTTCCCTCAATCTTCGACAATTTGCGACTTGGTAACCTTGCGATTGACCAAGTTTGCAAGGTTGTTGGGTCGCAAATGCAGTCAGCAGATCACATTTGCGACCTTGCAACCTGGTGACCCAACAACCTCCAAGTCGCCAGGTCGTAGGGTCACAACTGTGTGCAACTAACCCACTTTGTGACCTTGTGACCACCATTAATGCCCACACGTGCGACCTCTTTATAAATAAAAGGGTCGCGTAGGTCGCATTTGACCTGCGCGACGGAGTAAAGAAGATGTCTGACAAGCCAATCGGAGTGCGATTTTTTCCAGGTAAGTCACTGAAATATCCTACAATTCCTATTTTATTGGACATGGCCCTACCTGCCCCTAGCTTAGGCTAAAAATTGCCTTAGATTCCCCTCAGATGCAATACTAACCCTCACGCTTGTTCCCGCTAGGGATCCCTTTCCCCTTGCGCATCCTATCATGCTCAGACCTATCCTGACCCCTCCTTTTTCATCCTGCCACTTTGGGCACCCTTCCCTGGACTTCCTATGACCCTTTTAACCTTGATTGGATTCCTTCCCTTGGATTTTTCTCCAACTTTCCTCATAGGTCACGCCAACCTATTTGTTGCTCACAAAATCCCTCATGTGACTTTACAACCTTGCATCTTCACTACCTCGCGACCTGGTCGCTGAGTCGCCAAGTCATGGAGTCCTGATTGTTCACACAGACGCAAATTTACGACCTTGTGACCATGATACTAGGTCGTTGAGTCGCATCCCTCCCAATCTAAGACCATTATGACCGATGCAAGTCGCAGCGACCTAGAATCCTCCAGTGCGACCCATATTGATCAGCCAAGGACCTAGTTAGTGCAAGCAGGTGTTTCTTCTATTTTTATTTCATGTTATCTATCTTATCGTGGGACTGTTTTATGAATATGCCAGGTAATATCGAAGTTGAGCTCAAGTGCGTTTCCATCTCTTCGGCCTCAAGCGACATGGGGCCCCCGACATTTCGAAGGATATACAAGAGCCCGAAAATAGAGCTATCTAAGGGAGACATGCCTCCTTCACCAAATCCCATGAACAGAGACATTGCCTATGTTTTTAGGAAAGGCGCTAAGATTTCCTTGTATGGACTCTACCATAAGTTCACAAAACAAGAATTCCCAGAAAACCTCGTGGACCGACACATGTACATTCAAGTTAATAGGTCCAAGTTGCATTATGTGGGTGCCCAGCCGCCAATCTTCCCATGCACAAAGATGATCGAGTGGATCCTTAAAAGGGTGGATTCAAAGATCTGGGTAATCTGCGATCACGCAGGAAAACCTTTCACTAACCTAATTGGGAAGGATGTTGAAGTATATTACTCACTCTTGAGTAGAGAGGAGTCTTTCAATGCTCAATGGATCACCACACATGACGTGCTGGTGCAAGATACCATGAAGGGATGGTGGGAAGACCCTGAGAAGTTTAAAGGAAAGAAGGATCAGGAGTATAAGACTAAGGGCTTAAGGAAAGTGTACAGGCTTGTCGCAGCCATGATGTGCCGAATGTATGGCAGAAGGGATGCGACTACCTTTAGTGGAGCATGGGTTCCCCTCATGTACACTTTCACCACCCACGGAACTTGTTTTAACTGGGCGCATCTATTAATGTTAGCACTAAAGGTCAACATATCAACAGCACAGGTATCAGAGGAGGGATTAGCATCAGAATTCTATATGGATTCCTACCTCCTAGATGCAGTATGCTCATGGTGTCACTTTGATGATTAGCCACACAATTGTAATGTAGTGAGCGGTGGACCGATCCATAAGGATCTAAATGTGTTCTGGGATACTAAATACAAGTAATACATTGATTTCATGTCAGGTAAGTTCATCACCGCACTCTACCGACACCTCTTCAATGAATATCCTCCCTGCATATCCCGAAGAGCCATGGAGATGGTTATCAAGGTAGCACACTGGTTCCCCATCAGAGAAGGCACCTTCATTAGGGTTTTTGGATCATTCAAGACACCTCATTCATTGCCCAAGTTTGTTACAGATAAACTGCTATTACAACAGGTATGCTACCAAATGACGAGCAGTTTCTCTAAGACGTTGAGCAAGGGCAAGAAGAAACCATGGCCAACCCTACCGCTCACCATTGGTGCCTACACGGTCATAGACTTCAAGGAAGTAGAAGCAAAGGATGAACACATAAAGGGCTTTCATTTCATAAACTTAGCCTATCGGTCCTATGACCTTGAGAGGATCGTCCCCGCACACTGCAAGCGGGAAAATTTCAACTGGACGTATCAACACACGGAGTGTGCCATGGAAGATGAAGTTAAAAAATGGTACAATGCACTCAGGGAGGCAGCCCCTGAAGAAGAAGCCGACTTAGATAGAGAACAAGGGAGTCAGCATTAGGATGATCAAACTCTACAGGAAAGAGTAGACCACATGAAGCAAAAAAACCCTAGAGGAGGGGCATTAACCTCACAGTCTAAAAGGCCAAAGAACACTGCAAGAAGTGATCCTCCTATGAACCAACAAGAAGGAGGAGGGAAAGAGGTCAAGGCACAGCAAAATGCCGAGAAAAATCAAAGAGAAGAAGAACTCAAGAAATCCCAAGATGCTCTGGCACAACAACAACAGCAAGATAAGAAAAGGAAACAAGCCGAAGAACAACAAAAAAAGCGGTAGATGGATGAAAGAAGAAAGAAGCAAGCAGAAGAGGCCCTCAAGAAGAAATAAGAAGAATATCATCAAAGAAAGGAAGCAAAGAACAAGTTGAAACAGGAACATGATAGGGAAGAGGTAGAAAATAAGAAAGAAGAAGAAGACCAGCGGAGAAGGGGAGTGGAGAACAAGCTGAAATAGGAATAGGACAGGGAAGAAGTATAAAAGAAGAGAGAGGAGGAAGAAGCCCAAAAACAAAAGGTAGATACATCCAAGGAGGCAGAGGGAAGCAAATCACAACCCTCGCAAACCAGGAAGTGGGCAGATCTACCAACGATTGACATAACCCCAGCAACCCCCATGACAAGAGGGCACCTCCCACTTTTAGAAATCGGCATCCCGGAGGAACATGAGGATGATGTACTAGATCTAATAAGATTATCCTATGATCAGTACAATCATAAGATCAGACAAGAGAGAAGGAAGTGCCTCGCCCAAAATCCGGTCGTACCCCTGGTAGTAACTATGGAGGAAGACATAGTCCAGGACACCGGGACCAACACCATAATGTTAGCATCGGCCAAAACCACCTTTATAGCTACCATTGAATAAATGTCAGCAGGACAAGCCGAGAAATCTTATTTTTGAAAATCAGGCTTCGTGCATCTGAGCAAAAGGTCACTCAAGTAGAAGAGGATAAGAGGGCCCTGGAGACCAAAAACCATTAGCTTCAACTCGCGCTCACTCAGGCCAGTGGACTACAAGTCGCTATTCAGGGAGAGTTAGATATCTTGGTAAATACCATGGTACAGGTCTATGATGAAATGATGACTCTAAGGTAAACAATCACTCCCTTGGTAGGAATAAAAGCAGAAATGAGGAAGAAATCTGCACAGCTAAAGGAAGCCTCCACAACACTCGACAACATCTTAGAATGGTCTAAAAGATACCCACAAGCCCCTGCTACCCTACCTAAGAAATATTGGATCCGCACCCAGAACGAAAAATTACAAATGCGGATGAAATTGCAATCCTGGGATAAGCTCGCAAAGGATGTGGATTGGGTGATGACCGCCTATGAGCATCTCATCAGTGGTATTGACTCAATGCCGGAAGTGAACCACATACCTTCCATGGGCACAATGACCAAACAAAGGGTGAGGGAGGAGGTACTCCAAGATATCGAGTCATTCCTAGACCCAATCAAGCAGGCAGGTAGCTCTAAAGACCTCCTAGCCAGCAAAGAAAACATCATTCAGTACATTGTTGCACCAGTCCGCATCTACACTAAGCTAGCCTCTTTGTCCAATCAGATCAACACAAAGAAGCATACACTAAGTTCCGGATTCACTTGAATTTTTTCATAGACTGGGAGAGGACATGCCCCAAATCGCTCCAGTAGTCGCTGAGCACCAAGCCTAATAGACCTACCTCAAAGAGCAACAGCAGGTAGAAACCCTAGCCCTCTCCATCACAAAGTTGCTCCCTTGAAAGGAACTAGACTGATAGGTTGCAGAGGCAGGAAGGTTGTAGGTCGCAAAATTTACCCAGTCGCAGGTTGCGACCCCGCTCAAGTCGCAGGTCGCAATTTCCCCGGGTCGCAGACCATCCCAATAGTCGGGAAGGCCAAGAGACAGGGTAACCCAAAAGTCACCTTTTTCTATATGTACTCCCTCGAGATAATATGTAAAGACCTTATTTTTGGACTCCAAAGGGAGAGAGAGAGATATATAACTGTATAGCATTAAATGTATGTTTGAGGAATGAATACAAGTGAATGTTTTGGACTCCACTATTGGATCTGATGGACGCTTTCATGTGTTGACACTATCAATATTGTTCTCTTACATGTCTGATACTATTTGTAACTGACTGGTTCATGTTTTTGTTTGTATATTGTTTATATTTTTAAGTTCTTTTGATATATGAATGATGTATGATGGTTCAGCATAGGAATATGTTAATGACTTAGTTGTTGATATGTCCCTAATCTCTTCGGAAATATGCTTAGGAAATTGAAGGGAGTTTGATCATAGTGAAATGTTTCTCTTATGTCCAAATGAGCCTTTGTACGAGCATGGCCCTAATGACGTTTTGCTAACAATACTGATTTCAGTTGCATGCTTTAAATCTCGCTTTGCTATTCATGGTGTTTTGTTTTACCCATCAACCATTTGTCTTGTTTCATCCAACAACTGTACATTCTCATGATTGCGAGTTACATCTCTATCTAAGGAAAGGCATCTATCTGACCAGCATAATGGCAGTTGGGCCCACACACGGGATGGGATCCCTATCACAAACAGTGTAGAGTCTAGTTGGGACTCCATACCAGGGATATCCCCTTACTGTTGGCAAGGAATTTTTCCCCGTCAACATATTTTCTCCACTCAAGCACGATTGTTTATCTACAAACAATCATTTAGGAACATTAGAAGACTTGTGGGAGAGTTTGGAGCAATTTTTATGGAAATAAATTTAGTTTTTGAAAACCCTGCGGTGCTTTCACAGTTTTTATTCATACACTATGCGTTTTTGCGCACGATTTATGTATAAAAATCGCAGAGGCCCAATGATTTTTTACATTAAAAAATCATCGAGGTGCGCAGGTTCTACCTCAAAACCCTGTGCATCCTCAAGGGAGTATTCTAAAACCTTTTTCCTCCAAAAAAATGACCTAAAAATGCAAATTGAAAAATTAAACTGAGGAAAAGAAAGACAATGAAGAGATAAAATACCTGGAACTGACGGTTTGAGAAATGGTTCGCTGGTTCTCCCGATATCCGCTCCAGAAGATTTATGGTAAAAACTCCTTTTCACTGGTATGGAAATCAAATGGTAAAAATGATTTGTTCTCACCACTTTTTATAGGTTTTCATGAATAAAATAATATTATTTTGTTTATTTTGATGTTTAGAAGTTAAATTTTGAATGTTTTTGCCATGATTGAGAGCAGATGACTATAATTTTTTGAGTTTGTGCAGAGAACAGGTTGTGTCTGAAAATGAATCATTTTGACAATGAGTAAACTTTTATCACTTCTTCAGGCTCTCAAAAAATACAAAAAATCAAAACAATGGAGTCCTCTTTTAAGCCCTTTTCAGAATCTCTAAACATGAAAAGATTGTCGAGCACTTGACTATTCGAACTCATTAAAATAAATAAAAAGTCGTCTATTCAATATAAGTTTACCCCTTTTCCAGACTGAACTAGACTAATTACGAAAAAGGTATACGTTGACTAAGAATGGTAAATAGAATTATCTCCTACATAATTTTATCCTTTTTCAGGTTTGAGAGACTTAAATTACGAAAAAGAACACTACGGAGTTTACTTATGTTTTTCTTCTGACTCCCTAAAACTGAAAAAATTTGAGTTAATCCTATGCTGGACTCATTAAAACTAAACAGTGCAAGACCTATCAATTACAACAAGACCGAACCACTCCTTCTTATGGTTCATTAAAAATACTGAGATGGACTCATCTGAAGGATAAGATTACACAACAAGAAAATGTTATCCTCCTCAAGCTTGACAAAAATAAAGAGGTACTTGCCAGTAATGGTGGGGGGGAGTGAGAAAAATAATCCATCTTTTATACTTGTTTTTAAAAGCAGCACGTCGCTCTTGAACACAACACTTTGTCGCACTCATGTCTGGGTTGGGTAATCCTTTTGTCTTACAGTTAATCAAACCTCATTGAAATTCTTCAGCCAGTTTTGGGTATTATCTTTAAGTCAAATGTTTCCAAGTCATTTACAGTGTCGTTATGTGTTCAAGAGAAGGTTCAACTTCAAATTCACTATTCACTACAAACATTTGTCTCCATTCACTTTGACCATCCCTGAGTTAATCCTTGAAAATCGTTTCTTCAAAACTTAACATAATGGTTTCATGTCGTAGGCCCTCTTGCGACGGATCACTTTTTATCGACATTAGCTCATTATCTAGGAAGTTCATCTAGATTAAGTACCTTGGAATCTGCATGCTCTAATGGTAGGTTTCTCGTCTTCGACGACAAGTTTTCATTATTGGCCTTTGATAGAATGAATCTATGAGTGTTCGACTGCAAATCATTCATTCACATTTCATAGATTGTACTAAATTACTTTGAGAGCCATTGTCATTATTGTTGGTTTCTCTCACACTTGTTAATAGTTTTCATCATTGACCGGTAATCAAGTGGTTTCTACCATGTTTGACTTCGAAACAATCTACAAAACATATAGATTCGTACTAGTTCGAGAAGCGGAAATCAAGACCCTGGATCTAGTTTCAACCATCGAGGCTGTGAGGAGTTATGTATTCATGATACTATAGACTTATTCATAACATATGGTTGAGCCCATACTGTGTCTACTTTTGATATAATGCTAAAGACATATATGTACTGGAACATTTAGTTAGTTTTGCTCTAAGTATGGGAATTCCTACTTTAGCGATCATTATATATTTGCACCTCAGTGTTTTTTACAGGTTTTAGAGCGGTGTCTCCAATCCAATCCTTGGAATGATAAAGCACTTCACTCTCTCGATAAACTTTCTTAGACTTCGCAGTTTAGGGGGCAATCTATCACATGTCATTTTGTCACCATGACATTTGAATGTCAATATGGATCTATCACCATCCATACTCATGCTTCCTTAGAAGTCAAAACATTCATGTTCCTAAACCAAGTCTTGGAAACTGGAAAAAAGCTCTTAAATATTTATTGCATGTTTTTTGTAGCAATTTCCTGCGCATGCACTGATACTTCCTCTATTAGCCACGGCGATTGCCGCTCTGCTCGCCCATAAAAATTGTGCACCCCCATAAAAGGAAGTAAACACGGAAAATTAACTTCTAGAATCCTATTTGGGCGAATATTCATCCAACTAAAAGTCTCTTGATTCGCGCCAGTTCGATCTATATCCCTCCACTCATGGAGCTTATCCCCTTGAATAAAGGAACCCTAATACCTTCTTTTGAGGTTCTCACTGATGGATCTAAAACTTCCTCAATTTCTCCTATAAATTAAGCCGAAGCTTCAGGGTTACGGTACTTAGTACATCAGATATTGTACTTGGTGAAGTTGGTTAACTTATTTTGTACATTGAAGATTACACCTTTGTACACAAGAGTTCATTGAAGACAAATCTATATTGGTCATTATAGAGAGGAAGGCTTGTCAAACCCAGGAGCACAATTTCGAAGGCATATGGGAGAAATCTATACAACATCAAGGCTCAGGTTGTAAGATTTCTCTTTATAATTCTTGATAAGACATATGAATCTCTTTTTCTCATTGTGTTGTTTTTAGATTCATTGAAACAATGACAATTCTTAATCTCCTTGATCATTAAGTTGAACTAGTGTTTTTTATTATTATATATTGCAGGTGCTTTTGATTCTTTGCATGTTTGTGGTTACAGGTTCTTCTCAGCATTGAAGGATTTCTTTGGAGTGAAAGGCAAGGTCTACATCAAACACGTCGTTAAAAGGTAGGAGCATAACCTCCTCGTTTCTAAGTTATAATAATTTGAATGCTAATAGTTTATGGAAAGAGGTATTCAAATTTTTGTTTGTTTCTAGTTATATGTTGGGATACTAGGGAGATCGCTCTTGTCTGCAAGAGGGATTTATCCATAAGACATAAATATTTAAAAATATGTTAATAATCTAATTGATACACTTCTAGGTGGAATTTCCATAAGCGATTTCTCGGTTTTGGAGATCTCATGTATTATAGTCTCTCCACAATTTACATGGCTAGAACGCATCTTATGCTACAAAAACTAACAGTTTAGAACCGAGACCTTCGGCGAATTAACCACATGCCCTACCATTACACTGCTTAACCGTTGGGTCGACGAATTATATTTGAAATTGAGTTGTTCAGTGGTTTGGGGAGGGGGAACAACACATGGCCCCAACCCCTAGTTACATGATATCCCAGACGATCAAGAGTGAAGCCGGAGGGGGCGAGTGGTTAGCCCAACCCTAAGTTTTATTAAATGCATATGATCGAAGGTTGAGGGCTCAGAGCCGAAGGGGCGGGCGCATGGCCCTACCCCTGGCCACATTAGCCACCATATGACCGACCACAAGTCTTAAAAGTAGGTGCTTAAGGCCTCATTGGTGTGTTTAAACTTGCAACAATTTACACATTTTTCAATGGGATTTCCGCCACTCGCAAGCGAAACTGGTTCCTTGCAATCTTCCAAAAGGAACGAGTTCATTTCCTAGTTAGCCATTTTTTTCCATTTGGAGGAAAAATAGCAAAGAAATTAATTGGGAGGCCTAACTTGGTCATTTTTCAATCTTTTTGAGCCCAATAAGAGCATCTACTGGGTTTTTTAGGTGTCCAGAACTCAATGGAAGTATTATTTTTATGATTTGAGTACTGTATGTCAGAAAATTTCTAGAGCCAATTCCTTTTGTGTTGCAAACAAATTATGTGTTTTTCTCTTTGAGGCCATATGGAGACCTTTTTTAGCATGGAAAGAGCCTAGAAAGGGGATTTCAAGGCTTCTAGACGCATCTGCAACATTTGTCTCTTCATTAGAGTAGTCAATTTTTCAGTCTATTCTCAATATGTTTTACAGAAAGACCATTTCGACACTTCCTTATGAAGCAGTTGAATTTGTGTTTGTTTTTTTATCGCAGAGTGAGTATGAGGACCTATTGCCACATTAAGTGAGAGAGCCCTTTTTCTTTTGGTGCCAACATTTCTTTGCTAAAGGGATTCAGCCTGCGAGTGAGAGTTCTTTGAAGGAGAAGATTTGTTTGAAGGAGAAACAATGCCACTCTAGAAGGAGTTTTACTTTATGATTCAAATATTTGTAATGTACTCTTTTTTTTGTTGAGATCAATAAAACAACCTAGCCATTGGAGCAAGGCCCGAGGACGTAGCCCAGGTGTTATGAAACCAACTCCAAAAATAGAAGAAAAGAGAGATCAACGCCTTATAATTCAGCCACTTCGAGGGGGCAACCTCCTTTACATTACATAAATGAACAATTCTTAGATGATACAAATGAAAAAACCTCCTTCTATATATAGGAGTTCATGGGGTCACAATAGAATCCTAATCGACCTAACAATAATAATGTAAGGGCACAATAATAACAATATTGGGGTTACAGGGGTACAACAATAACAATAAGGGGGTTACACTAACAACAATAAGGGACTACACTAGTAATATAGGGACCTAACATGCCCCTCTCCTTCAAACAAAATGTTGTCCTCAACGCTTGAGTAGCTCTAGATGCTTCTGTATAAAATTCTCATCCTCCCATGTAGAATCTTCAGTGGGTAAGTTCCTCCACTTTATGAGATACTCTGAAATTGATCGATTTCATAGTTGTCGATTTCTTATTTCCGTGACTACTTTAGGTTCGAATATGATTTTTCCTTCCTCGTCAAGTTTTGGAAATATTGTTTGGACTAGAATTTTGTCACCTATAACCTTATTTAAGCATGAAACATGGAAAACTGGATGAACTCGCGAAGAAGAAAGAAGCTCCAATTTGTATGCCATAGTACCAATCTTTTGCAACACCTTGTAAGGACCATAATACTTTGGCGATAATTTATTATCCTTCTTAGCTTGCTTGAGGGACATTTGTTTGTATGGTTGTAGCCGTAAAAATACCCAATCTCCTACATCAAAACTTCTCTCACTGCGATGTTGATATGCCTGTTGTTTCATTCGATTTTGTGCCAAATTTAGGTTATCCTTTAAGAGTTGGAGAACTTCTTGTTGATGCTCGATGTGATATTCCATTGCTTGAACCTTAGAATTTTCTCTTAAAGATGATGTGATGGATGGTGGATGATATCCATTAAGTGCCAAAAATGGGGTCATTTTTGCTGCAGTATGGAAGGAAGTGTTATACCATCATTAGCGAGAGGTAACCACTTGACCTGTTGTGTTTGCTTATCAGATACAAAACAACGAAGATATCCTTCCAAACATTTATTCACTATCTTAGTTTGACCATCAGAATGAGGATGATAAGATGAGCTATGAGCTAGTTGAGTACCCAAACAAGAAAATAATTTTGTCCAAAAATTTCCAGTAAAAATGGGATCCCTGTCACTTACAATAATCTTTGGGTTTCCATGTAGCTTTTGAATTGTTTTCATAAATGCAGTAGCAACTGTACTTGCTTTAAATGGATGAAATAATGCACAAAAGTGTGCATATTTGGTAAGTTTATCAACTACCACCATGATGACACTCTTTAATTCAGACTTAGGTAAACCTGTGATAAAATCCATTAAAATCTCCTCCCAATGTTGACTTGGAACAGATAAAGGTTGTAGAATACCCAGGGTCTTAATTGTCTCAACTTTATTTTGTTGGCAAACCAAACATTCCACCACAAAATTTTGAATATCATGTTCAAGGCCATCCCAAAAAATTATTTCTTCACCCTGTGGTAAGTTTTTAAAAATCCCGAGTGTCCTCCTCAAGGAGAAGTGTGCAATTCCAAAATAATCTTTTGTTTTAGTTGGGAATTCTTACAAATATATAAGCGATATTCGTACCACAAAGTATCATTTTTCCAACTAAATGTATCATATGTACTAGGATCTTGCTCCAACTTTTGAATGTGTGTCCACACTTCTTCTTCCTTCTTCCATTCATCCATTGCTTGGGTTACCCAATGTGGTTGGATAATAGAAATGGCGCAAAGCAATGCTTCCACCTCTTCATCCTTTCTTGAGAGTGAATTTGCAACAACATTTAACTTCCCTTTTTTGTAGATGATTTCAAATTCATAACCCAACATCTTTGTGACCCATTTTTGTTGCTCTTCTGAAGATAGTCTTTGTTCCAAAAAGTGTTTAAGACTATCATTTTCAGTTTTTACCTTGAAGTGTCTTCCCATTAGGTAAGGTCACCATTTCTTTAGTGCATGTAGTATTGCCAACATTTCCTTCTCATAAATGGCTTTATGTAAATACTTTCCTTTGATTGGATGACTTTCAAAAGCAATGGGTCTTCCTTCTTACATTAAAACAACACCAATTCCATTTCCTGAGGCATCACATTCCATAATAAAGGTTTTTGTGAAGTCTGACATAGCTAAGACCGATGCTAGGCACATTGCCTCTTTAAGATGTTCAAAGGCCTTAGTTGCTTCAGGAGTCTATGAAAATGCATCTTTCTTCAATAATGTTGTTACAGGTGTTGCTATTCTCCCATAATTCTTAACAAACTTGTGATAATACCCTGTTAACCCCAAAAATCCTTGCAACTTCTTTATGGTTGTGGAGACTTTCCATTCCTTAATGGCTTTAATTTTGTTAGGGTCTACCTTAACACCCTCGTGAGATACAATATGACCTAGATATTCCACCTCTTGTACTCCAAAGAAACGTTTGGATGTTTTTGCATATAATTGTTTTTCCTCCAATAGTTTGAGCACCCTGTCAACATGTTGAACATGATCCTTCCAAGACCTGATGGAGATTAGTATATCATCAAAAAATACTAGCACAAATTTTCTAAGGAAGGGTTTGAAAATGGAATTCATCAACCCTTGAAATGTAGAAGGTGCATTGGTAAGGCCAAAATGCATGACCAAAAATTCATAATGACCCTCACAAGTTCAAAATGTTGTTTTCGGAATATCTTCAGTCTTCATTCTAATTTTAAGATATCCTGAACGAAGATCCAACTTGGTAAAATAAATTTCTCCATGTAATTCATCCAATAATTCATCAATCGCGGGAATGGGAAATATATCTTTAATAGTGATTTTATTGAGCTCCCTATAATCTGAACACATGCACCACGATCCATCCTTCTTGTGCACCAATACTACTGAAGTAGAGAAAGAACTTTAACTAGGTTGAATTATACTAGCCTCTAACATTTCTGCAATCATACGTTCAATTTCGCTCTTTTGGACATAAGGATATCTGTAAGGGCTGATGTTTGGAGGGACACTTCCTGGAATCAAATGAATAGCATGATCATGATCACGAATAGGTGGGAGTCCTTTGGGAGTTTCAAACACCTTGGAATGATTGTCCAAGACTTTTTGGAGATCTAGAGAAATAAATAATTTTGATGTTGGAACTTCTAGTGAGCAGAATTGTGCAATTACGCCTCATTGTTCTTTCTTTAGAATCTTTGTCATGACATTAGATCTTATTATCTTTCCCATATTCCCTGCGAAACCCTGTAATTTGACTTCCTTTCCTTTCGAAAAAAATTTCAAGAAAAGTTCTTGAAAATTAAAAGCTACTTTCCCAAAATATTGAAACCATTGTACTCCTAGTACAACATTAGCACCTCCCATTGGAATAGAAAGCATTGGATTATTCAATACATATTCCCCCATGGTTAGCTTGATATTATGGCATTTTCCAGAGCAATTTATAGTTCCTCCATTTGCAACCATTACTTGAGATTCTAGTGCTGGGTATAGAAAACAATTCAATTTCTTGGCTACCTTACAATGAATAAAATTATGGGTACTACCCGAATCAATAAACACTATTACCTTTTTCTTCTTGATATTTCCTTCTATCTTGAGAGTTTGAGGAGTGGTAATTCCTGCCAATGCATTACACAATATGGTCGGACTCATTTCTTCTTCTTCTAGGTTTTGGTTCTGGTGTATATCCTATTCTTTTGAAGCTTCTTGTTCATTTTCTTCCTCCTCTTCACAATCTATGTAAAATAATTTCTTCTCAGCACACTTATGACCTTTAGTGTATTTTCTATCACAACTGTAGGAAATCCCTTTTACTCTTTTTTCTTCCAATTTTTGTGGTTTCAACCTTGTAGGTTGTGGAAGTCTAGGAGTAGCAACACTTCCATCTTTATAGATGTGAGTCGTAGGCTTCCTTGTCGCCATAATTTTACATTCAATTTTTCTTGCCAACCTGAACGCCTTCTCCAATGAATCAAGTTCCCAAACGTGAACCTCATGTTGGATGTTATCCTTTAAAGTCCCTATGAAGACATCAATCCTATTTTCCTCTGGAATATTAGTTACCCTTATATTCAATTTTTGGAAGTCCTAAATGTGCTCCACCACTGAACCCTTTTGTTTGAGATTCATCAATTGGCTAAAGAAGGTGTTGCTCTTTGTATCCTCATAATGCACTATCATTTCCTCCGTAAAAATTGACCAAATGAAAAAAAATTACGGGAGCAAAGCCATCGACACCATACAAATGTATTTTTTTCTAAATGTAAAGTCGCAATGCGTACCTTTTGTGTGTTTTGCACATTATTGAGATCAAAATATTTCTCCATGTGTAGTGTCCATGTTACAAGATCCTTGCCATCAAACTTCCTCATATCCATCTTTGGAATATGCTGGTTCTTCCATCCAACATTAGAGTTTATGAAATTGCAATTAACATTTATTTTGTTCTCATCATGAGTTTCCTCTACTATCTTTTCGTCATTAGGAAACATTTCTTGTATCAACTTTTTCAAACCTTCCATGGCTACTTTTAGATCATTCTTCATGTTTTACATGTTGTGTTTCATTTTTTCATCAATCTTAGCTTCCATGTCATCCATCTCAGCTTCCATGCCTTTCTTCAAACCATCCATCTTATCTTCCACGCTTTTCTTCAAAACTTCCATTTCATTTTTTGTTGATCTTTGCGAGAGTGAAATTTGGTGCACTTTCTCTTGTAATTTTGATATGTCATGTTGAATTTCTTTGTCTTCATGAGTCAAGTAGAGCCTTCTAAAGGCCTAATTCATGTTGAATTATTTTTAGAGGGCATTTTAGAACCCAATACTTATATCTATTCTACAATATGCCCTTGGAATCAATTCAAACTAATTTTTTACATACCTTTTTCTTACCTTGAGGAGCTTGATATTGAAACTGAATTATCTCTATGATTTCAGATATTCAATATCTGAAATTCGGTCCTGTAGTAGCCCTTTGAATCTTCTTTCGAATGCCACAGGTCTGACCTGATTTGGATTCTTCAAGATAAATTTATGCCCAATCTCCCACAATGACCTAATTATGGACTAATTCAGTAGAGCGAACATGTATGGCATGCCACATGTCATTGTTTACTCCTTTGGCTCTAAAATTTCTACACATGAAACCATAGTATGTTTGCTTATGACCACTTTTTACAGAATTCTTATCCGCTTCTTAGAGAGAGAGTTATGATGATTTTCCCACGGTCACCTCTTTGAGATGAAATTTGGGAGCCTGAAAAAACCCTAACTTCCATAGATCATATCTCCGAAAATGTTGTGAACCAAGATCTAAAATTTTTACACAAATTTCCTTAGGAATTCAGCTTCGTGTGATAAAAATTTCGGTTTCTGAACCTTTGTAGAAAAAATGTTATAGCAAAAATTCCACGATGACTTGTTTGGAGTAGAAAAACCCTAGAATCCAAAGCTCTGATACCAAATGTTATGAAACCAACTCCAAAAATAGAAGAAAAGTGAGATCAACGCCTTAGTATTCAGCCACTTCGAGGGGGAAACCTCCTTTACATTACACAAATGAACAATTCTTGGATGATACAAATGACAAAACCTCCTTCTATATATAGGAGTCCATGGGGTCACAATATAATCATAGTCGACCTAACAATAATAATGTAAGGGCACAATAATAACAATATTGGGGTTACAAGGGTACAACAATAACAATAAGGGGGTTGCACTAACAACAATAAGGGACTACACTAGTAATATAGGGACCTAACACCAGGAAGGGTTAACTCTATTATCACATGGTTGTTCTCTTCTTCATTTTTACCATGTTGGAGTTCATATGATTTTATTTAATATTTAAGTTCATTTAAAATTAACTATTTACAATTGAATAAATTACGAGCTAAGAGACCATTTAAAGACCCAAATTTATCAAAACTTGCAAAGTGTTAGAGGATAATAGAGTTTCAGATCATGTGATGAGCAGAATATGCATTAGAGGTGTTGTCTTCTTAATCCCCCTTCTTGTTGTTTACTAATGATATTCAGGATTCTTCTTGACTGCATGCATTCCATATTTGTTCAAATGTTGGAGTATCCTTCCAACTGCCAATTCCTGATGCAAAAGCACTCCAAGATTTTGGTAGACCTAAAAGAGAAACAATTACGAGTTCTTTTTCTAGTACAACTTCATCCATTGCTTGGATTTCATCTCTTATTCTAGATGTCCTTACAGAATATGATGACACAATATCGTCTATTGTCATCCTTATTGTCGTTAGTTCATTCTTGAGTCTAGATACAAGACTAATATTCTTGATGGCGAATAGCTTAGAAAGAGCTTAATACATTTTTTGAGCAAAGTCTATGTTGGATATGTATGGAATTAGGTTGTCCTTTACTCCATATATTATCAAATTCATGGCCAAGATTTTAGTTTCTCTGAACTTCTCCTTTCCTGCATCATCTATAGGTTTCTTGAATTTTCCTTGAACGAGATCCAAAACTTTGTGCTTAGTGGGGATAAGATCTATCCTCTTTTCCCATGGCCCATAGTTGGAGGCTCCTTCTGGCTTGTTTTTTCCCTTCATTGTACTTGACATAGTTCCTATGGATAGTAGGAATCTTTCTTTATATAATATTTTTCCTTAATGACCTTCCTTTGATCCCATTTTCATCAATAGGTCTTCAAGCTGCCCTTTTTCTCCTTCTTCACCTTAGCTTTGATTCCATGTTAGAAAATTGAAAAGGTAGAGAGATTATCTTATGTTGATAATTACTTGTGTTATTCTTATATTCTTATTAACTTCTATTTATGTTCTTCTTTTATCTTCTTTATGTTAGGCAATCATCAAATAAAAAACATGAAGATCAACAATACCAGATACAGGCACTCAGCCAAGGCTAAAACCCCTCTATAGGGGAAAACCCAGTCAAACTCTTTGTTGTGTCGTTGATTTGTCATCATTTTCACTTGTTTTTTTCATTCATTTAGCCATTATTTCCAACTATCCATTGCACCATTTCACTCACTTGCCACCATTTTTACCATAATTCTTCAAATTGTGTCTTTGTATGTCTAAGTGGTTAATTAAAATCATTTCCCTTTATTTCTAGTAGATTAAGAAGAATTTTGCATGATTTTAACTAATGACAGTTTAGCAAGTTCAAGTGGCTGCAGATTTGTCAAGTTTCCGTAGCTACCTCCATGGTTGAGGTAGTAGCATGACTCTAGAATGAAATTTGACACTTGGAAATGGTTTCTAGAAGCTCCCATATGGATTTTGATTGGTCAAATTCCACCCAGCTCGCACATATGGACCTCCAGGCAAAGATCAAGGGAAAATCATATCATTTTTTACCTGTCAAATTCAAATGCATTTTATGATCAAATAAAAGCGAATCTCATAAAATAAAAACATGGGTTTTGTTCGGCACAGGCCCAATTAAGCTCTTATCGAGCAGTTTTCCCGAATTCGTTACCATTTGGGAGAAATTTTAGGTTCTTTGAAGCCATATTTTGCAGTTGCGTGAGATGATCTATGATTCTGCAGCTATCTTCATGGTTTTCCTAACTATAGTTTGCCAACTGAATAAAGAAGCACATGTGTAGATACGTAATGATCCCCTCATAGATCTTCTCCCATTCGCTCGAGCCAAATCATCAAGAAGAATGCCCAATGGCGTAGTCAAAGAGCAGGTCAACGTGTGGATAGGCGAACAACGAGAGTCCAAATAGATCACGACTCTCTGATTTGTTTTCCAGATATCAAATCGTAGAGATATATCACTCTTCCAGCTAATTAGAAGACGAATTAGGATTGTTTGATTTTAATTAGGCATAAAATTCTCCAAACAGTTAATGAAAGGGTTTTATAAATATTAGACCAGTGAATTGTAAAAGATGGTGGTGAATTATTGCATGAATTTGGTCTTGTTTATAACTGTGTTTGTTTACCGGAATGAAGAAATCGTTCGAAGCTCCAATGCGCACTTAGTGAGGACTAATTTTCAAGACCATCTATTGTGGAGGGCCCTTGCAACATAAAGGTTTTGTTTTGTTTATGTTTTTACAGTTAAATGTTTTTCTTTTCTTTTCATAGTTTAAATTACTGTCATTTGATATGTTTTTACTTTCACTGTATCATTTCTAGAATTCATAGAATAGATGCTTAATTTATTTATGTTATTTTGATTTCATTTTCTCATAATTTAGATACTTGTCACTTTCAGAATTTCATAGTATAGATGTTTAAATATTTTTCGTCACTTTTCATTTGCTCTAGATGCTTGTTATTTTCATTGTCATTTTCAAAATTTCATAGCATGGTTACTTGTTATTTTCATAGTCATTTCTAGAAATTTGTAGTTTAGGTGTTTGATTTAAATTCCGTCATTTTATTTCACTAAGTTAGATGCTCATAATCATTTCCAGAGCTTTGATTTTGTTAGAATAAATGCTTTAATTTGTTTTTATCATTTCATATAAGTTTATTTTTTAGTTAAAATGCAGAGACAATCATAGTTTCATTCCATGCAACAATGGTTTATCATAGATTAATTTTCCCGTGTGTACATTTGAAGGAGCATTTTCCATCTTCAGTCTTTCAATAAGTTTCTTCTTGGAAGTTTAGATAGTTTATTATTCTTAAGTAATTTGGTGATTTATTTTTTGAGCATAATAGTGTAAATATTTTATAGTGATTCGGGACAAATCATGATTCATTTACTTTTTGGTTCAAGTTTTATTTGCATAACATTTCTAAAAAGACATAAAAATATTAGAGTTGCTTTTTTTTTTCTAGAATTTTATATTTCTTAAATTAATTCTTATGAACTAACAAATAAATTAATAGGATTCTTCATAAGAGAGATTTGTTGTAGTGTTGATTTAAGAATTTAATTCAATCTTTAAATTTAATTTAGGACTTGGTTGTAATTTAATCCATCAATCTCATTAAGGCCATACAAAACAAAAACATTGGAAATAATCATCACAATAAACTAAGTTAGAAAGACTTCTAGCATATATAGTGCACTTTCACTTCACAAGTTTACCAACTCTGGTAGATAATTTATGTAATCAATTTAAGACAATTAAATTGACCAAACATTTTGGCGTCGTTGCTGGGGAAGTGTAAATAAGAGCCTTTTTCTTTCTTAAAAAAAAAAAAAAACAACTTCAATCACCTACCACCCCCACTATATCACGTGGTGCAGTAAGAGCCACACATCCACATCATGAATTCTTATTTTTGCAGGTAGAAGAAGAGGTGACAAAGGAGGTTGAAGAAATGGATGGAGATGATGACAATGAGGAAGATCCTTTTGGATTTCCCATTCAAGAAACTGATATCAACGTTCAAATGAAGAACATCCCTCCATCCGTACTTCCTAACTTCAAAGGTATGAGATCAGAAGACCCAGAAACCTTTATTTTTGAATTTGAAATAATTTGTAGATCTTATGGCTACTCATTGCACATTCAAAAATTGAATTTGTTTCCGGCAACATTGAAGGATAAAGCTCTTAGATGGTTCATGACTCTAGGAACAAATTCTATAAGGACATGGGATGATATGAAAAGAATATTTTTGGGAAAATATAAAGATTATTACATACACCATGACCTTAGAAATGAAGTCTTTAAGATTAACCAAAAAGAGGATCAAAGTCTAGAAGATTTAGTGGAGAGATTTACTTATAATATCAAAATATATAAATTGCATAATTTATGACCAAACACATTAAAAACTCTCCTACTAAATTCTATAAAGGATGAATGGATTGATCTTCTTAATCTGGTGGGAAAAGGAGATGTCTATCAATTTTCATTTCAAGAGATTTGTGAACTGTGCAATAACATATCAAGAGGAAAAACAAAGTATGAAAGATCCCCTCAAGATCCATTTATAGCAAGAGTAAGTAAGTTGACATCAGGATTGGTAAGTCAAATTGAGCTTAACAATTTGCTAAACATTCTTTTTAAATGAACAAATTGACATGCTAAGAATGCAAAACAAACAAAAAGTTGAAAATGCTACTTCATTTATATTTTTCCCTAAATGTAGAAAGAAACATGATTTTCATGAATGTCCACTTGATAACATTAAAGTTTGTGACATATGTGGAGGATCACATGCTACTAAAGATTGTCCATCATTACTAGGGTTAAAGACAATTTACCAGGAAGAAAATCAAACACTAGAACAATCTTGTTAGGTAGCTCCAAGAAGACCAGGGTAGCCTCATCAACCTTGTATGATGCAAGATCTCAATTCTCATTTTCAAGGTTATGCACAACAATCTCAAAGTAATTGGCAAACACCCTTGCCTTGGAAACCTTGGACATCTCAATCCCAACCTCAAAACCAACCTTGGAAACCTTGGTCATCTCAGTCCCAACCTCAAAACCAATATTGGCAACAAAGTTGGCAATGGCCCTACAAAGGAAATCCACCATATCCTCAATCTTTCCCTATATATCCTCAATACCACCATCAATGTTATCCATACCATTCACCTCCACCACAACATCAATATCACCCTCATTTGACCTCAATTCAACCTTTCCCATTACCATCCACACAAGCACCCCAAATATCCATTCCCATTCCACTACTTTCACAACCATTTCATATCCCCAACAATAAAACACCTCAATCAACTTACAATTTTGAGGTATTGCAGAATGATTCACCAGCTATCATTGAAGAACAACAACCAGGGGAAGAAGGCTCTGATAAGGTCCAAGAATCATGGATGCATGTCGATAAAGAGAAGTTGTTGGAACCAGAGATTGAAAAGTTTCATGCCTGCCTATCACCAGGTTCTATGAATGAAGATCAAATCTCTAAAGACTTGCATGACATGATAGAAGGAAGCCAAGGAATACAAGATTACATTGAATCTTGGTTCAGGGGAGTCATCGGATCCCTATGCTCAATTCTTCAGTATCTTCTGACATCATCTCAATCAAGGCAATTGGTCTCTCATATACTGGTACATATCAAAGAGTATATTTCACACATGCATATGAATTTATTTATCATCCTGTTACGGACATGGTTCCATTGGAAGTATTCATATACTTGAATAAGATTTCTTTTTCAAGTAGAGTAGGACATATAATTTTATTTTTTTTAAAAGTAAAGAGTAAAATAAGTCCTATTGTGAAAACCATCTTGCTGGCACAATTGGACATGAGCTTTTATTGAAAACCAGGCAAGTGGCGAGCAAAGTTCACAATAAGTTCTGCAATTTCATGATGGTTTCAATCTTTTATTATGGTTCATCAAATCATTTTTGGTTCTATGCTCGAGTTGGATGATGTGGCCTTCCTTAAGGTCCACCTTGCAATAGATCTTGTCCCATCGACCTCAACACCTTATATGGGATCAAGATCATAGATTATTTGGAGTGCCTTGGAACTTGCATACATCAATGGCAAGCCTCCTCGTTGACAACAATAGGAATACAACAATGTCTTTTGATTGTCAGATCTTGCAGGTGACTCGACTTCGACACATTCATTCGTCCCTGTCAAGATGCACTCATGTACCTTGACACTCATTTAGATTATTGGTGAGTTATCTCGCATTGGTTAACGATTTTCATCATTGATCAGTAATCTAATGATTTCTTCCCATTCTCGACTTTGACACAGTCATTCACATGGTAAGAATTGTACCATGAATTTTGGCTTCGATGAAGACTAATGGTTTTATGGAATCAACAACAACTTGCAACAGTACATTTTATTGGTTTATTGTAGCAACATATTCATCATTTTGTCATTCAACAATAGCATGATGGCACCATTACAACACTTTTTCATTCATTTCATTTTCAAGCAAAACAATAAATTTTGGCATATTTCAATCAATATGCATTATGTTTCATGATTTCTACTTCAACATGCAGTACACAATCCAAGTCAGCAGTTCAAACTCGGAGAAAAAAAAATTTCTGCAAAAATTGACATTTTTTGCAACAACTGCGGAAAGTTGCAGTTTTTGCAACTATTGTTATAGCAGTCTGTTTTTTCTGTAGCAGCTTTTTCCAGAGGTAGTTTTGGCACAAATATAGCAAGAGATTGGAGCAGATATAAAAAATTATAAGCTTATGGGTTTTCTCAGAATATGATAATTTGAGTAAGAAACTGACATAATTCAAAAAAGAGCAATTTTGAAGGGCATTTCAAGTGGGTTTTTAAGGGAGATTTTCAATTTTTATCACTATGCAAAAATTAGGACATTATTTGGTATTTTTGCACAGCAACGCCTTTTCTTCATCAAAATGGGATTCTGAAGGCATGTGACGGTAGAAAAGGTAAAAATACATGGTTTCCCTTTTGAACCACTCAATTTGGCCTTAAAATGAGTTCGTGGCATATGTTTTTGTTGTAACATTGGGCAGCGTGAAAGGTGAAACATGATAGAAATTGATTTGACCATATCTTGCAAACCGTGCATCCGTTGGGCCTAAAATTTTTATGGTAAATGCATTGAGGTAGGGTAAATGAACACACAAAAATTCAGAAAATTCCAGTGTGTAGTTTTCAAGAAATTGGCTACTTTTACCTACAAACTTTTCTCAAATTTCTCGAGATTTGTGCACCCATTGGCTGAGATTTTTTGTGGGAAGATGCATAATATTAATAGTAACCACCTCATAAAATTTTAGGAGAATCCAATTTACCATTTGAGAGAAATTGGGAAAGTCTGCTACATGAAAATGGTACATTTCGTGGAGCAAGGTCAAAGTGATGGAGCAACGTACCTGAGCCAAATCAACACATACAACTCCTACTTCAACATTTCAAGTTCTTCAAAAGCTAAACTTGAGGTAAAAACTTGCATAAGAATTTTTAGTTTATTAAAAATTTAGGGAAATATGATAAATGACCACTTTAATCAACATTCTTACAAACTATCTTCTCCATCATTGACCTAGCCCTCAAACATGATTTTCACCATTGATCTAGCCCTCAACCATGATTTTTGTCATTTACTTAACCCTCAACCATATTTTTCATCAATGATCTATCTCTCATACCAAATTCATGCTCTATCCACAAGTTTTGTCATCAAGAAATATTGTGCAATACTTTCAAAAGTCATCATGCAAATATTATGAGTATGAAAGCTTGGCATGGCAACAATCCATAATAGAAGTCACCATAAATGTCTTACAGTCCCTGAGTTTGCAATATGATATCAATGGTGAAATGTTAATATATTAGCTTATGAGGTGTTTAAGAGTTGGATCCAAGACAAACTTGAAGAGTTTGGAGCAAAGGTTGATTGAAGACATGCTTGTGGAGAAATGAAAGCATTAGTTGGTGGTCATCACTGTTATTGTGCATAAATGATAGACCTCAATGTCTTATTTTGTGATGTTTTGATCCATTGTCTATTTCTTTAAAAGAGAAGATAGATGCATACACTCCTTTCTTAGATCATTTGTTGGAAAGAATAAAGGACAATGAAAATTGCTATGCTTTGACTCCTCTACTAAGCAAGAGATGGATTTATCTAAGGTATGTGTTGAAATTATAGCTCATAATTTTTTTAACAACAAAAGAGATGTTCAAAGTACTCTGAAGTCTGCACAAACAATATGCCTATAAAATGGAGTATCCTAGAGGGAGAGAGAGAGAAAAAAATATGAGTTCATCCCCAAAAATCAAAGATAATGTTGTTTGCACCTTTATATAAATTGCTACACATTTTTATCGTCTATGGGTTCATTGTCCTTTGGTTGAAAAATCTTGTACAATGGAGATGGTTTTATTGGTTCAATTCCATTTCTTGGACACTTTATGGTTTAATTGCAACACAATTGGTTGACATTGATTTTAATATGAATACATGTTCTCATGATGTTAGCAGGAATGAAATTGGACAATCGTGTGTGGATAAAGAAAAGAGGTATATGAGTTCATTTTTTGGGACTCAATTTTCATGAGGACATGCAAAAATCTCAGTATGGGGGAGATGTCGGGTCGTTGATTTGTCATCATTTTCACTTGTTTTTGTCATTCATTTAGCCATTATGTCCAACCATCCATTGCACCATTTCACTCACTTGCCATCATTTTTACCATATTTCTTCAAATTGTGTCTTTGTATGTCTAAGTGGTTAATTAACATCATTTCCATTTCTTTTTAGTAGATTAAGAATAATTTTGCATGATTTTAACTAATGACAGTTTAGCAAGTTCAAGTGGCTGCATATTTGTCAAGTTTTTGTAGCTACCTCCATGGTTGAGGTAGTAGCACGACTCTAGAACGAAATCCGACACTTGGAAATGGTTTCTAGAAGCTCCAATATGGATTTTGATTGGTCAAATTCCACCCAGCTCGCACATGTGGACCTCCAGGTAAAGATCAAGGGAAAATCACAGCAGTTTTGACCAGTCAACTTCAAACGCATTTTATGAGCAAACAAAATCGGATATCGTAAAACAAAAAAATGGGTTTTTTTCGGCACGGGCCCAATTAAGTTATTTATGAGAATTTTCCTGAATTCGTTACCATTTGGGAGAAATTTTAGGTTCTTTGAAGCCCATTTTGCAGTTGCGTGAGATGATCCATGATTTTACAGCTATCTTCATGGTTTGCCTAACTCCAGTTCGACAACTGAACAAAGAAGCACATGTGTAGATAGGTAATTATCCCCTCATAAATCTTCTCCTATTCACTTGAACCAAATCATTAAGAAGAATGCCTAATGGCGCAGTCAAAGAGCAGGTCAACGTGTGGATAGGCGAACAACGAGAGTCCAAAAATATCATGACTCTTTGATTTGATTTCCAAATATCAAATCGTAGAGATATATCACTCCTCCAGCTAATCAGAAGACGAATTAGGATTATTTGATTTTAATTAGGCATAAAAGTCTCCAAACAGTTAATGAAAGGCTTTTATAAATATCAAACT